>JALXJV020000009.1:14050973-14648218 GCA_024633595.2 Lepomis macrochirus
AGAGAAAAGTGCAAAGTAGAAAATGAAATGGAAATACTCAAATAAATAACTACTTCAGAGTCAAGTACAGTACTTGAGCATATGTACTTTCCACCGGCAGGCTTCTGGTCTAAAAGGAGAGAGTGATGAAGAAACAAGGTGCAGTGAAAGGTTTTGGCCTGTAATTGCTGCAATTGCAGATAATTTAATGCACACTAAGGTTCCTGCTCACTGCTCTGCTGATGTCTGTGTATGGAGGAAAGGACTTTTGAGGCACTGCTTGCTTACACAAGCCAGTGTCCCTCACATCCACGCTCATACTGATCAGCAAAACGAGGCCACAGATCCATGAACATGTGTCCCTTGTGTTTCAGATCATTACAGACAGGAATGAGGAGAATGTTTGAAAAAAAATAGAACAAAGGCAGGAGGAGTTAAAAGTTGGACAACAAGATCTGGATCCATATATCACCTTTGATTCATGCTGCTAAGCAAAGCCAGAGCTGGACCGAGAGCAAAAGAATATCTATTGGAGAACCTCAAGGATCTTACCAAATGGAAAATCCAAAAGGGTGAGAGTGAGTCTGAGAGGTTTTCAGCATTCATAACAGACCTCTGTTCTGTTGTTGCGTATCTAAGGTCAAATCATTAAAGAGATTATCTTTAAACTACAGTAGCTATTTAAGTCCATTAAAACTACATGACCTTGTAGAGCCTCTGTGTCTTTTAATTTGTTAATCTGTACAGCTCTGTGTTCTGGTACCAACACATTCTGGGGGCCCAAGATGTAACCTCAGTGGAAAATGTGGGACTCTGTCAACACAGAGCTTTATAACAGACCAGTAGTGGAACATGTGAATGACCATTGTTCAAAACCCTCCTAAGCTCCAAAACTCACCACTGAAATAGCTCTGGGATGACCACTGTTATTCTTCAACTTATAACTAAAGACAGACATACAGCCTTCTGCTTTTCTTTTCTTACTTAGAGTATCTCTCTTGGGCTCACTGAAACGTACATTTTCAAGAACACGTTACATACCCAGATATAAAATATATAGACACACACTCTACATGTGCATACTTTTGTGGATCAGGCAGCTTTGAATCTCCCCAACACCAACAATCAATTATTACAAAGCGAAGGCAGAGATATAGATGCTACTGTCATGTAGGTGACTAGTGGATATTTCTATCAGGCAACAACACAAATAGTGTGTGTGTGGGGGGGGGGCTCTTAATGAATGGAACAATAATGAAACTTCTCCATTTTGAGTTTTGACAGGATTTCTGCAGGGGAAGAGCAGATAGAAGCGGTGCTCTGTCAGAGCTAAATGGAGACAAACCGAATATTCAAAAGATTTGATTTAGTCTGATCTGTATTATGGCTTTTTTGCATTTCATTTCCCAAGCCACAAAAGATCTTTGCAGAGTCCGTTACAGTGTTCTGCATAACAGAATGCTTCCCACGTCCAGATGATACACCCTGCCAAAAGGTGCAAGACACAGAGGTACAACAGTTTCTTTTGAGACTTTCTTACTGTTGTCTCTTACTTATATAGTATAATATATTATAATATAACATGTTATTAAAACAATACCTTGCGCTGAGTTTTATTTAAAAGCTGGATTTTGAGGTAATACAACTAGTGTATTCCTATAATGTCCTTTTGCAATACATTTTTTATCTAGAAAACATCAAGTTTTATTTAAAACTATTAAACTATTAAATCTATTCTTCACTCTAGGCCTTCATTTTGACCTTCCGTTGTGTCTCCACATGACAATGTTGAAACATGATTTCATAAAAGGGTTCCAGGGTGGAGGACTGAAATTTCCCATTTGAGTCCTTGGGTAATAAAGTTTAAGAGTCCCTGCCCTGAGCTGCTGCAGTCGTGCTTTCCAGCCTGTCTGTGTCTCTGGCGCAACACATGTGGTCACAAGCCTCTGTGGCCGTTTAACCACAAAATGACCCGTGATGGTGAAGCCACGCTTTTACCAGCCAATAAGCTTGCACTGTTTTCAACCTCAAAATAGGCAAGTATTTGTAGTATTATCAACAACTGCTGTATATTTAATTTTAATTACAAAGAGCTTTCCAAAAATCCTTCATCAGTGACCATTGTCAGGGAAGTGTAACTTATAGTACATTATAATTTAGTGTTACACGAAACATATACATAATCATGCAATGTTAGCTGAATGTTTTGCATTAAACTTTATGTAAATTGTAATAAATTTTGTCCTATTCTCTAACATAAATATTCTGGACTGTACCTAATGTACATAAAGACGCTTCAAAATGGTAACAATACTGTGCAATTCCATGAGCCAAGTTATCCCTTCCTAAAAGTTACACTGTGGTTACCAGTACTTCCATAGTACATGCAAAACCTTCCCACCATATTCAAATCAGATACAGTTAAACAGTATCTGCAAGCTGGAAGAAAAAAGAACCCATGTAAAAAAGAACAGTTACAGACATAAACTTACACAGATATTCCACATGCATATCAGCTATTTCAAATCTCTCTAAGATATATAACTTACATATTTCCTTGTAAGAGAAAAACTACAGCAGCAATCACAAGCAACAGGCAGGGAAGTTGTCGGAATCATAACATGTCAAATATTAATGACACCCTGTCGTCTCTATAGAGCGACTCTCCGCTCTCCTCCTCTCAAGAGGCAGTAACAGGCAGATAAACACATCATCTAGTAAACCCAGAAGCCGTCCGCACGGTCAGAGAAAAGCTGTCTTACCTGCCTGGTTGTCTGTGTGATTCACTCGCACTCAGTCTGGGTGTAGGAGTGTGTGTGCACTCACACACGATCTCTCCGAACAGGAACTGATGAATCTGCACGACTTCAGCCCTGCAGCATGCAGTGCATTATGGGGTTTCAGTCTCTCTCTCTCTGTTTCTGTCTGTCTGTCTGCTCTCTCTCTCTCTCTCTCTCTCTCTCTCTGTTGGCACAGTGTTAGAGGGGGATGTCCTCGCCTCCTGTCTGGAGAGAGGAGGGTGAACTCACACGCGCTGTGTCCACACACACAATGCAGAAGAAGCCTCATGATGACGACCGCCGCGGCACTGGTTGCCGTGGCAACAGCATCCCCCCCACACACACACACACACTCCAACTCTCTCTCTCTCGTGATCCTGTAGCTCTTCAGGCTCTCTCGCAGTGTGTTCTGTTTAAATACCAGTAGCATTTACTTTGAGCCTGAGCTTACCAGCTAACACATAAATGAGGAGAGTGATCATGCGATTGCTAACTGTTGCTTCTGCCTTCTGAGATAAAGGAAGGATGGTGTGTAGAAAGACAGACAATGATACAGAGCATTTGTGTGTATGCACATGTCTCTCTGTGCTTGTGTATGTCTGTGAGTGTGTGTTTGAGTGTGTGGGTTGGTGTGGTGGTTCCTGGAAGCAGGCTATAGCTCCTGTTTGTGGTTTCTTTCCTTTCTCCATTGTTACTGCCAGTGCACTGAGGCCTGCAGCTCTTTGATAACACACATTTCAGTCACATTACCAACAAGGGAAGTACAACTGGACTGACCAATGAAATGATGGCCTGTGAGCACACATGCATGCAGGCAGACAGACACACAAAAAGACTGATTACACAGACTGGTGTAATTATTTCAATTTTCATCATTATTCACCTTCCTGGAGGTTCGTTTTATTTAGTGGGCTGATTCAGAATGACAATGTTTATGAAGAGAGGGTGGGCTGACAGACAGAAAAAGAAGAGGGAGAGTGAGGGAGGGAGAGAGAGATGGAGGAATAAGTATTGTAAAGAGAGAGAAAGAGAGAATGAAAGTGAGGGAGAAAAGGAGATGAGAGATCCTCTCCACTGTCTCCCATGGCGACAGAGTGGGTGGAAGGCCCTGGCTGTCCTTCAGGCCCTGTAAATCCACAGTTCACAGCTTAGTTCTGCAGTGCAACCATAGCAGTGGGAACCCTTAACACTCAATCTTTCACCATCTAGCCTTTCCGTTATTCTTCTCTTGCAGCTGTCACCGCCCTCTCTTTCTCTCTTCCCCTCAGTCTTGCGCCGCCCTATTCGGCTCCCAACTCTACCTGACCCTACAAGAATCTGTCACCAAAACATGCATGCCACATGTTCATATATAGATCAAGATGAGAGATACCACCATGTGGATGGAGCTAGTAAGACCCAGAGTAGTCAGACCAATTATAAACTACATCTCCCATGGTTCGGTTCTCTGTCTTTCTAGTAGCCATGGGAACATGTAGGAAGCAGGATTCACTGAGCATAGATTCTTGATAGGATGATTAAATCAGTGAACTTGGCAGAGGAAGGGAAAGGGAGCAGAGTAAGGTATAGACAATGTGGGAGGCAACAGATGCTAGTGAGATTGTGGTGTGTTTGTCCATGCAGGTTGCCAATACATACTTTGTCCTCTAGTTTATTGTTTAGGTCTGCAAAGAATGTGACACTAAGTTAAAGCTCCTCTTCCAGGTATTTGGAGCCCTGCTTTTCTATGGCACTTTTTTGCCTCTGGAAGGAGCAAATATCTGAATAAGCTGGCATTATCACTGAACACTCATGTGCTCAGTGTAATGAAGGGTCCTTGAGTTTGAGGGACATTGAATAACCTGCTCAGATTTGAAAGCCTGGGTGATTAGTCTGCTCTTTGGGACTAATGGCAACAGCAGGTGTCCACAGGCTATGTGTGCCACATCCATTCATTAGAGACATTAACACTAACCACTCGTGCACATACACCCTCCCACACACAAAGAGAGAGAGACAGAGAGAGAGAGACAGAGAGAGAGAGAGAACTCACTACTCATTGGAACTATTCATTAACAACATTGCAACTGCCCTTAAGCGCAATGACCATTGATCAAGCTTATGCATAATGATGGTGGTGTAACTGCTTGTGTAATTATTACTAGCTTCAGACTTTTATTCATGTGGGTTATAATTTTTTATAGCACCCCTGTATTATAGGTATTGTGCCTCTTTCTGATATCAATATATACTATTGCTGTGCGTATGCTTCTCCATACAGGAGAAAACAAGGCTCTTGAGCTGCATGTGCTCAGTGCCAGATGATTTTGAACTAACTTGCAGGTAAATATTAATTTGCAAAATACTTAACATTCCTTAGCGGCACGGTGGTGCAGTGGTTAGCACTTTCGCCTCACAGCAAGAAGGTTGTGGGTTCAAACCCCGGCCTTTCTGTGTGGAGTTTGCATGTTCTCCACATGGCTCTGGCTTCCTCCCACCATCCAAAGACATGCAGGCTAGGTTAATTGGTGTGTCCCAAATTGTCCTTAGGTGTTGGTGTGAGTGGTTGTGTGGCCCTGCGATGGACTGGCAACCTGGTTGTACCCCGCCTTTCGCCCAATGTCAGCTGGGATAGGCTGATAGGCTCCAACGACCCTGTACACAGGATAAGCGGTTGACAATGGATGGACTTAGCATTCCTTTTTAGCTGTCTGCAAATTTTATAACCTATTAGGATCTGTTCTGGTTACCAAGTGTCACCCACATGCCTCAATATGAACATTGCTTACATCACTTTCACCCAGTAAATCGTGTTTGTTTGGTCACAATATGATGATATTTGTTATTGTATTGACACTTTCAGAACCACTCTTTAATATTTTATCCTCCTTCTTGGTTCTCAGCGCATCCAGTAGCCTTCAGCAATGGCTCTGCTTGTAAAGGTCAGAGGAGGTTGGGGTCAAAGATGAACAACCTTTAACTTTAGCCACAGTATGTATCAGAATAAACTATCACATGACTGCAGCCATAAAAAAACAACCAACAAAAAACCACAACAGCAAAACAGCGGCATTTTGTAGGAGAAAACCATAAAAAATCTTGATTAATATGGACATGTAAAATCTTAGAAGATTTGTTCTGATTTATTTTTTTATTTTGATTCTTTCTCATTTATCAGTGGATGCAGAGACTCTAGTGGCAAGTAGAGCATGGAATATTTGAGTTGTCCTTGGCAGTAACAGATACAATTAGAACATTTGGGAAATTTTATTGACTTAGCACTTACTAATGCATCACTTGTGGTTATTGAAGGATAAATACAGAATTGTATGGTACAAATATGATCTTTACTGTACTTTGCCATACTGCTTGTAAAGTATACATAACGTCAAAACAGGGGGACTATTCTGCTGCAGTGGACATTATTAGTTTTCTGTTCATGATCTCACAAATTTCTAGCTTTTTAAGTGGCACATCTGACAGCAAAATAATATTTACCCATTTATTTTTAAACACCTCTTCCCTCATCTCTATCAGAGAGACGAAGGGGGGTGAGGGGTTCGATGTCTGTCTCTGTTATAATCAGTCGGTTCCTGTAGAGAGGGACTCACACCAAACAGAATGGGCAAGCATCACAGTATTGAATTATTTTTAATATTCTTTCACATGCACACTCAGACAGTCCCCTCTGTATCACCCCAACAGGCCGTTCCAAAGTAATGTTATTATGCATCATGCTTTCCCCTGAAAAAGGGTTAAACATTAACAAAACATAGAAGTTTGCTTAATTTGTGGAGTTTAAAATGAAAGGCCTGCACAGGCAGTATCCAGTAATCTGTTTCCTGCTAAGGCTAGAAACTAAACAGAATGCCAGGGTTGTCATCACCCTGAAATTAAAAGTTGTTGTTGTTTGAGGCTGAGAAACGTCCACCACACAATACCAATGAAATGCCAAGTGCAGCCATGTAGTCATGGAAGCAAACAGCAACAGCTCTTAAGAATTTGGCAAGAGTCAGAATATACTGATCAACAAATAGTGAACCTGTAGCCTTTCCCAAACAGCACAAACAAGAAAGGCCTTAATGTGATGCTTGGACTGAGCTAAAACACTTAATCATTAACAAAATATTAAAATCAAAACAGCCTAGATGAGCTCCCACTTGTAACCTTGAAAGGCCAAGGCTGACCATTATGTTACATTCATTTGGCTAGTGCTTTTGTCCAAGGTGAATTATAAGTATACTAAAACTCCCTAGAAACAAAAGCTGGGTCATTACAAAAGTGTAAGTGCATCACCCTCAAGCTAAAAGTCTTTAGTGCTTCAATACTAATGTTTTTTATCTTTAAGAAAGTGCTGGCGTTCATGGTGTTTCGAGGTGTAATTCAAAAAGGTGTGCTTTGATGGACAGTTACTTTGCTGACATTCCTAGTGAGTTCATTCCACTACAAAGATCCTTGACCCACAAACACAGGGACCACCAAACAACACTGTCGCTAAATGGCTACAAGCATAATACTAGTCTAACCATTCAATCAGAAAGTTAAGCATTCAATAGACATCATATAAACCCCATTTGTTTCAATTAAAATCCAGTCAATCAAGTTTGCTTACCGTCCCCTGACTGTCAGCTTGACAACCAGGTCGGCACTGCTGCCCTTGCCTGAGCTGCACAGATGAGCGCCACTCCATTATTGGGACAATAATGTGATTTGTTGAGAAGTGTTGGATAGAGGAAAATTTCTTGTTAACGCCATTCAGACAGAATGGTGTAATGTAGTTGCAACCTTGTTAGTCTGTAGCGGCGGTGCAGAATGCAACACATACCGTACACTTACAGCTAAACCAGAGCTGAGACTAAGGATGCGTTATAGCGTCAGTCAGTTTCTTAATGCAGAGAGAAGAGCTTGAACTGTATGTATGTATTGAATGTGAGGAATATTAACTCAATTGATTTCTCTTTCAAAAACCCATGCAAACAAACAATGGTATGAGGATGCTAAAATACTTTGCCTTCAAATCTATGTGGGAGAGATGTTGACTTTTCTGATAACATAGGTCACACTGGGGTTTGATCCTGCCTAGAGGAGAGTCAAAGCACTTACAAATAATACATGCACAGACGCATATGCATGCATACACATGAAACAGGGTGGGATGAGAACAAATCCCAGCAGGTTGCCCTTGGTAACTTACAGTTGGTAAATATTCATAAGGACAATCTCTAGACTCATTGCAACTAGCAGAAAGACATGTAAATGTGTGAGACGAAGGGGGAAAGATACACGGAGATAATTATTATTGAAGAGTGTGTTGGAGAAAGAGAACAGATGCTAAGACAGAGAGACAGAATGGTGAAGGATAACTGCGGAAAAACAAAAACACTGGTTTTATTATTGGTTTTGATAGTTTAGACACAGTTAGAACTAAAATGCTATGGTCTACAAGATGCTTTCTGAAACTAACTGGCAATTATGGTAGCTTACTAATACATAAACAAAACTAAAGTGCACTTTGTTTGTGTGGAGATTAATAACTGATTAGAGATGCATGAACAAAACTATCAGAGAACATTATGCACCATAACTGGATCACTGACTTTCTGAGCTAAGAACGTTGAATTTGAAGCCCAGATTATGATAACATGTTGAAACAGATTCCAAGTGCACAAGACCCATGTCTACAGTTTGTACTCCGAATACCAAAGTGTTACCTTTGTTGCATTGAGAACACCTCAATAATCGCCTGCAGCAGCCGGCATTTGATTTGGACAAACAATATTGCCTGTTTTGAATGTGTCCTGACCACACACAGTGCATATTCATAATGTTGCAATGTTTATTCACCAGATGAGGGGTATGGTATTTAATGATTTAGAGCACTTCTTCATTTCTCATTTCATAATTCAAAGTCAGAATATAACCAACTGCACACACTCACAGCTGGTTATAGAGGCACAGCTCACAAAGCAGATCAACCCAGAAGGTGATTTGTGGGCAAATGCTGATGGGCAGAGCATGTCCACTCATGAGCACTACATATACTGTACCTCTGCTTCTTCCATGTGTTCCTTTAAGGGGTGATAAATAAAGCAACATTCGGCTCTGCCTTCTTAAAAAGACACTACTTTATTGTTTCTGAGACAAAACTAGATACTGACTTTTTGAAATTTTGTCCTGCTGTCAGTGTTGGATTGTGTACCAGATTTTAAGTGAGACTGATTTTAATTTCTTCTGTATTGATCACAAGCAATGTACACTCTTGTACAGGCTGTACAGTATGCCTGCTACCCAATACAAATATCTTGTCTGAGCTCAGTAATATCACTTACACTGACGGGAGGAGGGCTAAGTTGTCGTGGTGCAATGTTCTCAGCAGTGCTGTGTATTTAAAAAAAGACTTTACTGTAACTTTTCCCTTTTTTTGCATTTACTTAAATTTGGCTTTGTCAATATACACAACGTCACATAATACCTTAAAATGCTTTTCTGACACGAGACAAGCCAAAAGGGTCAGCCCTCTCCTTCTGTATCAGATTTCAACTTTGGCCTTTAAAAAAAAAATAACAATCTCAACATCTATCTCTACTTTAGCTAAAAATAAGTCTGTTTCTAAAAGGTGCTGGCCAGTTTAATTGACTAATTAACTCAAATCCCAGGAGGACTGTGACAGCCAAATGAAATTAAAAAAACAGCTCACACAACACTCTGCATTAGAGCCAGTCACTTAGTATTTTTGTTAGTGAGCAATAGCCTGCATGAATATCCCTATTTTAATCTCTCTTTTTCTCTCAAATACATGTACAAACATGCAAATCTCTGTTACACACATACTCCCCGGCTCAATGATTTTTCACTTTTCACACCCTTTTCCCCTTTCCTTTTGAAACAGTAATCCCCAGCTGCAGCACTAATAGCATTAGCAGAGCATATCCAATCCCCTTAGTATCCCAAAGGGGAGCACAAAGCTCAGACCTACACTGAGAAAGATACTCTGGGGGACTACACTACCCATACTGCCTTCCATCCAATCCATGCACATTACTCAGCCCAGTATTGATTAAAGGAAAGTAAAACAAAGATTAAATAAAGAGAAGAAAGGTGTGCGGTATATTGTCAATATTATCAGCTGAGGCGCAGTTAGAGCTGAGTGTTTTTGGTGGGTGGCTGGTTGGTAGTACTGTGAGAAAAGCAAAAAGCAAATGACAGGTTGAAAAGGGTTATCTAGAGAATAAGGTAAACTCAAACATTGACCTTTTTTATCAGCCAGCTGTGTATAAGTGTGACAGGTAGAGATTTGTACAGAATATGACACCTTACCAAGAAACATGAGTGAAAGCTGTCTCTATGGAGGCACTAGGATTTTAAATATACAGTAAAAACCTGTTACAATAACAGAAAGACTGTCGCGTCATACAAAACACATAATCATAACATGATCACTGCATCGATGTCTTCTTGACAGCCCTACAGTGTTCTACCTAAGCTAATTAGTGGTGCAAAATGCAGTCCCTCCAGGATTTTGCAGGCCTTTTTTGTGATTGTTGCGGTCTAAAATGCCTGATTTCGCGGCAGCTTATCTAAAAAATTGCAATTAAAGTTGCTGTGATTTGTGTCTTTTTTTTTTTAACTTTAGAATTATAGTTAAATCATTACACAGTCCCTCCAGGATTACACGGCAATAACCCTTTCCCAAACCATGCACATTTAAACCAGCTTACAATGATTCTTTCAGTGCTTGCAATTGACCGGGATGCAATATCCTGTGTGACAGTGATGTGTTCCGTCTGACTTTCTCCATATTTTTCCTTTTATCTTCGACTACAATACTGCGCGTTTTACAAGTTTAACCCCGCTCTGGTAAAGAAGATCTATACTGTTTTTCACGGTCCTTTTTTTTCTTGGCAAATGTAAGACGTTGGTATAGCACATGTCTGCTGCAACTTTTAAATAAGTAAATGACAGATGACGTTTTGCAGGAAATGGTGATAATAGGTCAAATTTGAGGAAAAGTTGCAATGATTGGTCAAAATTGTAAGTTCTGCTGAATTCCTGGGACTTTGTTGAATTTGTGGTGATAGTTGCAATCACGACACCGCAAAATTCTAGAGGTACTGGTAATGGCTCATGTTGTGTGAATTGTTTTGGTTTTAGTATAGAAATGTAATGTACAGACATATTTTCATTAAAACAAATTCCTGTAATTTATATATTCTATTCCCCCATTTGGTTGTGATGTCGTTTTGTAACTTGCAGGAGTGCGCTGTTGTTACTTTACAAGCCAAGTAGGGGATCAAATAACAAAGAACTGAATGCGAAAAAATGACTACGGTCTTCATATAGGATGATTTCTTATTTGCAACTTACAGTAACTATAAGGACAGTGATATATTTCTGCCAATTACTGTGTGCTGCTTTGAATCTAAATACATGTATGCATGACCGAACAAATTATGAAAAATAATGAAAAACAAATTCACTTGTGTTTTGGTGAATAAACAAGGTGAAACAATGTTGACATGATATTTCATATCAGAATTCAGAACAGCCGCCTAGTGTGTCCTGAATTATTCATTAACACAGAGCAGACAAGCATTTGTACGTAAATGTTTCTGTGTGCCTATGTGCATGTTACATATTGCCTGTCTTCATCCTTTCATTTGCTGTCTAGATAGATGGATAGAGAGAGAGAGAGAGAGAGAGAGAGAGAGAGAGAGCGAGGGAGAAAGACAGGACAAGGACATAAAGGTACAATCGTCTCTGAATGGTCCCTTAGTATGAACAAACCTTGTTCCCAAACACAGCCTTCTAAGGCAGAGCAACGGCAAGCCAACCAGCAGAGGTCTTCCTTCCTCCCAGCCCCCTGTTAGCCAGCCTGCCAACCACAATGCTTCTCCATCTCCATCTCTCAGCTGTTAACCATAGCTCACAGTGAGTCACTGACTTCAAAATATGCTGCAGTCTGCAACGGCATCAGCTTAAAAGTAATCATTCTACTTTGCAGAGTCAATATTGTTTTTTTTTCCTTTTTCTGTGTGTGTGTGAGAGACAGAAAATGATGTAAACACGGCGAGGGAAGGAGGAAGCTACAAAGGAATGAAGGGGAAAGGAAGAAGAAAAACACAGAGGCAGTTTGTGTGTCAGGCCTAAGAATGAGCTGTAACCTAATGAGTCTAGATGAAAGCTGACTGTCTGAGCTAACTCAATTCTTTGCTCTGCTAGTCATAGTGCTTAGCTTAATGATGTTTGCTCCAGACTACTGATGCCACAGCCAATGCTGGATTGCCTTTTTTTGGTCATATGTTTTCCTGTGTGCGACGACCCTCTTTGCCTCTTGCATGTGTAGAATGTTGAACTTGGCTGAGGCCGCACACAGGCTGACATCACCCACACTGTGCAGCAGACATCCGTTTAAGACATGTTTACAGTGCTTAAACCACTGGCATGCCTCTATCCTATAAACACAGAATGTGGCGGACCATGCACACACTTGTATGTGTGCACAGTGTTTACACAGAACAGATAAAATAATATAACCAGAGCAGGAGGTGAAGCTGCAGTTTGTAGGGTTGTGGTTAAATACACAACAGGAATGAAGACACAAGGGCGAGGATGTTCCAGGGAGGTCTTTGTAAAGTGTCAGAGAGTTTTGAGGGGCAAGGTGTAGTGTGTACACAGAGGTGAGGAGGAGTCACGATTCTTGCTCAGGAATGCTGTAAAGCTGTTTGTAGAGTCAGCAGGACAGTGAAAAAGCTTAGGTGTTGGAGCTTTGCCAAAGCAGTGGTGGGGGGAAAAAAGAAGAAAAGATGGGGAATAAGAGCAAAAAATGTGATCCATAAAGAGAAATCTCAGGCGTGTTGTCCATTGAGGAGAGTATTACACTCTCCATAAAAATGCAGTCTCAGGTTAATGAAATCTGGGAAGCTCTCTTTAGTATCAAAGCCATTCCTGCCCTGCTACACTATTTCTACCATTTCCATCTCCACAGCAGAATACATTCATCCTCTTTGTTTCATGCTGCCTATCAGCAGCACATCTGTTTCACACATTACTGTGGTTCCTGAGCAAATTTCTACCCATCTAAGGAATCCAGGTGTGTTATGTGTATGTGTGTGTGTAGGTGTGTGTGTGTGTGTGTGTGTGTGTGTGTGGGTGGATGTGTGTGTGTCCCGCTATAGAAGCAGAGTGAAAGAACATTCATTCGTTACACAAAGTATCCAAACAATACCACATTATACCCACCAATAGAACAAAGGGGTCTACTAAGAATTATGCTTTCTCTTTTTTCTTTGTGTCATTGGCAAATACAGACAAATTGACAATCTAATGGTTTGAAATCTAAAGGTTTAGGTTTTCAGATAGAAACATGCCACAGGCAATGTGTGCTGTTCACTTTCCAGGTATATATGAAATAGATGTCGTAGAGCCTGACTAATATGGGATGTTTAAGTCCTATACCGATTTCAATTCGAGATTTTTAAAATCTGGTAGCCGATATATCGGCTGATATTGTTTTTTCCCCTTATTTTAAAAACACATGACATAAACAAAGATTACACCTAAAATGTTGTTATGGTGAGACCATACCAAGATACCATGACAGTACAAAAAAAACCTTTGTAATTGTCTTAAGTAGTATTTTGAACAAAAGTAGCAAATTATATCAAGGTTTTGATGAATAAGAGTCAAATAAAACTACAAAAACATTTTTTAAAAATGTGATTTGTTATAAATTATGGACGTGCTGTGCCGTGCTGTGCTGCAGTGGTTAGCACTGTTGCCTCACAGCAAGAAGTTCTTGGGTTCGAACTCCGGTCGTCCAAGCCCTTCTGCATGCTTCCTCCCACCATCCAAAGACATGCTAGTTTAACTGGTGAATCTAAATTGTCCTTAGGTGTGCGAGTGCCTGGTTGTTTGTCTATGTATTACCCTGCGATGGACTGGCAATCTTTCCAGGGTGCCTTTCGCCAGTCCATCCAGCCCCCCGAGACCCTGTATGCAGGATAAGCGGTTGACGATGGATGGGTTATAAATTATGGATAGGATATAAATTATGGATGTGTTATAAATTATGGCATACTACTACTAATGAACAAGTAGTACTACTACTAATGAACAAGTAAATAGTGTATAATATAACTTTCTGGAGTACTATTATTAATGAACAAGTAAACAGTGTATAATATAAAAATTACCCATAGACTATATATATATTTTTTGTCATGCAATAGTAATTACTTTACATATAATCAGCCACAATGACTACTTTCTAAAACATATTGTCTATGGCACAGTGAAACAGGAAACAATGCTCTTTAATTACTACATGATGGTCCACAAGGAGGACCTGCAACTTTCAGATTTCACACTAATGTTTCACATTCAAAAGAAGAGGTAACGTTAGAGAACTTTGTTAGGCAGGAAGCTGTGTTAGATTGTTCAGCTCACGTTTATTCACAAGTCCGCTCTGGTTTAACCATTTCTGACACGCCGACTGTAACTAGAGACAAGCAGCTCACAGATCACTACGGTTTAATCGCTCATTAAAGAGGTGGTATTGTGTCCCTCTCCTTTATTGAGTTATATACATTTTTTGTGCATGTAATAGGTTTGCAAAATGAAAAAGCCCAAAGTCCAGCCCAAAGGGAGTTCCCATCGCCCACAGAAAACTCTGCTCTGAAGTGTTTGTAGTCCAGCTGTTTCCCTTTCATCGCTGTGACGTCACAGCTAATTTACAGCAGATGAGAAAGAAATAGTTGCAGGTGAAGGAGTAGGAGCGGGTGATTGTGCAAGAACTATTCTACTGTGAAAAGCCAAGCTAGTAGCTCTGTGAGGTTGCATTTAGGCACGGTTTCGAGCTAAATGTTAATGTTGGCACAGCAACAATGATAACATGCCGATATTAAGCAAGCGTAACATTCACAATGTTCACCATTTTAGTTTAGTATGTTAGCATGCTAACATTTGCCAATTAGCACTAAACACAAAGTAATCAGCTGATGCTGATGGGAATGTCATTAGTTTTGCCAACTTTTATGGCAATCCATCGGAAAGCTATCGAGATGTTTCATACAAAAAAAATCAGGGATCACCAGCATCAGTAGGCTTCATCCTCTGAGCACCATGAATGCCTGTTTAACGTTTCATAGCGGTCCATCCTGCAGTTGTTGAGATATTTCAGTCTAGACCAAAGTGGTGGACCGACTGACAAACCAACATTGCCATATCTAAAGCCATTTCACTAGTGTGGCTAAAACAGTGGAAATATGAGAATTTAAAGTAGAGGCATTACATTGGTGGGACTTTTATGAAAAGACAAGGTAGTGCTTTGAACCACGAAGCATATGAAGAACTGTGGCACAGAGAGAGTAGATAATCTATGCAGGTTCATTTTAGATTTATCTCCATCTGAGCAAAAATCCAATTTAGATCTAGCTCTCCTTGACCACATACCCATGCAGGCTCCCCTTCATGGCGCAACATAACTCAAGGACAGTGAGTCAGCCAGTCAATATGAGCCTAATCTAATCCATGGTACTGAAACCTGAGCCGCCATGAGACAAGCTGAGTGCTATGATGTCACAGGGCGAGACCTCCGGCCCTTCTACCTGCCGAGAAAGGCGATGAGAGAGGGAGCAGGAGATGGGAGAATCTGCTTACCTCGTTCTAACAGTTACATTCATTTCCTTGTCTGTGTGCAGCAGAGCATGAAGTTGATACATTAGTATCAAGCCACTCGTAATCACCACCTGAGGAGGAGTCAAGGGAGAAGAAGACAGCAACTGACCAATGAGGAAGAAGGGAGATATCTGAGATGATCAATAGGATGAGGAAACATTGGATCAGGCACTTGGATAGACGTGAAGGCCGGCACCACATGTACAAACACAAACACACAAGCACACACACCTCATTAACTATATTTGACTTCTCACCATATTTTTGTTACAGATCTCTCCATATGAGAAAACAAACAGGAAAACCCTTCTCGGCCACAGAGCAAACATTTAAACTCTTAGTGGCTCTCTTTCTATAATCCTATGAGCAACTCCAAACATGAACTCTCCTTATTTCCTCTCTATATTTTCTTAAAACCAAGCAGACTGAGACAAAATTCCTGTGGGTGTGTTATTTAGGAGAACTGTTGACCACCTCGGCAATGGCTGGCAATGTGTGTCCTGTCCTTTGGTGCCAACATATACAAGCCAGGAAGTCAAAGACCCCACAGAGAAAATTCATCATTCTCCACCTCTGACACTGATATAGAGACATATTTTGAATTTGGGCTGTCAGGGGCTATTTATATTATGCCTTGCCAACTCAGCTAACTCTACTTTTGTGTCAAATCTTAGTTCTTCATCTTACTTTTTATCTCACCAAATTTACTGTGAAATACATCCAAATTATGTCATTGCACAACGTATTGTTTTCCTTTACACGCCTATTGCAGTCTCTTTTCTTGAGTGAGGAGTAAGATTTCAGTGACGTCCTCTGTAGTGCTTCGAGATTTCCCAGTCCCCTGACTCCGTGTGACACCAATTAGGAGGCTGCAGATATGACAAGCCATTGGTCCAAATGCTGTAACTGACAAAAAAATAACTCTCTCGCTGTGTTTCTTTGTGTCGTACGAGAAGTGAGGGAGCAAAACAGAGAGAAGTCAAGAGAATTACAATGATGAGTAGGGAGGTAGAAGGCTCATGGGAAGGAAAAAGGGAGTGAAAAAGAGAAAGAGGGGGAATTGATTTGAAGCTGAAAGGGAGTAAAGAACGGCTGATGAAGAACGGGAAGTTTTCTGTCGTCAGTCCACACTTGACTGTCAGCTGACAGAACAGTCGATTCATGCCTCACTAAAAAGGCATGAGAAGAATGCTGATGTGCTGTTAGAGTACTTTGGAATCTGAGATATAAAGAGTACTTTCCCCCCTTACTGTTTAGAGCCATGTACGGTATTTTACAATCCACACAGAGGCTCACAAGACTCTCATTGTGTCTATTAACCTTGCTAAACCATTACAATGTGTTATACATAATATAACGTGTTTCACGGCTCCCAGGTTCCCCCTACAGCAGTGGTATGATGTCATCAACTCAAGACACAGAACAGGAGGGCCATTATTTTCTGTGCAGTGCAGTAATGTTCACATCTGCAAAACCTGGTGATGCTGGTAATGAAACAAGAGAAGACTTTGAAAAGGCCCTGAGGTGTGCAAAGGGTGTGAGTATGTGTGTGTGTGTGCGCACTTGGAAAATAACTGCTGCAAAGAAAATGTATCATTGCCACCTGCCGCGATCAATGATAGTAATTCACGTGAATGCCTTGGATACAACAGGCAAATCACACACAGATGTTGCTGTTCGCCACAGACCCCTGTGTCACACAGCTGACAGTTTAATGCAAGAGAAAAGTCTCATAGCTTGTGAAAAATCCACAAAGGCCTAACCCAAGCTACCGTTTAGCAAACATAGAAGCAGGCAGCTTCTTACTGCAATTCTGACTGTTCACTGTATGAAAAAGTATCCATACACTCAGCATGCATTATTTTAAAATCTGCTTTGAGCCAAAAACAGAGGTTGTTATGGTAAAGATTTGTTACAAGCTTCACACACAAATGTAAAGCATCTGGGTGTAGCCACAGCTTGACTGACCCAGAGAGCTGGCTATCAGAGGCTGAAGTAAAAATGTGGCAGGGTTAGATATTAGACCCCGCTGAAGTCTTAGCTCTGCAACGTGTCCAGTGACTAGCACAGCGATTAGCTGACAGTTAGCTGACCTGACGGTGGTTTTGAATTTATGCGTCCCGGTGGACAGCAGAGGCAGTCATATCAGTAACGCTGAGAAAGCCTGACACAGCATACACCACCAGCGTGTGTAAAACAAGCCTCTGGAGATGCCGTGACTGAAAATGAAATAGATCCCCAGCAGGGCGAAGAATACAAAAAGACATGTAGGAGGCACAGGGTTCAAACTGAGGGAGGCTGCAGGTCCCAGACCACCTATAAGACTTAAACATGGAGGGGGTCCTGACTGTTTAATAAAATTTTCTGTAAAAATGAATGCCCTGACAGGACTTGGTTTCATCCCCTTGTCAGTTGACTTGTCCCCTTGTCAGTGTTGATCAGGGTTTCAACGTAGATTTTTTTTGCCGTCCAAAAAGACCATAGACATGTAGTTTGACATGCTGTTTGTTCTAATCAACTGTAGGCAAACACTAGAATATAATAATGTAGAATATTTTCTGAAGAAAATAATAATAATAATATCTTTTATAATGATTTAGGTGCAAATAATCTGACATGCAGCAATGTATGATACTTTTAAATTAGGATTTGTAGGCTCTAATTTTGAATAAAAAAGATCCTGAAAATGTTACTTTATGCTGAAGTCTGACAATGACTTTCTTTGTTAGAGATGATTTCCTTTGCTGCAGTCAGGAGGGAGAGGAGGGGGAACTTAATTTGACAGCGTCTCTGACACAGTTAAAACAGCCTGAGCCTAACCAGTTCTCTCACTGAAGTGAAACTGTAAATTGGCCCAAAAAGCCATAGCTAGCTGTGTATTTCTTACAGCTAATGAGCATGTTTCATTGGGACAGAATGACCAGCATTTGAAACAGGAAAACAATGACTGTTTGGGGGCTTTTAAGGACATTTGTAAACCAGCCTGCAAAACCCGTCCTGGATGTGACCCCAACAAAGGGGTAAGAGCAGGTGAAGCCCTCAATCTGGCCCCTGTCTGAGCATGCCAGTTTGACTGCTGCTCAAACAAACACTGGATAAATTATTGAAACACCCTCTGACTCAAGCCCATGAGAACATGCTGGAATTTGAAGTTTGGAAGAAAATAAAAGAGACTAGATTGAAAAAGAGTAAGAGTGGAGGTTGAAATGATGATAAAGGAAGATAGGAGGCTATGGGGGAGAGAAAATTCTAAAAAGACAAAACTTAAAACTCAAATGAGCAGAGGAGATAGGTCATGTAGAGTGCAGAGAGCTAGACTTTATGGTGCACTACACATTTGGACATAACTCAACAACCTCAGAATTATGTAGTAAATCTCTCACTATCTGTGCCTCCATCTCATGTGACACACACTAAAACACTCATAAGCCTGCACGCTACATCAGGATTCGATCCAATTAAGTCACTGTCAAATGTGAACCATGTTGATAATTAGTGCAAAGTTGCGGTGATAAAACTCTAAGTGTGTCACCTTCCAGAACTGGGACAGTTTAAGCTACAGGGGCCATTGGGAACACTCAGGCACAATGGGCCAGCATGAGACACACACTCACTCACACCTCACTCAAATGACACATTTATACTCATATACTGTTATAAGGCCAAATCCTTTATTTATATTTTATCAGCAGAATAGATTTTGGTGTTTCTTTAGGTCACTCAGTCATGTCTCTTTCTCTCTCTTTCTGTGTGTGGTTGTTTGGAAATATATTTCTAATGTTATGGGGACCCGAATCTCTTTGAGCAGTCTCATTTTGGAGGACTCCCCTTCTTTTCAGGACCAAAACGCAGGTCTCCATGATTTAAATCATGAAATTTTAGGATGATGACTCGGTTTAAGTTTAGGGCAAAGGTTTAAGGTAAGTCTTCAGGAAATGAATGTAAGTCAATGTGATGTCTTCAAAAGTGATGAAAAGACAACTCTGTGTGTGTGTGTGTGTGTGTGTGTGTGTGTGTGTGTGTGTGTGTGTGTGTGTGTGTGTGTGTGTGTGTGTGTGTGTGTGTGTGTGTGTGTGTGTGTGAGTGTCAGGGTACATTTGGGACAAATTGCCCATCTAAGGGTGAGAGGAAGGAATGAGGAGAAGTGAAACTAGCAGATACAGTCCATCACCTTTTCATTTATTCATTTTGCACGCGCACACACACACACACAATCACAAGTTATGATGGCACTGTGACATACCGATTGGCAGAGCTCCACCCTCAGCTCAGTTATCCATTTCTCTTCTGTCTCACTTTTTCTCATCCTGCCCCCCGTTTCCCAGTTTTATTTCCATTGAACTGGCAACAATTAGGACCTGTTCTCGTGTGTTCTCCCCTCCCATTAATACATCTGACAGATTAATGACTTATTATTTATTAGCCTACTAACTCATGGATTATTTTAATTCATCTAACTTTAGGCTGTTTCCTATATTTTTGTTGTTGATACATAATTGTATCAACGTAATATTCCACAAACATAATGCAGGACACCCGGCCCGCTATCTAAGCGTTGGGCCAGTACTGCCCTCTACTGGAATCAAATTGTATCACAGGGATGGTACAAGAAATGCTCTGCTGAAAGATTGCAATTTGCATAGCTCGTCTTCTAGTCTCTGCAGACACACATGCACCAAAAAGACACTTTACAGTAATATTTATGGGCTCCTCTTTTTACATACACGCAATAAATACACATACAGATGGACAGGAAACCGCTGTGCTTTTAAGTAATTGCATTGAAATTTAGGACCACTTATGGCACAAAGGCAGATCAAAGTGTTTGTGAAATTGTTAACAAGAGAAAACGCAGATGTAAAATTGTACATGTATGTGAGTGTATTTTTGTTAAACTGTTTCTTTATTAAATTCTATTTAAATAAAATAAAGAAAAAACTGTTTTGTTAAACTGGTCACAATTGGTAGACTGATGATGAGGGGTCACAACTTAAGGTAAGGGTTCACATTGATATATTGTACTATGTAGTCATGGCTTGTAATTCTTAAAAATGGCTGGGGTTGAAGTATTGGGAAATATCCAAACTCCCTGTAAGAGAGAAACACTGTTTGTTGACTTGGAGATGGAGGCTTAAAATCCTGTCTGTCTTTGTTTGATGCTTTTAACTCTGAGACTTTGTTTGCTGTGGTCTGCCACTAGAGGGCACTCCCATTATATAAAACTACAACTATATTAAATTAAACTATTAAAGGATATTTAATTGGATTTTTTTATGTTTAGCTGATTCAACCAAAGGCATTTTGTCTTCCCTCTTCCCAACAGAAAGAAATGTGCTGAACTCTGCCATGAACAAAGTGAGACAAGATAAAGAGCACAATGAAGAGGCAAAAAGATTAACAATAACATATAATATACCATATTGCAAAGTAGTTACAGAAAACAAGGATTTGTTCAGTGTTAAAAATTAAACATTAAAATCAAAGCAAAATAAAAGCAAAGTTTAGCACACACTTTTGTCCAAAGCACATTACTATTTGGACATTTGTTAGAAGAAAGTTAAAAAAAGCAATAGATTACTGTTGGTACAGTAAGTATGGATGTCAAGAGACCAAGTTCCAAGCACTTATAAATGCTAGGTTAGCCAATGTTGGTAGGTAAACTATACTGCCTGTCTGAATTACAGAAATCTTTCTATCTTGAACTGATAGAAGATGTAGCCAGGAGATCACTGCCTGACAACTGAGCATTTTTCATAGTTGATGTTGGACGAACATTTGTTTTGTGTAATCTTGAGCAATGCCATTTAATGATTCACAGAAAAGCACACAATCTTTATAAATTATATAAACCAAATGACAGCAAAACATAAGTTAATATAAGTCAGTATTAAAAATAAGGTTGATGTCATTGTCCCACTGTTAAAAGATTACACTTGATCCCATAATAATACAACAAAACAAAGCACTGTCAGTCCCAGGGTGGGTTTCTTAAGGACAAGCCTGTTACATTATACATAGCTTACTTGGTCTGCACGGTAAGGTGTTTTAAAAAAAGAAAGTAAAAGAAAAAAATCTTTTATGACTTCGTCTCACATGTCTCTCAGCAGTAGATCATGTGGTTTCTAAAGGCCGACCAACATTGTAAGGTTTGTTGCCAAAACCTCCGTAGGCTCCCTATCAGAATCAACATCATCAAGATCAGGGTGTGCAACCAGGGGAAAGGTGCTTAACACCATAGATTAAAAATGCTCAATCCCCCACTGTGACTCATCTACCAAGTTTCAAGTTATTACAAATTAGTTTTGGTCCCCTTAAAAATGGTCACAAGAGACATGTAGTATGTGCCCACACTGTAAACACTATGATTTCTTTAAAATGTCACAGTGCATTGCTTTACACTGGAAATGACTGATTGTCAATCTGAATGGATAAAAAAAACATGCAACGCTGCAAAAATGGTTTAGCATTTATTAAAAAGGAACTACGATGTTAAATAACGTGGATCTGTATTGAGCTAGCAAACAGGGCTGCAATGTAATCATCACAGGCAATTGCGAACTGTCAAAGTGTGTCCACTAAAAATTGTTGTAACAAGTGTCTGACAATATTGTGGAAAGGATACCTACCAAGATAGACCTTTTTTAAAGGATCAGTGTGTAGGTTTTAGTGGCTTCTAGTGGCTCAGGAGGTAGAGCGGGTTGCTTGTTCAATCCCCGGCTCCTCCAGGCTGCATTTCGAAGTGTCCTTGGGCAGGAATTGTGTATGAATGTGTGTGTGTTTGACCACTTAGGCTCAGTGTGTGAATGTGAGTGAATGGGGAATACAGATGTAGTGTAAAAGCGCTTTGAGTGGTCGAGAAGACTAGAAAGGCGCTATACAAATACTGAGCATTTACAAATTGCAACCAACAGCTCACTGTGCATTCACATGCTTCAATTTCACAAGTTGTGAAGTTCTGACTTTAGTGTGTGTTCATGTGCTCTTAAGCCGGAATGTGGAATCAACATGGACTCTACTACAAAAATGTGCTGGATTAGCATTATAAGAGCATATTAACAACACGCAGACATCTAGTTCACTCTACATGCACAAACTAACCATATTTCAAATTTCTCCTTTTCTCCCTTTCCTTCTTCTTTTCCCTTTCCTTCTCCTTCTTCTCCTTTTTCTTCTTAAAAAGAAGAAGAAGGAGAAAACTGATTCTGTGCTAGACCAGCGAGGTAAAATGACTGTTTTTTGTCAAGGGAGTCTGGTGGTCTATCTCTGTAGGGATCAGGGACCAGTTACCCTTTCAGCTATTATTTAAAATTTGAAATTGGCATCTATTAAAGTGGTAAAAATGAAATATGTGTTAGCTATAAATAATCAGTATATGATCAGGGTTGTAAGTTTTAAACATAGTTTTGTGTGTTAGTCAATGATTTAAATGTCATAAATTAAAGAACATAGTAAAAAAAACTGTACTAATAAAAATAGTGCACTTATCTGAAACTAAGTGTGAGATCAGCAGAAGAAAATAAATATGTATGAGTTGACTAAAATAAAAAAGAGGAAGCTTCGAAGCATCATGGAAAGTACCTAGTAGGAGGGGGGATAAATTGCTAGTTCTTCTGAAATAAAATGATAGTCATATGGAATATATAAAGAAAAACACAAGTGTAGCTCACAACAGCTGCTTGAACAGCTACTTGAGAATACATGCTAAAAGAAAATGTTTTGATAATGTATATGATTTAAGTTTTACCTGCAACAACCAAATTTTCTTTTTGTAAATTCTGTGAGATTTTTTCATTGTTGCCTGTGACCAGCTATATTCTTCAGCTCTTAGAAGATTGTAAGTACAACTAGAAGAAATTCCAGAGACGGATCAATAGTTTTCCTATTTATCATTTTAACATTTTAACTGCTTATTGCCGTCTGTACATAAAAAGCACATTCTGTAAATTATAGTTATTACTTATTAGGCATACCTAACTACCTATTAGTATTCTTTATCGCATATTGTTTTCAAAGTCAAACTGCTGGCATCTGCATATTAATCCTGCAAACTTGCAATGACGCATGATGACTTGCATTGTAATTGAATGAAATGCATAATTTAGTAAAAATGTGAAACATGAATTTTTAAAGTACAACACTCTTCTTTGGGGCCAGGAAACCTGTATGTAGAGTTTGGTTTTATGTGGAGCATGAGGATTTCACAAAGTTTTTGGTGTCAGGTGTGTGTACAGTTCTTAGTAAGTTATATTACTTATAAGTAATCTATTAAGCATGCTAGGAGGTGTAGGTTTGTTTGGCTTGGATCATATTTTCTTATTGTATAAGCAAATGAGCCAACCATATATACTATGGATGGCTATTTGCTGGCCGTCCCACCCATGTCATATTAAAGGCACCAGTACCCTCAGAACTTAGGTTTCTGTTAATTGTTTCCACTGTACAGGTAGTGGCACCTGCTCATGGTCGTACTCCCTATTCACGCTATCACAACTACTAGAACAACTACAGCATGGTAAGCTTTACACACACTGTCCAATATTTATGTTGAATATAAATCTGTTTAGTGCTGTTAGTCTCCACCGAATCTAAATTGCCCTTAAGGTGATATTAGTTTCTATCATTACTTACCAATTCATTTACTCTCCCGTCTCCTTTTACCATTGTGTTCTCTCTTCTCCTCCCCTCTTCACAAGGTGCAAAATTGTACAGAGATAGGTAACGTGCTGAAGAGGTACTACCTGGCACCATCTTATGGCATTGAGTTCTGTATTGGATTCCCTAGCAACCTTTTGGTTGTACTTGGTTACATTTTTTGTTTGCCCAAGTGGCACAGCTGCAACATTTACCTCTTCAACCTGGCAGTCTCTGACCTTATTTTCCTTTGCACACTGCCACGCCTCTCATACCTCTATGCAAATGACCAATCAGAGACCAGTCCCTTGGCTTGCCTTATCAACCGCTATGTCCTCCATGTCAACCTTTACTCTTCCATCCTCTTTATGGTTTGGCTAAGCATGGACCGCTTCCTGCTCATAAAACATCCAACACGGAACCATTACCTGCTGAAGCCACGAACAGCCCTGATTGTGACAGGGCTAAGCTGGCTGGCTGTCAATGTGGAAGTTGCTCCGATGATAGCACTGATGATCCACAACCTGCAGGGTGAAAACAGGAATCGCTGCAAGGATTTTGCCAGCCTAAAAGGCCATGTCAATGTATTAGGGTACAGCCTGGGGCTAACTTTCACTGGTTACATTCTCCCTCTGCTTGGACTTTGCGGTTTCTCCCACCAAATTGCGCATCTGCTTCGTGTCCAGGAAAGGGCTCTACAAAACAGGACAACTTCGTACAAGCGGCCTCTCCGATTTGCTGCATCAGCAGCAGTCCTTTTTCTGGTTCTCTACACTCCCTACCATGTGCTGAGAAATGTCAGAGTAGCTTCTCATGAGGCCTGGACAGGGCTGCAGGAGTGCACAAAGAGGTACATAGAGGCCATGTACATCTTGACCCGACCGCTGGCCTTCTTGCACAGCGTCATCAACCCTGTCTTCTACTTCTTCATGGGTGACAAGTTCAAAGAGCTCCTAGAGGTTAAGTTTAGAAAGCTGGTCAGAATGACAGAGCGGCAAAGAGAATCCGTCTGAAAAAATCATACACAAGATCCCTTTAATCTGTTTTAACTGTTTAACTTTTTTATTGATATAATTGTCATCCAGTGGTGAAAGTAATTAAGTGATGTAAACATGTCATAATAATGTTAATACAATACAATACAATAATTTGTCTTTCTTTTATTTTCTATTTACCAACTTCTACTATTATTTTATTCATTTTCTGCCTTGCTGTGCAAGCAAGTATCTGTAACAATTTCCCCCCGGGATCAATAAAGTATTTCTGATTCAATTCAATCATTAAGGGGAAATGAGGTAAATCGTGTTGACAAAATAGAATAATATAAAATAACTTCATATATTTAAAGGGGCATTATGTAGTTTTCAGCGGCCACTAGCGGTGCAGTTTTAAGATTGCAACCAGGCGTGTGCTCGTACACGGGCTCGCCTGCACTCATGAGCAAGCATAATCCAAAAATCAAGCGCTTTAATACAAAAATCTTGCAATAAACGCAGAAACACCTGCATGCAGGCTGTGGCTTTTTTCACACAGACATGTTCAGGTTATGTTACTTCAACGTTCCTGGCAACACCGGCGCCGTACCTTTCATTCAGCGTAGTGAGACACAGGCATATTAGAACAGAGTTACTCCAGAAAAAAAGGCAGAGTGAGAGTGGCTATAGACAGGTCCAGAGTCAGCTCCACACAACATTGTTACGAAACTCAGATAAAACCCACTGAAACGTTACATAAATATTTTTATCAGTTTGAGGTTGAACTAATCCATGCTTGTTACATGATAACGGTACAGTGACTGCATTTAGCAAACATGCTACTTTCAGTAACTAACTTTACTAGAGGCTCTGCAATGTCGGCACGGCTAAATGTATTGGATGATAACGAAACAGTTAGTGAGCTGGACTAAATATTATAATGAGATTGTGTCACTCTTTATAACAGTTAGGCCGCAGTAAGTGACTTTACTGCAGTGTTAGTGGATGGCTCTTCCTCTGTGTTGTTGTGACCGTTTTGTTGCAGTGTTGTAAGTTATATTATGTGGGTCATGTTAATTACAGCAACTGAGAGGTGGAGAAATAAATCTAAACGTGTATTTCTCTGTGTTTCTCCAGCTTTACTAATGCTCACTTTGTTTTTACTCGACATCATCTGAACCTGTTTGGTCTGATGGGCACATAAACCTTTCTTGTTGTTTTGTATCCTTACAAAAAAGTGACTTAACAATTGCTTTATATGTCAAAGGTTGCACACCTCTGGAGGGTTAAGTGTCTGGGTTAGGGACACATTAGATGTGTTGCAATGGGAATCGAACCCTGGTCTCCCATAAAAAGTATGTGTCTTATCTGCTTGTATACTATATATTTTATAAAATCCATTTTTGGTGTTTTGTGTTTTTTGACAGAATTTGAATGCAACGCTGTTCACTTAATATTAAGAAGCCAAGTCTTACGATTTCTGGGCTTTTCATCAGCACCACAAGTCAGTCATAGATATTTTTTACAGTTAAAAAATGTTAACTTTGAATTCCATTGCAGCACAAGCACTAAAAAAAGGTGAAAATGAGGAGTGTCCTAATGGTATCCAAACACATCTGTCACATCTTCACATTATTGTCACTCCCCAATCTCTGCCAATCTGAGCCACTTGTATGCTTGCAAGGAGGGACGTGGTGAGCCTAGATGCCAAATATCACATTTTCTGCATTCACATAATAATCCATTCCATGTAGATGAATGACTAAACTCAAACCTGTTGACCAATGCTTTAGCAGAGTTTTTCTTATGTAATGTGAAACATATATAGCTTATGACATTGTAAGCTTTCTGGAGTGTTTCTGAGAACTTTAACAGATTTTTAGTTCATTGAAAAAAAGTGTAGTTGTCACCCTTTACACACACTTAGAGAGGATTCTCTGACTGTTGTGAAAATCTGTCAAGGAAAACAGTTTCATGATTTTATCTCTGCCGTCTGTTTTTCATGGATTTAACTGATCCCAGCTTGTTATGTAGCTCGTAACACTGTGACCTTTTCAACTGAGTCATCAGCAGGGGTTTTGTTTTCATTTTGAGAAGCTCCTCATCGCTTTCCAAAAGTTTATTGTGCAATTTCCTGAGTAGTGTCTGGGATTTAAACATTGACTTTTACATGGGTGACATTTAGAATAGGTTTGGATTTGGCTGATGTATAAGCAGAACATGTCCTAACACTGTAGCATACAGTGTGTTTAATTAATTATATTTGTGTAAATGTGTGTATTTGCAAAGTAGTCGTGTTATAGTGTCAGTGCTTACTTTAGTACTACACCACCGTCATTACAACAGTAGATCATTCCTTCCTTTTGCCTCTGGCCTTTCACATTTCTAGGTTTGAAACACTAACACTAAATAAAAATCTAAGTACAATCCCTAGGAATGAAAAGATTTTTTTGTTTGTTCTCTCTCTTTTCTGACTCACATTGATTACTCCAATTATAAAATCCCTACCTTGAAAAACTTTGTCTGCTGTTAAAATGTTGTAGTATTTCAAATATTGCGTCAGGCTCTTGTTTTTCAAACAATAAATGTTTTCACATAAAACAAATTTTGTGTTGTTTGGTCTGCTTTATTGAAAATGTTATTTACAATTAATATCAAAATGCATATTTCAAAAATTGGAATCATCTGGAGGTCTCACTCACAATAGCCTCCATGATTTTGGACTGTCAGTCAGCTTTGACCTTAGCTAGGCCCCAAATCCCCATCAACTTCATAGGGCTTTAACACAACAGGGATTCTCAGGTGCTTTCCTTCACACATGACTAATCACACCATGCTTGATCCGTCATTTCATTTGTATTGGCGTCTTTCCTGGAATTAGCAAAGAAAAGAAGCAAGGATGAAATATCAGGCTGTGTTCTATGTGTGCGTTTTAAGTTTCATATTAAAAGCCAGAGGGGAGGTATTGAGACAGAGACGAATAGTACAGCAGGACAGATACCCCAATGCAATAATATTTTGGGAGGATAATTGAGTATTGCAATTCAGACAACTGTGGCTGGCCATTGAGGCAACAAGAGTATTATAGGACACATAGTGTTTAGAGAAACTGCTATATGTTAAACTTATGGTTTCTTAAATAAAGCAATTACTCTAAGCAGTAATACTGGTCTGGGGATAAAATGAATGTGTTCTACATGGATGAGTTAGTCTGAAACTCATGACTGACATTATTTTCAAGCCTTATGAACAGTGTTTCAACAAAGTTGAGAAAAAAAATCATGTTTACACAAAGTGTATATTTGTATGAGCATGCTTACTTACATTCCTGTGTCAACAGAGTATGGATTTGTACACTTTCTGCACTGTATAATCTGTACAAACCACTGTACATTATTACTAGTTTCAAGGAATCATCTGCTATAATCCATTTCACGTTACAGTTATTAGCCCTCCGTAGCAGGAAAAAAATTTGGGAACAGTCCCACCATTTCATGTATAGAGTGGTAAATAAGTGCATACACAAATACAGTACCTGGCTACACACCTGCACACAACACAAGGCCAGCATTCCAGGAGGACAACAAAGACTACCATAGTGTAGCACATAAATAGTCCACTCTACACCCAGGAGGCATGGAGTGTTTTGTTAACTGTGTCCTGATGAACGAGGTTGACCTATTTGAATCATCCTTTTGTATAAATGGTTTGTTTACACTCATGCATCATCCTCTTTGCTATCCAGAGAAAACAAAACGCTTGTTTTTTCCCCAACCTCTTGGACTGAACATGTGTAGGTGTGCTTAGTGATAGATTTGTCCACACAGTCAGCAGAATGTTTGCAGAGTTTATCTGCACTCTCACTCCCCAGCTATATGAACCCTCAACAGATCCAACAGGGATTGCTTCACCTAGAGTAAGTGGCGCCAAGTGGATTTGGAGTGTCTGAGTCAGTGTATTCCAAATATCCTTCTCAGCACACCGCCCTGATTCACTTTCACTACGTGTAATGTACTTGTCAACACTGTGTAGTATGCAACTTGACAATGACAAGTACATCATTTCTAATACAGTGTGTCTTTCTCTCTCTCTACATGATATGTGATTGCACACACACAAGTACAAGTGATCAGTAGTTAAAGGTAAAGTCAATTTATTAACAGATAACATTAAAATAAAAAAATGATGCAAATCATTAGTGCTCTGAGAGGGAATCCAAAACAAAAACAGAAGTAGTCATATTTACAATTGAGAATGTAGCAGTGCATAAGCAAATGAACCAGGCTTCTCTGTCAAAAAACAAAACAAAAAACAGCTGTAAAGCTGTTAAAAATGTGACATACTTTCTGTTGCAGTATATTTTAAATCTCCTGTGCAGAGAAGTCACAAGAAGCTACCTTATCATCGCATGGCCTCAAAGAAATGCAACCTTATTTCCTCAGAATGTAGTTGTTTAGCAACCTGTATACATACCTACAGATCAGAGATAGTCTTAATGCCTGCCTATAATTTCCTGTTTACACATGCTTCCATATTATACATTTTGACATGAAACTGGCAACTTAATCTAACAGCAGCAAAACTGCCTTTGTGTCATTGCCTATATTCATTACACAAAGGCAGGTCTATATTTGGGAGCCATACAAGCGTATTTGTTTACATGTAGAAGGGTAAATATACCCAAATGACTAGACTTTTTTGGTTACCACACATAAAGTTGTTTCCTCACACTATTATAAAATCATGCATGAACAAAGAACAGGGTAGTACACACACACACACACACACACACACGCACACACACACCTCTATTCATTTTATTAAAGGGAACTCTTGAGATGCTGAGATATGAGGAGTACTGTAAGGATTAAGGCTCCAAATAAAATGTTGCCCAATACCCTATTGGACATTATCTCTCACTTTGCCATATTGCTACATCACACTCAGCTAAGCTCAATCACTAAATGTTTATACTACATGGTGTGAATAATGTTGGAAGGTATGCACATTGTTACAGCCTGGTCTGGTAAAAATACCAATACTCTTTGTGGAATGGGGCTCATCAATTTCCATTGTGTGTAGCTCTGATGTGCTGCCATTGCGAAACAAACAAGACTTGAAATAAGTGTAAAGCTTCTGAAAGAATGTGGAGATTACATTAGATGTACAAAGATGTTGTGCTGAGGAAAATTCACTCGCAATTTAAATAATTTAGCATACCAGCAAGCATCTGCCTGTGTGCCACATTTCCATGGGTTGCACAACAAAAGGGCTAGTTCTGTCCTTGGGAAAAACAGTGTTGCTGTATTTAACAGAACCACATGCCAATCTTAGGTTTCAGTTACAGTTGCCCTAAGTGAAAAATGTTAAATTTGACCAAACTGAATTGTGCTGTTGTGAAAATCCTTTCCTACTTTGCCTTACACTGGATTCTCATGCCCCTTTCCAGACTGCTCAGAACTGGGTAATTTCCAAGTTGAAATATCTGACTTCTGACCTCAAAGCGTTTCAGGTACATGGTGGTGCATGACGTCAAATATGAACAACAACCATGGCTGACCGTGACAAACTTATGTTTCTTTGGCATGTTTATGCACAGTTAAACCTTCTGCAGTGCAAATGGTGTTCATTTAAAGGGGCTATATGTAGTTTTTCTACTAAAATGAATCCTTTTTTTATTGCCTGTGTGTTAAGGGGTTGTAATCTGACATTAAAATGATCCACTTGCCGGGTTTGGCTATTACCTCTGAAGGCAGGTATTTCTATTCGTATTCGAAGGCTCCGGGTCGGATTTTCCGCGAAATCCAGTGACTGACACCTGCATGCGCGCTCCCGAGCCTCTCGCTGTGTCTACTTTGCACTCAGCAGCGACGACACTGGAACTTACAACATGGAGTCTGCTAACACAAAGAAAGACCTGCTCCCAGCACAACACAGACTCCAACATAAACTCAACTTGTCAACGCCTACTAGAAATGATGTAACGGTAAAAAGCTAATGTGGAGCGATTTGTTTTCTATCCCATAGTGATGCAGCCCCGAGCAGCTAGCTAACGCTACAGTAGCTCGGACCCGCCACTGTTTGCTTCGTAACGTTCGATTTAGATTTATTGCCTTTCACTGATGGGTACACAGCTTCTCCACCTCTCCGTCACTTTAACTAACATAACCCATATAATATACAAACCCAGAGGAAGAGCCATCCACTAACACTAGTTACAGTAAAGTTACTTACTGCGGTCTAACTGTTATAAAGTTCGACACAATGTTATAGTATTTAGTCCAGCTCACTACCCGTTTCATTATCATCCAGTACATGTAGCTGTGCTGACATTGCTGATCCTCCGGTGGCAGATTCACAGATAGTAAAGATAGTTACTGAAAGCAGCAGGCGAGCTAACGATGTAGCACGTCGGCTAAATGCAGTAAATGTACCGTGATCATGTAACGAGCGTGGATTACTTCAACCTGCAGCTGATAAAACTATTACTGTAACGTTGCAGTGGGAGTTTACCTGAGTTTCCAGCATGTTGTGTGAAGCTGGCTCCCCACCTGTCTACAGCCGCTCTCACGTTACCTTTTTTTTGGGAGTACTGTGCCAATATGCCACTGTCTTGCTGCGCTGAATGAAGTAACGTTATGGCGCCGGTGTTGATCTGCCTGTGAGACGGGAACCTTGAAGTAACCGAGCCTGAACACGTCTGACTGAAAAGCCACAGCCTGCATGCTGTTGTCCTGCGTTTATTGCAGGATTTCTATATGAAAGTGGTTGTGTTTCGGATTCTGCTCGCTCATGAGTTCAAGCGAGCACACGTACGAGCACACACCTGGTTGCAATCTTAAAACGGCACCGCTAGTGGCCGCTGGAAACTACATAATGCCCCTTTAAAAGATGGCCATTTTATTAAAAAAAGTGATAAATATATAGTCACTCCTTCTAACTACGTCAATTGGTAATCCTCAAAAGTCAGGAAACGTTGTATGCTATATTTACAAATGTTTTCACATTTCTGGGCATTTTTTAACATTTTCTTGAATAACTTTTGGGCAGAGAAGATGACTTTCACACATTGTTTACTGTAACCAGCTACCTAATAACCTTGACAGCATATTTCTACATCAATTTACATGCAGAACAAGTTTTACAATTTGATAGTAGTATGTATTATTTTAATTTAATTACCATTTACTTTACTTTTCCTTTTAGTTTATGGTTTACCATTTACAATGTGTGCTTCCATGGGAGCTGCTACTGTTGTGTGACGTCATTCGGCTACTACTCGTGAAATCCGACTTCAGGTGGCGTTCCATGGTACTTTTTCTAGTTGGTTACTGTGGAATATCACAATATCTTGTGATGTTCCACACTAAAATCTCCCCTCTCAGATCTCTCTGGGTTGGACAAAAAACATGCTTTTGTTGTAATCAAACCACCTTATGGGACAAAATATAATTCTTTCAAAATCATGTTTCCCACTAACATCAATCATGGTAAAATTAAAAGAAGAAGTTAGTGTATTCCCCAGTATATTTACAGAAAAATAGCATGACCAACAGAAAAGAAATAAACAACAAAAAGAGGAACACAAGATGGGAAAATGAAAAATTTGCACCTAACCAAACACTGGAGCGCTCTGTGGAAAAACTGGAATGAATACTTATAGTCAAGAGTTTTTACAAGTTTTCCTTGAGCCATTTGATATAGTTGTCTGTCATACGACGTGCAATCAGGAAGTCAGTTGGCCACACGGTGAACATCAGCCCTCCATGAAATCCCGTGTCATAGTGTTCATGTGTCACCTCAACACCAGCAGCACGGAGCCGTGTGACATACATGATACCATCATCCCGAAGAACATCATACTCACATGTCAGAATGTAGGCCTTGGGCAAAGAGTGTAAGGCCGTGTCTGGAACCAGCAGGGGTGATGCCCTCGGGTCAGCAAAAGATCGTGATATTCCATTTATGCCAACTGCCTCCCCTCCATCATCATGCACCACAGCTGGAGCACTGTAGTTGTATTTTTTATGATATGTTTCTGGCAGAAAGGTGCTCCAGTTGACAAACTTTAGCAGGCTAGAAGACTCAGGGTTGTTGTGGGTGTTGGCCATCATGGCTCTGAAAAGGGCCTTGTCACTGGTGAAGTACTCGCTCCAGAAACGCACCATGAGGGTGCGGGGCAGAATGGGCATGTCCTGATTCTGCTGATAGGAAGGCGTGTTAAGGTCCAGAGCCTGCAGCACAGGGTAGATGAGTGCTTGGGCCTTCAAGTGAACTTGCTGTCCAGGCTCTTTTTGTAACTGTGAAGAGAGATAGAAAGAGACTGGCATGCATTCAAAGGAAATTTTCAAAAATACATTTACATATATTTCTCAATCAGATAAAATATGAGTTAAACATTTTCAGAAATAAATCAGTAATCATCTGATCACACAAACTATTTTTTTTACAGGAAGAACTGCATCAGCCCCGGCGATCTGTATATGTTAGTCTTGTCACTAAGCCGTTCTATTATGTTAAAACTGTACAACAGGCTTAACTCATGGATATGTCACGAAAACCAAAACATAACTTGCTCAAACAGATCGTATGTCAACAAAAGATTCTGATTGGTCAGCAATGAAACAAAAGGATAATTTAGGGGTCTTTATAACAAATGTAAAAGGTAGGAAACAATACCTTTATTTGGGTAAGAAAGGGCTTAAAATGAATCATGTTAAGATCTATAGTCAGAAAATCTATCTTTATGAAATACTGCCACTCCTCTAACTAACTTATGTCAGTGTTGTCACCATAGATGACTAGGAACATGATCTAGAAAGTCATGGCGGCTGCACCCATCTGCATTTTTTACTCTGTATTTTTCTCTCTTTTTCTCCTTTTCTTTTACTGTAATTTGAAATGGCCAATTCCCCTTGCATTGGTGTTATGAGCTGAAGCCTAAACGTTATCGTAAGACATACAGGATGAACAATTATAGAAGGGTACTTTAACTTTAGAGCTCGTCATTTTAACTGCCGGTTTTCTGCATTTCTCATTCATTTCCTGTGAAGAATGGATGATCTATTTGCAATGCAGTTGATGTCATTGCTAAAACCTTCTGTCAACATGGTGACCATGTAGAAAGCTATGTACCAGCAGCAAGCTCCACAGGGATGGATGCTGTAATGCATGCAGAGATTCACTCTATAAATCATTTTTTTGTTTTTCACATGTTTTTGAGCAGTTGCAATCCATAAGATGAAGTGATACATGGTACGCTTCTTGTTGTTCAAGGTAAAACAACGCTATTTATCATAAACTGGCTCATTAACCTTGTCTCGTACAGTTCTTTTTTCCATATGTGAACCAGAAAAATAGAGCTGACACTAGAAAGAAGAATAGATTCAGTACTTGCTGGGAGACAGCAGCTGCCAGATTCCCTCCAGCACTGTCACCAGAGACAGCAACACGTCCTGGGTCCACAGAGTACTGGGCCAGCACCCCCTTCTGGAGGAAGTGTTTGACCACATGGTATACATCCTCATATGGGACAGGGAAGTGGTGAGCGGGGGCAAGGCGGTACCTGAAAAAGCAGAAATGTCCAGATTAAAGGTAGAACATAAATAAACATGAGCTCTAAAGGCAATGTGTACAGGCAACATTATTAGTCAGGGAAAATAAACATGATGACACGTTCAACTGACTTTGTGCCAAAGTTAGTTTGATAACACAACTACAAACAGTGGTTTTAAAGATCAGCTTTCTGATTTCATTTGGCCATGCTTAGCAGTAGAAACGACGTACATCTTTTTTCTTAAAATAATCTCCTTCTAATGTAAAGCTGTGATCAGACTTTAACGCCAAATGGCAAACACAATAAGTTTCAGTTGCATGTCACCAATGTTTTGAATTCTTCAATCAACAAACAGGGCATTTCAGGGCATTTCTTTCAAAGCCATTCTATGGATGGATTGTCTTCTGTTGTCACACCCCAGCAGTTTCAAATAAATAACCCAAAGTCCTGCTGACTTCAAGCATTGTAACATCCTCCTACACTACTGAAAAATGGCCCCTTATATACATTTATCTAAAGTGGCGTGTTTTCTTGCACTGATCTATGCCATGTTGGTGTCATCTCTACAAGCGTTTCAGTCTATAAGCCAAATGTTACACATGGCTGACTTTGAAATTGTGAAATGCTGGAATTAGTCATTGAACCTTAAACAAATTGCAGACAGGAATTTGGATGAGGCAGATAAGGCAATATCCCCCCCCACACACACACACACACACGGCACACACCCCACTGATTCAATATACCGCCCACTGTCCAAAATTGTGAACAAACACAACCACGTCATACACACAAAAAAGAAAGTATAACTTAATGGCTGAGTACTGGTCTTTCATCTTACTGTCAGTTGATAAAGTAGAACTTTGAGTACTGAATTAGAGGACAGAGAGGGTACTGGAAAAATAAAGTTACAGCACTGAGAGGCAGAGTTAAAGCCGGATGTGCCAAAAAACAACAGTGAGTGTAGCTTTGACAGGGAAAGGGCTGGCGAGACCCAAACAAAAACCTGTTAGCTTCACTCTACTGCACCCTCACTTCCACCTAGCCAGAGACTAATGAAGAAGGACAGGCATATATGACAACAGAAACTGTGTGTGAGAGACAAAAATAAGTTATACTATCAGTAATACAAATAAAACAGTAAAATCTTGAGCTAAATAATGACCTTTATACATTAAATCTGCCTTTCTGTGCAACACTTTAACAAACATTTATTGGCAGATTGTCAGGCAGTGTTTTTCAGGTAGTAGCTTCTTGTAACTGGCTATAAAATACGAAATACTTACTCTACAGAAAGAACCACAGCATCTAGCTCAGTGACCATTTTTCTGGCCAGGAGATCATATGGACTCATCCCTACACAGACAGAGAAGAAAGACACAGATCAAAACAGATATTATAATGCAACACAAAACACAACAATAATTGACAACAACACTGCAGTAACAGAGATGAACGTGTCATCCAGTCTAGCAGTACTTCCTCGCAAAATCTATGTTACGACAACTGTTACAGCCATTCAACAGATTGCAAGAACAGCATGACATGTGTCAAACTGCATGTCATGTCTTTACATTTTGGATTAGCAAAGGTAACCACCCTTGGAGGTACCCACCGCTCCAGCAGACGGTGTGTTATTTCCTCAGGAAACTGTGAAGGCCTAGTGGGTTGTGTTTGATAGTTGTGTTCATTATTTATGATCCTGTCATAATAGCTGTCTTATGTAACGCTGTAAAGGCATACTTTCTCAGCATAATACAGTGTGATGAACACATCACAAGAATATGAAGTACCCATTCATCCATCCATTCATCTTTATTCCATTCTTGAAAGTCAAGTCATAATTCAGTGTGATACAGGAGCAGACAGGTCAACCCAACTTACGGGAACTCCCCAGACACCATCCTCCACCATGCAGGTATATGACAGCTCTCCTGAGCTCACTGTCACCGCCCCGCTGCTTTGGTTGGTACAGCACCACCTCCACTCCATCAAACTTCTCCTCTGTGACCATGACATGCTCGTCAGAGACAGGCACTATCTTTTCAGCCAGAGTAATGAAGTACATCACATCCATGTAGTCCTTCAGCCCCAGTAACTCACTGAGGTCTGCCTGGAAAGGCAAACAAGGCGACAGCATGAGATATAGAGACAGACACATTACAGAATGTATCATTGTTCATAAAACCCAAGCCATTAGTTTTATCTCTTTTACATATGGTTAAGCTATTGCAAGCCAGTTTATCTTATGTAAACAATCACCTTGACCAAAGCTCATAATATTGAAAACAGAAAGGAATAAGATGTTAAACTATGTGGCAACATAACAGAGAGAGAAAATGGGGAGAGACAGTCATTTTACAAGACTGTTGTCTTGTAAAATGCCAACAGCCCCCTACAGTTATTTGTTTTGAGAAGCCATAACTAAATTATAAGTTATAAAAGCATGACTCATTCTCCATTATATCCGATGATGTAGGCAGTAAGTAACTGCCATGTGGCTAATCAGCTGATGCTCTTCTACTGACAGGCCTACTCTTCTACAACAAACTCATCAAAGAGTCATCTGCTCCAAGCTTTATCTACCATCAGGCAAAAAAACACTGGAGCATTCGATCTCTCTCTATTTCAAAGACCAAACCTGATAATTTGCAAGTGAAAACAGAAAAAGCCTAACAAACAGGAACCAGTAAAAATACATTCTACACAGAATTTAACATTAATTTGAAAGTACTGAATATATGGTTTGAAACCAAAATACATGTAGGCCTATCACTTAACTGTCAAAGTCGACAATGCATCCCCCAAGAGTAGCATCTGATTAAAATCTAAAACACTTATTGTAATTACACCATAGTCAGGTAATCAATAATTTAAAGGAGTGGCTCTGTACCTGGCAGAGGGCCATACATTTGGCTGTATAATTCAAGGCTCAGACAAGAGATTAGATTATGAAATGCTATAGATGAAACTTAACAATAGTGAGAAACAGAATAATATTTATATAATAATTTTTCATGCTGAAATTATATTGGTTCCCTCACAGAGGATGAGTATTTCAAACTGAACACTATTATCCCTACAGCACAAATAACAGTGTCCTGTTGTGCTAGAGGTAGTAGACTCTACAGTACTGAGTACTATATATAAATCAAACTATTGCAACACTATTATAGTTGTTGAATGACAAACGTGTAGCATAATAAAAGCCACTACTCATTTTTATTCTGATTTTACATCCACGTATGTATAACCTAACTATAAACCTGTTAAGAGTCCTACCGCAATGGGCTGCAGTAAACCACAGGCGTCTAACCGTCATTAACAGAGTCCAGTTTCCTTAATAGGGTCTATTATTAGAACAGGTGAGCAGGACTATACAACACATGGATTAGCATCTGACATAATCTGGTGTAACCATCATGTATATCCACATCAGCAAAATACAATGGACGTTTAACCTACCACCTTACCTACTCTGAGAAAAAACAAAAGCAAGAACATTGTGCATATGTTGTTATTTAAAATATGGCTAAATTACCTCATAATGTTGTGACAAAGCCCCTTGAATACATGCATTAAACTGAAATAAGAAATACGCGTACATTTACCCGCAGTGCTAGCCTATTCAACAGAGATTTATTTCTAAAGTAATTATCAGTATCAGCACATCTAAGAGAAGATCAATTCAGTTTTTCTCTTTTCCTTACCAGGTGGCTGAGACTTCTGAAGAAAGAGTTGGTCAGCATGAGTTTCCATCTCTCTTCTATCTCCTCAGGAATGGGCTCATAAATATAATAAGCGGTAAAAGAGCAGAGAGCGACGAATAAAATGATGCTTCCCAACCTCATTTTACAACGTGCGTTCCCAGCAACTGACTGCAGGGTGCAAACACAAACAGGCTGTGTTAACAAGTCACTCCGGTGCGCGACAAAGCTTACGCTAGGAATTAATTTTGGATCCAGACCAGCTAAATATGACAACACGTGTTTGGTGTCATTTGATGGTTATCGGCGGGCATGTTCTGAGCTTTTTTTCGCTGCTCGTACGCGTTCCGTAACGCATGTCTGTCTCGTGGAGCCGGAGAAATAATTTAAGTGTCAGTGATATGCAGACAGGAGCGCGCACCCTGTGTACTCACGAGGCAGAACCGTACCACCTTGGCCCGCACCGCAAATTCCTCAGGTGCCTCTTAAGCATACAGCTTACGCTGCAGGACGCGCCACGAAACTTTGTAACAAAGATGCAACTTATGGACAAATGCCATCTAGCTTGTAAGACAACTCGTGCATTCAACTTTGCACATTGTTTTTCCCCAAACGTTCTAACATACATTTTGGAAGTCAAATATCAGTGCCATTAAGGCAAAATAGCTCAACATTCCACAATACACAGAAATGAACTGTGCGCTCCACGAGATACCTTAAGGTGATGATTCACGGAGCAATTTTTTAAAGCAATGGTGCTGGGCAATGTTGCCATCAATGGCAATGAGTAAAGATTATTACCGTAATCCCCTTCCCCCACCACTCCGCCACCCGTCCCGGCCGCCGCTGTCCGTTCAAAACATAGTCAGACTTGCCACCAGCAAGATTGACCAGCAACGTTGCTCAAAAAGTTTCTCCCGTGTATCATTAGCTTTACATGTTGATCCGTCAGTGATTCTCGGATTATGTATAGTTTATCCAAGTCGCTTTATAAAGGCAGAAACCCTCACTATCGGTGTGACAAATAATCTCGTAGATTTAGCACAAAAAGTGACTCCCCAGTGCAGCTGAACAGCTATGGTTGCAAGGCAGCATAAGCTAATTATATTACTGGTGACAGAGCCAGACGAGATGTCTTTCTTGGCAGGACAGCCAAAGCAATGAGTCTCTCATGCAGTCACGTTTTGAAAGGACCCTGCGCAATAAACTGATTTAGTGCTGCAGGAGTTTGACAAAAACTCTTAAATTCGGGAGAGTTGTTTTTTCTGTCCAGAACAGGTTATTATTTCTATTTTTGTTTCATCAAAGTTTTATGTGCATGTCTTCATGCAAGAGGTTCTACACTCATGATAACATGACACTTGGGGCAAACTGTCAAACAGGTCCACTCAGATGCAAGTCTAGTATTATTTCTATTTATATTCTATTATACTATTTAAGTCTCTTAAGTAATTACTGGCCTAAGTATCTTAGGCCAGTAATTACTGACAAACCACTTCCATATCAGTTTTCAAAAGGAAAAGCTTCTTAGCACAAATGTGTACACATGCAGTATTCTCAAATGACAGGTTGATGACATCAGTGAGTTCAGAGAGATTTACTTTGGTGCATACTTTATTCAAAACTTTCCCTAGCTGCAGGTTCACACGATAAAACAGACTAAATGAGAAGGATAAGGTTACACTCAAGAAAAAAAACACTATTATACACGCTTTTAACAAAAAAAATGGGTTAAAATCTCCAAAGCAAACTTCAGGCACTCATATTTTTAAGGAACGCAGAGATTATAAGCAAAAGCCTCTGCCAAGGTGAAGGCTCTTTTAGTGCCGTTTCCAACTGAGAGTGAGTTAACAGTGCATATTGTACATTAGTTAGTTTTAACTTCAGGGGTCATCTTAGAAACCTGAACCACATGTGACCTTGTGCTGACCTCTTTGTAATGATCTTTCCAAACCTTCTCTCAGTCAAGTTGGAATGTGTAATTGGCTGGTGTTTAGGGGCTGGCAAGTGTCTCCTTCCATCAGCCATCAAACTCGATTGAGATGCAATCTGCGGGATCCAGGGTGTGACGGAGGCTTGGTGAAAGCCTCTGTGAGACTGATCACTGTTGAGCAGTAGAATACTGAATCTCTTCTCTGAATACAAAATCACACTTCAGACACTCCGGGATTCTCCCTGGAATTCCCTTCCTCCTTTTCGCCTCCAACCACCGGCCTCCACTCAGCTTCTAAGGGAAACCACCTCAGTTGGTTAGTAAATCTTTCATGGAGCTCTCTTCAGTCTTGTCAGTGGGGATGATGAGTGTGAAAGGGTGCGTGGGTGGGGATGGTGTCTTCATCCATGCTGTGCAGTGCTCTGCCACGTGGCCGTCCAACACCCTGCTGCGTGTGGGGGTAGCTCAAGCAGATGTGAAGATGAAGACTAACAGGAAGTTTCAAGTAGTCAAATGATTCAAAGTGTTTATTGTCAGATGTTCAAGTTTCCCTATACATTGAAATTATTACTTTGTTGTCCACATCAAATGCCTACATTTCAAATAAAATTAAATATATGTATAAATAAAAATACAATAAAAACATGATAAATATAGATATAAAAAAGTTTCAAATACAAAAAAATGTAAAAAAAATATAAACATCAGATGTAAAAGAAAAAGTAATAAATATATACACTTTGTTGTTGTGCAGACAGACGAATTATAAACAGTTGTGCAACTGATGAATTATGTGGAAATTGTGCATGTAGCAGCGTGCAGATGTGCAGTGCAATTAACATGGGCATGTTCTTCAGTCTTGTAGTCCTACATTTCACACTCCTATACCTCCGGCCTGAGTGTAGAACTGTGAACAGTTTGTGTGGAGGGTGAGTGGGATTCTTGATAATGGAGGTAGCTCTCCTGTGGACTCTGTGATGGTAAATGCTCTGCAAGGAGGGCAGTGGAGTCCTGGTGATCTTTTCAGCTGTCTTCACTCTCTGCAGGTGTTTTAAGTCCATAGCAGTAGTGCTGCCATACCACTATGGTGATCAGCTGGTCAGAATTCTCTCTTAATGCTGGAGAGCGAGTGTGTGCAAATACATGTGAATGTGCGTGTGCATGAAGACAGGTCATGTTTCAACACTTTCTGCGTGCACATTCTTTACTTTAACACATCTACAGAGGCACATCAAATTCTTTTAATTGAGGAACTCAATCCAGACCTCCACCGCCAGTGAGCAACAATCTTTGTAACTTTCCAATTTGCAGAGCCCCTGCTGAGGCAAAGTAGATGGGCTGCGTGATTAGGAGTTCAGGGTGAGTTGTGAAAGGAACATTTTTTTTGATATAAGAATCAAGAAATGGGCATGAGTGCATTGCTAACTTCAGCCAACTAATATTGAACATATCTCAAGGGCTTGACACTTGCAAATGTATTAAGGATATACAATGGCTAGCTCTCTTTGAATGTCAAAGCACATGTTTCACCTACATGTGTTTGAACCCCACTGTTTTCCCTGTGCCCTTTGTATATGCTGTTAACACTGGCTTCATTCCTGTCTGGTGAGAAGGGATGAAGATAGTTATTGAATGTGTGCATTTAACCTATGCTACCCCCCGACCTACCTACAACCCCTGTGATCTTCAAGAGCTGTTTTAAGAGAAAACATAAAGTCATTCTTCGCTTCTTTGAAACTCTAAAAGAGGTCATGCTTTTTGGCTTTTCCCTCTTTAATGAGTTAGATACATTTTGTGCATGTAATAGCTTTGCAAAGTGAAAAAGCCCAAAGTCCAGCCCAAAGGGAGTTCCCATCTCCCACAGAGCACTGCTCTGAACTGCCTGAAAACCGCTTGTTTGTAGTCCAGCCTTTTCCCTTTGATCCCTGTGACGTCACAGTAAAATGCGCATCATATTGCTGCCAAAACACTGGGGAAAAACACTCTGAACTGCAGCACAAAGTAAAAAGATATCTGCCTGCGGGATCTCCTCTCCCTTCCAAACACTAGCTACCCTCCAGAGAGTCAATGGACATAAAGTTGTTACTGTGGTGTAGAGACAAAGCTCAGTTAAAACTTTATTGATAAAAGATACATTTGTTACAAATTAATAACTCACCAGTCTGAAACTCTTGCTCCAGTCTATGTTGCTAAGCTGAACCAAAGCCGGCTTCTCGCAACCTGCCCTACTCTGCTTCTGATTGGCTGGTAGTCCTTAACTAGTAACTATGCATGTGCAACTGCCACCAAAGAGCAGCAGCAATGTGTAGTATGACAAAAAATGTGGTGTTTTTTGAAAATGAAACCATGTAGACCTATTCTGGTACAACCCCTAAATAAGATTTTGAAGATGAAAATGAGCATAATATGAGATCTTTAAAAGAAAACAGTGATAAAAAGCAACATAGAAGGCCCGACTCAAAGACGCCCATACAGAATCATCACATGCATTTATCTGGGTGGGTTTTAGTTTACAATGCTTTTCATTGTTATTTCTTAAAAATGGGTAAAATCAAAAAAGATAAACAAAAATGTTTACATTCTTGATTGTATTTTCAAATTATTAAACAATTTCATTTTGACACCCAGTTGTACATCAACACCAAACCTACACAGTTCCCTGCGATACATTGATATTATGATTTGGGCAACTGCTAACTTTCTCAAACTCAACAATAAAACTGGACTCAGGGTGGTGGCTTCAGCGTTGCTGCAAGAGAAGGTCAGCGACATCCTCCTGGAGGTAGATTGGCACTCCATTTCTGCATCCTTTTAAGTTCACAACCTGGGAGTCATCCTGGACTCCACTCTTTCATTTCAGTCTCAAATCAAAAACATTTCTGGGCTCTAGCCTTCACTCACTGACTGTGTGGCTGAGACCCTCATCACAACCCATCTTGATTACTGCAATGGTGTCCTGTTGAGTGTGCCCTGCAAAGCCCTCGACTTGCTCCAATATGCCCAGAACTCAGCTGCTAGAGTTTTAACACGTACTAAATCCTGGCAGCACATCACACCCACACTAATGCAGCTTCACTGGCTGCCAGTCAGGTCCCATATCACTTACAAAATCCTCCTCCTCACCTACAAAGCCCTCCATGCACTTGCACTACAATACCTTACTGATCTTTTTCACCCCTAATTTCAACAAGGATCTCTGTGGTCCTCTGACAAGGATCCGCTTGCCATTCCCCATTCAAGACTATGTTTTTGGGGGGACAGTCTTTTGTGTTTGTGCCCCCACACTTTGGAACAAACTCCCACTTGAGATCGGCACTGCCACTTCCTTGGGCATGTTCCCCATTTAGAAGTGAAATTTACAAGTAGTTTTAAGTCAAATGTTCAAGTCCTGGGAATTTTTAAGGAGTATGGCATTTCAGATTCCATGTTTTTGCAAGCAAGTCCAGAATATCAGTGTCAAAACAGCAGAATCATCGCTGAAAGAAAATCTGGCCAAAATTGAATTTACAACTGGGTGCAGAATGATGTCAGATGCCACTGCATTTTATAAATGAATTGATATCAAAATAAACCTGTAGAGCGCAATAAGGCAATAAGGGGGAAAAAATCTTAATTTCTTGTTAAAACAGATCAAATTAAGTTTACCAAAACCCCCCAAAATAACAGTGCATGGGAAGTAAGTCTTTGTAGAGAGTTACCAGAGCTTAGGAGTTCAATTTGGTAAGCTCTAACACAGTAAGAGTGAGATGTGTGTAAAAATCTAGGCAATTTCCCTGAATATCTGTTACAGTGTCTTTGCCAGATTATGCAGGCGACAACAGAGAGATAATGTTTGAGAAAATGATTCTTTCCCATGTTGTCTATTCAGCTAAAGAGACAGCAATATGCCTATTAACTAGACATGCATTGTATTTATTTACAGTAATTCTGTATGGCTGAAGAGGGTAAACCACCTGGCTTTCATTTCACGCTGCAGGCCAGAAACAGAGCCGCAACCTGTCCATTTGTAATAATGAGGTTGGCATGTTGCCTCGTGCTGTTGGTCCATCCGCCTGTCACTTGCACAACCAAAATACTGTGCAATAGGTTATCTCGAAATACTCTATGTTTTCATGCTCATGCTTGTTTTTCACTATTTTGGTTCTTATGCCATATCAACTTTGTGTGTATTAGTGTGGAAACCCACTTGTACGAGTGAGAACTTCCAAATAGTAATAGGCAAATAGTAAAGGAATTAGGGGAGACAGTGGTTGGTTGTAACATTTTTGACATTTTTGCTTGTATCTGTACTCTTTTAAGCCAGTGCGTTCAAATTGTTGTACAGACTAGTTACATGTGTCTGCTATTAAGTGGGGTAACTGTTATCTCTGCAACACAGGCTGAAAATGTATGGTATAGTCTTACACATTACAATTCACCCCATAGTCTGGGTAACATACACTGGGTTGAAATGTTACATTATGTAGTATGGGAAAAACATGATATTGAAAGTTTTTTATTCAACACTTATTTTTATATAATTAAACATTACAGTGTGTGTGACAGATACATACTGAAATTCAAAGAATACATTTACATTATCTGAGGCTTTTAACTAAATTGATTACTTTATTTGTCAGAGGTCGCACTCCTCTCGAGCAACTAGGGGTTAAGTGTCTTGCTCAGGGTCATTAGTTGATGTAGTGAGAAGTTGAAAACGGGTCTCTCACACCACAGGCATGTGTCTTATCCACCTCACCATCAACACTATATTAAACACAGCTAAACATTTTCTTTGTGCAGAGTCAATCAGGTGATTCATAACTCGTTCCTGGTTGGGGAAAATGGACGTGTTACAACTGACCCATGCTTCAGCCATTCCCAGTCTCCCCTACTAAACTACTAAACATTAAACATGCCATGCCAAAAACACACAGACCTTTATCAGTAACTATGCTGATCAAGTGTTTACTTCTTCCATAAAAAGCTACATCTCAGGAAGCAATGAAGTCAAATTAAGCTGTATTGTATAATACAGTATTGTAGGGTGGTGTCAACCAATGCATTCAGAAAGTGTGGGTGGTAGAGACTTGTTTATCCCAGCAGCACCTTGTTACATAGCTTTCCCTAGAGGCCAATGCTTTTATTATGTACATGGCTGAAAGATAAGTGATGTATTCTTTGATCCGGTATTCCAATAAAGATTGGCCTGTGAAAGGCGTGTTTGTATAACTTACCTGGTGGAATTTAGGACAGTATTTGACAAAGGATTGGAACAAGATATTTAATCAGCAATAACGCTTTGCGGGTGCTGGATCTAAGTGAATAAGGCAGTCAGAGTCACATGGACAGCACATTCTGTCAAAGTAGTTAGGAGCCAAAACATTGCTGCTTCAGATTAGAGAGTAAAATGTTGCAGCTTCAGTACCAAAGTTTTTTTTTAAAGTCTAAATATATTCTGTAGGGCGGCACGGTGGTGCAGTGGTTAGCACTGTCACCTTACAGCAAGAAGGTTGTGGGTTCAAACCCCAGTTGCCCTGGCCTTTCTGTGTGGAGTTTGCATGTGTCAGCGTGGATTCTCCCCCAGGTGCTCCGGCTTCCTCCCACCATCCAAAGACATGCAGGCTAGGTTAATTGGTGACTCTAAATTGTCCTTAAGTGTGAATGTGAGTGATTGGTGTACCCCGCCTTTTGCCCAATGTCAGCTAGGATAGGCTCCAGCCCCCCTGCAACCCTGTACACGGGATAAGCGGTTGACGATGGATGGATGGATATATTCTGTATTTGCAGTGTCCTTTTTTAAAGCAGCAACTTAAATAACATTTATTTACTACATAAGGTGCAAAATATTGTCTATTTTTCTTATTGTACACAAATCCTGTGAAAAAATAACAATGATTTTATACTACAAGCAGGCCTCTACTACTATCCAAAAAAATCAAACTAAATAAGCCACAGTGTTGCAATGGGTGACATGTTCCTTCATTACAATGAACATGGCCACAGTATTTTATTTTAAGGCAATCCCACATACACTGTCCTGTTACTGTAAATTCTAACTGGCTTATCAAATGTGTATTGATCCTGAAAATAATCCTGAACAAACGTTATTACGTCTGTTAGAGTAAGTAGAGCTAAAAACTACAGGGCCCAGCTGTTTTAGGAAAATGCTATGCCTCCTTTTTAAATGAACGAATATGTAGTGAGGCTACTGTTTTGAAAAGAGGACAGCTATAAGGATTTATACAATTAGATTTTTCAGTGTTCTTTTTCAGTGTTTGTTTACAGAGCGGTTGTATCGTTGTGACACAATATGAGAGATGGGATAGTGTAGTAGAGTGCATGAAAAAGATTGCTGCAGCTGTACTTTACATTAAAAATGAACAAGGTCTTTAAGTCTCAAATTAGGATGTAGTACCAAATATTTTACTTAATAATTGTGAACATATATATGCTGTGCATAATAGGGTAGGACTTAGCAGCTTTCTTTGCGAATAGGATCTTTATCCAACTAAATTCTCATCTCACTGACTTATCCTTGACAAACAACGGTTCTGAGTTCACTAGCGAGCTGAACTGAACTACTGTTGCATTTCAGTTAAGTGATCGGGACAACACACAATCGGAGCTCCGGTCAAGCACTGAGCATTTCAGCGAACAAATCTTTTTAATGCATTGATTCTAACCTTTCCTTACGCTGAGAAGAACTGCTTTGCACTCCACTACATTCTTCAACACCATGTAACAACTACTCCAGCACATTCAATCACTTAATGGAAATCTTTACAGACAACAAGCGAAAAGGCCTAAATATTTTGTTCCGCATCAGTGCTTATACAGGTAAGAGTACATGAAACAAAGATTTTTATATTTTCGAAGGACATTTAAGATTTTGGCTTAAATACATCAGACACAGTTGCTTGCCATTTTCATTTCCCATTTGACTTGTAGCATTCTTACCTGCTAAGCCATTAGAGAAAACATATTGTCAAAATTATTGATTTGCCTTTTACTTGTGACGTAGTTTGGGAATTTAATTGTGAACATAACTATTATTCATTGGATATGTCTTCATCAGATCCTATGTGATTAGTAACCAAAGCAGTTGTAAGAATGTTGAGCTTTACACAGCTTTTCCACGCTGTGTCTCATGATCATGGGACTGGGTGTAAGAAGCAGTGGATAAGCTCTTTATCAGTAGTCGACTATGCAGCACTTCTGTCATAAGGAATGTTGGCCTCTCACCCCATTCCACTTGAATTTCTTCTGTTATCACCAGACACAAGGATACCAGAGGGTATATGGTTAGACATGGACAAGACAAGTCATTCACATTAAAAGTTAAAATGATAAAATGTCGGTCTGTTCCTAAGAATGTCTGCTGCTATATTTGATCATGGCTTTGAGAAACCTAAAATGGTTTGGTGATGTCTACATCAACGTAGACACTTTCAAACCAGAGCCTACATCAATGCTAGCAGCTCTGTTAGATTGTAATTAATCACAGCAGTGATTTAAGGCAACTCTGAAGTCATCATTCTAACATGCTCACAATGACCATTGATATTGGTAGCAAATTACAATTTATCCAGTAATTACAGAAACATTTCATTCAAAATGACAAATGGAGGCTTTTGAAGAAAAGTCTAGGGCTCAGAGTTAACTTGAAAAATTCTGTAAGAAGGATAGTGACAACAAAGACGAGTGTTTCCACCACAACACCTCAGGCACTCATTCGTTGACCAGTTTAGTTAATTGCCTACTCTTTGATTACAAAACAATGTTTTACTGGCACCTTGGCTCTGAAACTGTTTTTCCATTTAGTTTTTTGTTCTGCCAGCAAATCCATCTTTATAGATGTTGCCTTAAACACGTTTTACAAAAAGTCACACTGAAAGCCAATGAAAACGTATTTTCTCTTACTTCACCATGAAACTTGATCATCCTATTCCATCATTTGCTTTAATTTATTGCTGTGACTATTTTGATTATTTGGCCTGATTCCTGAATGTAATTTTTTTTATTTTACTCTATGTTGTGTGATAACTTTTTGGTATTCTTTGAATATTTGAAAAAAACATAATCTTCATCATTCTGGGAGAAATACTACTTTAATATAACACATGGAGCAACACACTATTAACAGGAAAATAAACCAAATTAATTATTAACTTGATTAATATTGTAGTTTTCAGTGTAGTTTTCAATGGCCACAAGCGGTGCAGTTTTAAGAATCGAACCAGGTGTGTTCTCAGCAGCCGCTTCTTAATCGCGACCGGCGCTCCTAAAACTATGCGCTACAAATGTTTTCACTCACACACTGTGCCAGCACAGCAGCACTCAATGCTTGGCTTGCTTCCTCTCCTCGTTCTATGCAGAACAAAGGCTACGTGACAGATGGTGTTATAAGAGCAGCGTAACCTCTAACTGAATTAGGAGGTACGTAGTGAGTGATTGTCCAAGTGGCAGAAAGTGACACTGAACACAGTGTGCTATACAATGGCTTTCGGGGGAGCTCCCTTTTTTTTCACTCTTTCGCCGGGTAGGGTGGGGATTATTACACAGTGATTCTTACTGCTGGATCATTAATAGCTGCAAGCATATAGCCCTGGCTGTGAAAGTATCAGGCATGTTTGACTTATTATTATAATAATAACTTCACACAACAGCTGTTTGCGACAAACCTTTTTTTTTCTCCGTCAGAGGGAAGAATTTTGAAAAGTTGCTGGCGCTGCGGAGAGCCCCCAGCTGTAGTAGTGCATGGATCATGTCATGTGTAATATTTATCCAGCCAGACAGAACGATCACGAACCGTTCACAACGATTCGGCCGAACTAGTGACACAAAACCTGCACCGCAGACGGAGAGGGGCGGACCAGGGACAGGATATCCGCGCAGCGGCCGGTCGGTGATCGTTCCCTCTGGCTGGATGAAGTCTGATGCTCCTGAATTTACGCATGGATCCATGATGATAGAGAAATATAGAAATTAATGACAATAAAGCATGCTGTCAATATTTTAAGACCCCCTCCCAAAATATCACAAATCATGCTTTCAGGGGAGCTGATGTCTTATTTAGGGGAGCTAAGCTCCCCCTGGCTCCCCTGTTGTTCACACCCTGGGTGAATGCGAGTGGAGGAAAATATTTTGGCAGTAAATGTACGGTGTCTGTTACAGTGTGTTAGCTAAGACCAAGAAAAATTTGTTGTTTCCCACCTACTGGAAAAGAGAAGACGGTTAGTGCTAAGTTAGCTAACATCTCCCCCTCCCCTTCAGACTGCGCAGCTGAGCAGGAAAGCTTCTACAGCAGCTACATAGCTGCTATGTAACTTAACATTAGCTCAATAGAAAGTAACTGGAAGCTGTATTTTATTACTGCCTACTTGTCTAATGTTGAGAACATCAGGTACAAATTTAGACTAAACTGACGTAGCCTGCAGCTCTGTCCTGTACAGACTGAATAAATAATTTTTCAGTTTTCAGTCTGAAAAAGTGGGAGGCGACTGGAGGATCTGAGGTTAGTAAAGCTAATTAGTGATGTAAACTAGTCCTTTTAAGCTAATGAGGAGACATTTCTTTTGGGATTTTAATGTGCAAATAAAATGCACAGAAGGGAGGAGGTTTCTCATGCTGCCTATTTTTTTGTATTAATGTCTACAGATAAATGTCAAGTTGTACAATGAAGACACAAAAGGCAAATATGAACAGCCGTATCTATAATGATTCTGAGGTCACATTAACAGGGTTTTCCTGCCGTTAAGACTTAGGGGTGAGGCCCAAAACGTGCTGTGCCATCAATGTAAAATCACTGTGGAGCAACCAAATTACTTTCTCCACATCTAAAGGTTGTAGTTCCTCCAGTAGACTGATCTTTATTATCGGCTCTAGCTTTTCCAACTATTTGTTCAGAGATATGGTGAAAATAACGGCCAAATATGATGTGAAATTACAAATTTTTCATTACATAACATTTTCTTGGTGACCCCCCCAAACCCCCCGACCAACAAAACATTCATCTAAAGCTCACAATAAACTGGAAAAACACTGCAGTTTTAAGCTATTCTAAGGTGCATCGCATGGTCATTGATACAAGACCCCCCCTCTGCTGAAAAAAATCCTTGAGGAAACACTGCACAATACTCCCGAAAAAAGGCTGTGTGAAAACAGACAAGGAGACAGCTTCACATAACATTCTGGAAACTCAGGTAAACTCCCACTGCAGTGTTACAGTAATATTGTTATCAGCTTGAGGTTGAACTAATCCTGTCTGCTATTTGGTAACTTACATTACAATTTATCTCAGCAATGTGAGCAGAGCTCATTGTATTAAATGATAACATAACGGTTAGTGAGCTGGACTGAATATATTAAATGAGACTGTTGCCACACTTTATAAATTAGACCTCAGTAAGTGGTAAATGGGTCTTCTACTGTGTTGTTGTCCTGCGCGATGTGTTGCATTGTATATGTGGGTCACGTAAGTTACAGCAACAGAGATGGTGGAGAAGCTGTGTACCTGAGTATCGGTAAAACGTCAATAAATCTAAATTGAATGTTACGAAGCAGCTGTAGGTCCTTGCTAACGTTAACTGGCTGTCCCTGCCCTGCTTCACCATAAGCTAAACAGATCACTCCACATTTGCTTTGTTACATGATTTCTTGTTCATTTGCTACATGATTTCTTGTAGGCTGAAGTCAACGCTTTGACACTAATACCGGTGGTACACAGGATAGTAATATGGGTTGCGTTAGCTGGTTAAGTAACGTGTGGAACGTTATGTGGAAAGCCATAACGTTAGAACTATATTGCACCATATAACGTTACCAACTGGTCAACGGAATCCACTGACTCCAGCTACGGCACGTTACAGGTGCGTACAGTTTTGATGAATCCATAGCCCAGCGTCACTGGTCCACTGGAAGCATCTCAGAAGCATTTCAGCAGCGGAACGTGCAGCCTGGCGTTACTAACAGCCACGTTACTAACTTGTTATTAATTTGTCATTTTTGTGCTTCTGCTACCTTCTTCACAGCTCTATGTGACCCTGTTTTGTTCCATCAACTTCAGGCTGCATATCCCACAAGGATCATTTCAGAATCAGAGTGTTTTGCCTGACTGATTTTGCTGAAATTTTGAGATTTTGTTGATTTGGTGATTAGCACTTGCTTTTTGTGTTCCTATGATTAAGTACGTGGTTAAATGATTTCTTTTTGTGTCTGTTTTAACCGTGCATATTGCTGTTTTACGATCGGGAGTCTCCACAGGGTGTTTTATTTTGAAAATTGACCGGATTCGGTGTGTTGTTCTGTGTCTTACATCCTGCCTGGTTCGATCAAATCAAATCAAATCAGCTTTATTTGTGTGACGGCCCTGCTTAGTTGGGTGTTTAACTGTGTGGTGTTGGGCAGTTTACTGATTTCCTTTTGTCCCTGAAGGTATCAGCGCCCAAACCAGATTGGGAGCACCTGGGCTGGACGCTGTGGGAGGATAAATACTCCGGGCCTTTTGCTCTCCGTCTCTCTCTGATCTGGTCACACTCCTGCCAGCGGCAGCAGCCACCGCTGCACTCCTTCCATTGTTTTGTTACATTATGTTTGTTACCTTCAACACCCAAGCTCCATACTTGTCACTCATCCACATCTAGACCACTGATTTTACTGACTAACACTCTCTACATCATTGATTATTAGTTTAGTTATTTAAGTTTTTACAATAAATATGTTTATTTTTGGCAATCCTCCGTGTCCTCTCCGCATTTGTCATGGCCTTTGAGCCGGGTTACAACATTTGTCACATACACACCTGTCTGCTCTGTGCTGCTTGACGCGGCTTGCGGCAAAAATAGACCTGCTACCTATTCGATGCGGAGCGGAGAGCTGCTTCTGGGACGCTTCTGGGACGTACTGCATCTGCGTCTAGTGGACAAGCACTGACTATAATGGCCGCGATTAGCTCTGGCAACTGCAGCACAGCCGTAACATGCTGTAGACAGAGGCAGTGGATTTTAGTGGTAGTCGGCAAGATAACATCAGCCTTTCTGATGTTGACTGTTTGCACCCAACATTATCTGATTCTCATTTGGCTTGACAGGCTTCAGCACATAACACGTGGAGTTTATGTTGGAGTTTGTGTTGAAGTCTGTGGAGCTGGTGGTTGTTATGGTGTTAGTAGACTGCATGTCCTTGCTGCGGTGTTGTTGCTGTAGTCAGAGAGAGTCTCGGTAATGTGCATGTAGTCATATCCTGACTAGATACCTTCACTTTAAAAGCAGAATAGTGGCTGTTCCAAGCAAAAGAGAAAACAGGCATGTTATTCACTTCTAAGTGAGGCAAAAGCCCATTGACAAAAAGGCAATAAAAATTTCATTTGCGTGTTTTCATTGAAAAACTACATATTTCACATAATGTATTTTTTCCATAGATTACCATTGTCTTTCACTTCAAAGAAAACACACAGACGTATTACTGATTAAATAAGTAATAAGTCAATAACATTTATTTATAGCGAAATACCTACAACTGTAAAAATAAAGGACTAATAAGGTCCAAAGGTCTATGATAAAACACAACAGATGAGTAGCAGATATTAAATAATTGATATAAACTCGATGTTATTGGCAATAGTTAAGCATCTCATTATTAAAACAAAAGCAGTGAGATGCTAACGTAGTGCTGGAGCATTAATAACATGCTTTTCTCATGTCCTGTAAAAATAAAGGTTGGTTATCTAATTCACATGTGGCTGAAAATGAAGGATATAACAGTTACTTCACTTCCTTTCAGCTTTAAAATGGGCATCTGGCAAACATTATCTCAGAACACACCAGGGGTGTATGTGTATGTGTGTGTGTTCAGTCTCTTCTTTGTCTTATCTGCCAAAGTAAAACCAACAAAACTGTTAAGGATAAGTGAGGTCAGTTTGCAGATTGGTAGGACTCTCATGAAAATAATAAATTAAAAACAACATTTGTTATTTAGCTGGAAAATTACAAACAGTTGTGGTGCACTACTGCTAAATCAAGCAGGGTTTCAAATAGAGTGCAAAACAGTGAATTGCATTAGTGCTTTGTTAGTACTTGTCTCCAGCAGAGGGTGCAATGACCTAAGTCAACTGTTAAAACACTGCAATGCATTTACTTCAAAACATGTTGCAGTTGGTAGGCCAAAAGCATGTATCTCCAAAATGTTACCTTAGAGGTACAACAATAACAGCTTGGTGACAGTTCTTTCACAATTTTATAGAGAGCCATTATAAGCCTAGGGTGATAAAAAAAAAAAACTCATGGAGAAACATGGAGTGCAACAGTGATGATATACATTCAAACTAAACTTTTATGCTTTTATCTGCATCTTTTTACTGGTCAACTGGTCAGAAGAGCAATTATTAGTTGACAATTAGGCGATGCTGCATGGGGCATATTCACTGTTCTTTCCCATAGAGTGCATTATTTAACATTTTTGGGAGAAATATGTCCAGAAACTACTTAAACAGCCTTCAGATTGATCTAGATTGCTCAATGAATTTAATGCAGTTGCTCGTCTCTCTTCAGGGCCATAGAGAACCCAGTAGAGAAGCATTCTGGATTAACAATGACACCTAGTGGCCAGTCAAGTTGCATCATAACATCTATCCATATCTGATTACTGTATATCTATTTCCCAAATTAAATTTTATACTGTGTATACACACACACACACAAACACACACAATATGAAAAAAACATATGAAAAAGACAGACTCACAATTCAAGATCACGTTTTCGCTTATTTATCATTTATATTTGGGGAGCTTCTACATTAGTTAACTGACAGATACCAGAGTCTGACTGACAGCATGAGGGTGAGATTGGATAGTTTTTATTTTATACACACACATATACACACACACACACACAAAGGAACACAAAATCACTCATTTGTGAGGACTAGGTCTGTGGTTAGGCTCAGAGAATCACTTGGTAAGTGGACTTTTAACAAATACATTTCCACACTAATGTTACATTTAGGTGGAGTGTAAGAGGACAATCCAAACTGTAAAACGTGTCTGTGAGGATGAAATTTAAAAAAAACATTCTTGGAGGTTGTAAACATTACACTATGTGTCTTAGTGCTATGTGCTGTATATGTCCTGCTTTATCAACTCATTCAGACTTCCTGGTCTGTAGCTTTAAGCTGCTGGTCACTAAGGTTCCACTGTGTGTTGCTTTGCTGACACCTAGAGGTGAAAGGTCAAAGATGTGTAAATTATCCCCAAACACTGTAGCTTACATCTAAACCACAGGTGAGGTACTGCCATTAAACGTGTCACACATTCACACACACACAAACACTCAGAAGCAGTAAAACATATGGTTGGGAAACTATGCTATGTTAGCGGTCATGTGTTCAGTTTCAATGAAGCATTCAATGTGCAGCTCTTCCAGATTTATCATATAAAAATGTTGTCTTTTTCAACTCTATCATACAAGCATTGTATTGTTTTGTTTTCTCACAGATGACAATGTAAATCACAAATAAATCAAGCTTAGATTGCAAGTTAGTAATCTTCTTTAACAGATTTAAAGTGAGAAATCACACAAAAAGTCCAACATAAATTGGTCACAAATTCATTTTGAAATCCAGATGAAGCATGGTGTATGTGCAAACTATAACATAACCATATAACTTACTGTAACAACAAACCATAGTTTGCCCCCTTGAAACTTCTGATTCACCTTTAAATGTTCAGTTTAAATGTTGCTTCCTTAGTAGTGGCAGGATTTCCACAGTCTGGTTCTCTGTCTGAGTTGAGCAGATGGAAAAACCAGAGTAATGACACCAGAGAGCTGAGACTAATCCGATCAGACACACCTACTTGTGTAACACAGCTGTAGCAATTGATAACATAGTCACTCCTTAGCTTGTTAATTGTGCTGCTATATTCAGGTTATTTTCATTTTCTTTTAATACAAGATTTTACAGAATTGACCAAGTTATGTTAGAATATAAACACAGTGCTGTATGCAATGTAAAGTGTACAAAAACACCACCAATGTAATTTGATAGATCCAGGATTTCCTGCCTGAGTAAGAACACTTAAAACATGTTATAGCAATGACCCAGGTCTACCAAGGGCCCATTTGAGTCAACTAGCTCATACAAGCCATTACAGAGGAGGAGAATCAGAGCGATTAAGAGAATCACTCCCTTGAGAGAAGTTACCATCCTTCTCTGCTCACCCAGACAAAATGAAGAATGTTCAGTTCAGGGTTACAATAGCTTGCCACATCACAAATATACATAAAAGCTTGCAAAAAAATATGTCCAGAATGCATAGCATTCTTAAATTATTCTTGTGGATCCAATAAGACATACAGGCCTGTAGACGTCTCACTATAGGCTAAATGTCTTAAATTTCAGTTCCACAACAGAAAAGGTTTGAGCAACTGAGTAAGCAAACTAAAATCACTCAATCATCACCTTTTATTCCTATTTAGACTATGTGTTTGCTTTTGCAATCCTTGATCACCAAAGATGTGGGTTTATTGCAGTTTAAGGCCCAGGAGGTTAAGGATCTCCAATATTTCAAGCAGAAACATGATGCAACATCCATGCTGGTTTTACTGACACCACTGAGGCTGTTCTAATGCGATTACTGTTTGCTGCTCTTAAACTCGCAGGTTGTCTTACTTGTTTTTTTGTTTAAAACTCTTTAATCTACTACACATTTCTTGTAGTAGTACAGTATATTATTGTCATTATTGTATTGTAATAAGTCAAGAAAGTGGAGGTTTTGTCCTTTTCATATGAGGGTGGAAATGTGGAAGCTCGCTGTTGCTGTTCATTGCTGTCTTTTACATCACTCCTGTGAGTTGAACAATGCAGCACAGTGACTTGTTGACCCATCAATTGAAAATCTCAGCGGACAGATACTGTTTTAATCTTCGGTAAGAAGTAAGGTCATAGAGGATAACGGACTGACTCATCTCTTCCTGCTTTGGACTTCTGTGCCTTTTAAATTTAGAGGTTTCTGGACGGGCAGTAAGACTTGTAAAGCACTCAGATTTGTTCCTGTGACAGAAGACTTGGCCAGCACTGAGGACACAGAGAAACTGGAAGGCCCACTGGGTCTGACTGAGAACACTGAGCCACATGTTTGATTTTGATGGGCTTATGGCATCATCTGAGACACTGTGAGGTCATAACATTGACTGTGGCAGGATGATTTAATTTCCCTCACTCACAGACAATATTTTAGCGGTGTATGTTGGGAATTATGCAAGGAGTCAGCACTAAATAAACATTATAGGTCTGTTTCATACAGTATTTCATTCAATGATTTTAAATAATTTATTTAGTTTTACGGCTAGATTCATCTTGTAGTACTATTTCGGCAAAATTTTAAAAGGATGGGAGTTCTAACTAGGAGACTCAAGAAGCCATTGATTTTTTTTTAATCAAATTAAATAACAAAGCAGTATTTTGTAGCTGCCTGATAGACATGCTTGACCAATGTTTCAATTACACTTTCCAATTTCTTATAGTGTACTGTCATGCAATCATGGATTTGCTTACTTAACGAAAGCCTGTATCACCACGTGCTTCTCAATCTGGTTGTCTGAAAGCAGGGACTCAAATCTAAATTGTGACACTGGAGGAAGGACAGGTCGAGTACATCACTCAGGAAAGGTGTACATATTCAAACAAGGAATAAGCAGTGGAATCATCAGGTCAATCAATGAACTGGCAACAGACTAAAAAGTAAAGCTACAGTGATAGCGAGAACACTGATGTAACTTAGACAATCTGGCAAATTGTGAAAGGAATGCAAAATGAATCACAGATTAGAAGCCAATAGTTGATGAGGTACAACTTGTTGCCATTTATTGTTCAGCCTTGCCATCAAATCCTCACAATACCACTCATCAAAATACAATCCTGCCATTCTTCTTTCTTACTTTTCACCTGCTGCATCAGTTTACACACATCATGTTTGTTTGCATATGCACTGGAATGGATTGGATTTCATTCCTGGAATCCATTCTATGTTTAGTGCTACAAGACAGCACCGTCACATAACTTCTGTCATGAGAGCCTACAATTTATGCTTGTCAGGAAGTGCACATATTTCTTGTTATTCCATTAGCAATGACATGATTATTGCAATATAATTGTTCCCATACATTTCTTTTTCAACTTAATGAGCATCCTGTTGCATGCTTTAAATTATTTAATTTTACTTTATTAAGTCCCTTAATGTAAGATTTTTACACATTTTAGTCCTGTTCTTAATTTTATGCAACTGAGAAAGTGAGAGCTGGTTTTCATTAATGACATTCTCCTTCAATGAATTAACTCACACATGTGTGTTCAATGTGGTGCTTTTATGTATGTGCAGATGAAAGAGAAGGACGATAAATAAAGAGAAGGACATACAGGACTACCAGCAGGACCCAGATATCCTCTAATGGCTCTAATGGGATGTTTTTATTGGGCCCATTAGGGCCCAAAGGACCACTAGGCACAGAAATAAACTGGTATAAAGAAAAGGTAACCGGGGACACTTTTGTTTTCATGGCCCTGGGTCACCCAGCCCATGTTCTGAAGCAATAGATCAGAAACATATGTTGTCATGTTTCTTCATGTTCAGTCAATGAGGCCTATAGCTGTAACCTCTGTAATCACTGGGAGTAACAGCAGCTAAGCATGTCAGGAAGCTCAGAGCGCAGCAGTGGCCTTGGTGCAGAATCACTAGGTTCTAACAAAAAGAAGCAGGCAATGTGCACCGCTGAGTCCTGCTACACCAGCCAGATCACAAGCCTGGGACATCTTCTCTCCTTTGCATTAGTTGCTCTACTTCCCAAATATGTGAACTATTTTTTTAATCTCACGCTGACTGCAGAAAGGTAAAACATAATACTGTATATACTACGCAAATCATTGCTCTGAAAAATATCTTCATCTGAACAACGGCTGGAATTAGTAGTGTATTTATTATGTTTTTGAATGATGTCTGTGACACTGTTGAATATGGTTACCATGGTAACCTAATCACTGCAATCAAAGGCATAAACAAAGCAGTAAACACATGAGTTTACAACTTTCTAGAATGACACTATGTATTCCTGGCAAGTTTATACATAACAGAATGAGGACAGACACATTCACATGCGCTAACATGCTTGTGTATCAAGCTCCACATCAACCAATGGCCACATACACACGCCACAGACACATATTTAACAGGCCTCTTTCAAAAGTCTCAAACAACAACAGCAAAGTGATTAAAGGGGATGGTGTGCCAGAGTAAAAAAACGTTGACCAAGGGCAAAAACAACTGTCAGACACAAAGATAAAGTGAAGTAGGTAAATGGAAAATATCAAACAGTTGCTGAGGTGCTTTCTTCTCCTTACAGTAAAAAATACTTTCAGTTTATCAGAAACTGACTCAAAAGTTCCAGGCAACAGTAAAGGTGGAATACATGAAAAAAGACAGTGAAAAGAGGGGAAAAATAACAAATGGTTCACTACGTGACATCCCTGCACTCCTTCACTGCTTCCCACTGTGTTAAAAGACAGAAAGCTGGAGCATTATTTATGAGCTGAATCTAGACATGCACAGATCAGCACTAATGCAATGGAAATACATACAGAGCAGTGGGTGAGTTCACCAGTAGCTGTACATGTTCAACAGTGTACACCTAAGTCATAAACCCCTCCATGTTTGTGTGCATACAGAACGTACAACACATATGAATCTCATGTATTGAGTTTTATATTATTACACTACACATGAGAAAATGAAGCAAATGATCACTAATAATTTGTGACAGATCTAAAACCTTTTTGTCAATGACAGGAAAGGAGAATTGGAATGTCCATCTACTACATGTACTATTAAATGATTCATTTTATATGTCTCAATTATTACAAATACTTAACTCTCTGTCCTCTGGTTTTTGTTTCCTCTCTGAAAGTATCTCTGTTTTGATGCTTTAGTCCTACAGAAATGTCCTATTGTGTGTTACACAACAGATCAGTCACCTAAGGATGGGCCTGCTGCAGAGCTACACCACAGAGCAGCATCTGAGTACTTGTCTGACACCTTAGAGGGTCAATTGATAGTTTAGTGATGCATACCAGGAAAAAAGTATTGTTTACGTCTTTCTGTATTGTGTAAAGCAGTGAGCTTACTTTATGAGGAACTACAAAATGGCCTCTAATTTGACACCAGTGGAGATAAATATGATCATGCGGTGCTAGTGGTTGTTGACAGACCACAGTATAAAGTAAAGCCAGCCAGCGGTAACAAATTCATTGAGTGATAAAGATGAAACTAATTTAAAACAGCCACACAAGTTACCGACATTCTAAATGTGTAATACAGCTTTAAATAACATATTTCAAAAATGTTTTCAGTCAAGATCCATCAGCTAATCCCATATGTAAACACAATGCTGTAATATCATTGGCAGATAGAACCAGATTTCTAACACTGAAATTTAATTGGCATCAATACATTTCTCAATAACATGTATTTCTCCAGAACTGAATCAACATTTTCCAATTCTATTTACTGTTGCTTTAACAATATTGTTTGTTTCAATCCATGCATGCGTGTAGAAGTACACATACAACATGCCTGGACAGATAAATACAAATATGCACACAAGTACATACACACACACACAGCCACAAACTGTAATTATTTCACTGACTGTTGCTTCCAGTCTATGCTGCATACTTGCAGCATACTATGCTGCAGAGTTAGGAGGGTGTGTTAAGAGATATTAGAAACATCAGTATAGCAATCTGCTCAGAGAACATTTAACTTAATTCACCCCCACACATATATTGACAACTGAAGCCAGAAAGGATTTCAGAAAGTTTTGCTCAAGCCGTATAGAAACATGAGGGCAGAGGGAACTGAGTGGAAATAAATTACTTTCGTCGTTCTCACATTATTTTTTTCTAACCTCTGTTATTTGTTTTTTTCATAAAGCCAAAATCCAGCCATCTGGTTTTGTTTTGTCTTAGTCTATAAGACTAAACTACTCAATCCTCACTGGCCCCTCAAACACTCACATTACAATGAGAATATCAAGCTGATCTCAGAGCTGGAAATCAAAGATCCATCATAAACTTATTGAGCAGCCCTCTCAGAATCACCAGCATTTGCTCACGATCATGAGCATCCTCCATGAAGCCAACACTCTTTTCCACCTCACTGTGATTTACATGCTCACTGACACATATGATAGTCAGTGATATGTTCGTAAATCAGCGATGACTAGGTCAGTGCCAAACAGCCATGTGGATTTTGAGGGCTCTGATAACATTTCTAGGTAAAAATATCACCAAATTGCAAACTCTAACTATGGCTCAGCACACTCAGACATAAGCTGTAAAAGTGTATCCACACAGCGTGTGACATACTGCAGTACCATGGCCCAATTGCAGAAATCCCTGATTTGTTAGTCCATCATAAAAACACACTCATACAGTGAACAAAGAAATAACAAAAAGTTAAGTCTTACATGTGGAAACCTTGTGATGTTTGGTTATGGTCCGTGAAAGCATGGATGTATACATGTGAAAACTGGGTGGCAAGAAGTTGATAAATAAAGTCAAGTAAAAATTTTATGCAGTTTATATATCCTAACATTTGATTCTCACTTAAACAAAATTGTAGCCCTTAGCATTACAATTCAAAACAGAATTGGATAATTGCAATACCTCTCAAATTGGTTGACGGGTTTTGACAAACAGGCAACGCTAAGCTACACTATATGTAGGTTATTACTATAACAATATATGTGGATATATAAAATGCAATATAACTGCTTATCAATACTACTAGGGCTATTAAAATGCACCACATTTTAAACAAAATGCCATAAATTATGAATGATTGACTGATGAATGAATGAATTATGCAACTTGGACATGTTTTTCAAACTTCTGCTTTTCTACAAAATGTCCATACTGACCCAGTTCATAGCAAAAAGTGACACATTAAGAAAGTTGATTAGATTTTTTTTTTTAAAATCTATTATGCTGTAAGTCTGTTAGGAGCAACTGGTACATATCTCAATTTGATGCAGAAGTGGAACTTATTCAAACAAAACAAGTGAGGCATTAAATAGACCCACTCACATGGCAACAGAAGGCCTTGTCCGCAAAAGTCATCACACATGGTTCTGATCATAGCATCTGACGCCAGCTGAAAGCAGAGGCTTAAGCTCTCTTACTAAAGGTCAGTGTCAAACAGATAGAAGTCCAAGAAGCAGGCTGTCTAGGAGTTAGAGACAATTGCAAATAACTACATGATTGTTAATTTGATTTCTAAGTGACCAGCTGACTCGTAACTGCAAATAGCAAGTAGGGCAAGACAAGCAGACACATCATTTACTTTTATTAAGGCATTTTTATATCAACTGAAGTTCAAATTCTCTGTTTGGAAGTATTGCAACTATTGTAGAGAGATTTTTAAATCTATATGTGTAAAAACCATTAAAATTGATAAAAGTATGTATTTCAAAATCATTCAACTTTGCACATAACATAGTCAACTGTTGAGGTATCTTTAATCAAGTCACTGAACTTTAACTGCTCCAGAAACCAAATTCCAGGGCCCTTGTTTAATGCTGAAAGACTTTTCATCTTAGTCTTGGCACCTGGCCTATCAGCATAAATAATATAAAGTGTACTACTACCAATAAAACTCATGTTATAATAATAGTGTTATAAGAGAAGTTTTTTCAAAACAAACACCAAAAAATAACAAGTATACAACAAATCTCTGAGATAGATATATTCTGGGCTGCTGTAGCCTTCCTGTCTCACACAATAGTCTCTGTGCCATGTCATGACCCTAAAAGGCCAAAGGTCACATCAGACTCAAGACAGACAGCTGTTAACATGTGTGACTAACGTCACATTGATTAGACCTGTCAGGAGAACTGGGCTTCTTTTCATCAGTCACACTAGTCTGGTATATTAGTTTACTATAACTACAGCTCAGTTTGCTTGGGATGTCAAAGAAGCCAAAACAACAGAGAAATTGGACATAGTGTGAGGAGAGTCAGACTATTGAAAAAAATATGCACCCCACATGTAACAGCTATTTCCATCAAGTCAGAGCGGAGCACACATTGAACAACTCAATAAATAACACATCACATCACGTGAACATTTTTACATGTCACTTGACACTTAAACAGAGAGGGACATCCATGAAAAACAGTTTCCCTTGCTAGTCTATGCTGCAATTTGTTCAGAAAAGACAGAGGAAAAGCACACATTTTGCATGAGATAGTAAATGGACAGCTCCCAGACCATGCTGATCTGGAATGGTCAAAAGAACAGTTGAGAGACCAAAATATTAACAGCCAGAGCTGATCCTGTTGGCCATTTCTCTCACATTTTCCATAGTACAAGGACCATCAAAGTAAAGAAAGAAAACATGTGGCAATTTGTCCACCAATTGCTGGCCAATGTCTGCATGGTTTGCATTTTCTAATCCCTCCATTTCTCAAACAACCCAAATTCGGGCTTACAAAACAATAAATCTTTTCTTCCTCTCCAAACGTAGCGTATACGCAAAGTCACTTGGATGCTTTAGTTCTCTATCCAAACTATTAGAGTGATAATCTCTGTTTGTCCTGTCCAGGGTGTACCCCGCCTTTCGCCCAATGTCAGCTGGGATAGGCTCCAGCCCACCTGCGACCCTATACGCAGGATAAGCGGATGACGATAGATAGATAGATAGATAGATAGATAGATAGATAGATAGATAGATAGATAGATAGATAGATAGATAGATAGATAGATAGATAGATAGATAGATAGATAGATAGATAGATAGATAGATAGATAGATAGATAGATCTCTGTTTGTTAACCACTCTGAGAAACATGCTGCTTGAGCCAGCACACCTACAAACTGCTGTTTAGACACACAAACCATGACATTTAAGTTTAGATAGGCATTTTTTTTTCAAAATAGCCACAGCACCACTTAAACTTCAACTATGTGCCAGTTGAAATTACAAACAACTGTAAAATGTGTCAAGTCAGAAATATTTAGAAATGTGAAGGATATTATGAAAAACAAGAAATAGAAGGATAAAAAATGTGCTGAATTAATAAGAGAGAGTTTCCATAAACGAGGGAAAAACATATCAAGAATGTTGAAAGTGTCTATTGTAGGGCAATATTTTTTCCAAACCACACTATTCCTGTCATTCGCCTCCAACAGAGGTGGGCCCCCAGTCATTACCGAGCAGTGAGTGAGAGGAGCTGAGGCCAATGTTGTATGTGTCTACAGATTCCTCAGAGCCTACCAGCTAGCTGTGACTTTTAACAGCCGACCCATTCCTCCACACACACTTCAGCCCACACTGAGAGTGGAGAGCAGAGGAGAGCAATATCAGTTTATCATTCCCCGCTGTCAGCCAGTCATTTAGGGGATATACTGTGTATGCAAACATAAGGACTTTCCTTAAGTCAAGCAACATGCAGCAGAATCAAAGCCATTTAAAAACCACTAGGAATCCCAATATTACCCCCAGAACATTTTCAGTACCGTAGCTTGAAAAATAATACAGCTGCCCTTGTAGTACTCAATCATCTGGAGTAAATTAAAGCCAAAGGGAAACAGTTTGCTTGGCAAGAAAGAATGGTGGACTAGAATCAACTTTGTGATCAGCAGAATTACAAACAAACAAATCATATTGTACTGGCCACATAGCTATGCACATGCAAACACACACATGCATACACACAAAACCTATTGCAAGCTATGCTCTTCCACTCATCTCCTCTCCTGCACCCTGTAAGCCTCTTGTCATTGAAACTTGCCATCTTGCCAAGAAGAGGGTGGACTTTTGGAGTTACAATGATGGCTTGGCTCAAGACAAAGGTCAAGTTAGCAGATGAAATCCACTTGGGGGTACAGAAATAGGCATGAAATCCTGCATAACTGAGGCATTAAGTCTTGTTTGTATCAAGATTATGGTGGAAAGAGGAGAACAGAAAATCACTAACACCAACTGTTATGAAAGTTGGTAAGTGAGTCACATGTGTGGCCATCAACAAGCCTGGGAGAAGCCTCAGAAAACAGTATTAATAATCATCCCTCGCTACTGTTGGTATATCAAGTGTAGCACATGTCTTACCTGCACTATGACTAGTGAATTACACTTCATTTACAGTAACAACAGCTAGAGCAAACTCGGTATATACTTCTTGGTTTCTGGCCATGACATATGGAAGAAAAAAAATCTGATGCAGTGGTTAGTGAGGAAGTGAAGAGTTGTTGTTCACATGTGCTGGTGTGTTGTCCAGATGTTTAAGTAAACAACACAAGCATTGCCAACTTTGCCTGTGACCTGAATGAACTGATGAAAGGGATCCCGAAACACCCTCATTCCATGCAAATTACTAGTCCACTAACACATTTGAGATGAAGACATATGATCCCTTTGCTTATTCCTCTGTGGTTCAAATATGACTGAAAGGTTATACTGCAGTCATTAACAGTCTTCTGTGTAACTAAAGACACAGGCACAAATCTCCCCTCTGTAAATGTGCCTGCAACTGTTTCTCTGTGAGTGAGTGTGTGTGTGTGTGTGTGTGTGTGTGTGTGTGTGTGTGTGTGTGTGTGTGTGTGTGTGTGTGTGTGTGTGGTTGTGAGTCTGTGAGTGCATGCATTAGAATCTCCAAACAGTTGAACACAATCCCACAGAGGTTAAAAGCTGAGTTTCCCTACTAGTCAGTCAGAGCTAAAGAAGTCTCTCGTATGAGAGACGAAACAGCTTTGAGTATCTTCAGCCTAATCCCGTGTCCAGAGTGTATGTATGTTTGTTGATGTTTAATAGGGTGGATGTATGATGTGGATAACCAGCCTCTTTGTAAGAGGGAACCTATATATATTATTTGTAAAGCCAAAACACACACTGTAGGATTTAAAGACAGCTTGTGACAGCTGTCGTTTGATGGGTGTTGTATCATAGGTACTGCTTGCAATGACTCAGAAATGTTGATGGCGACAGTCGCAGTGAGTCATCCACAAATAGACGACATTCAAACTTTAAGCTGGAGATTAGTTTGCTATCTAGGCAAGTATATTATTTTATCTATATTATTTTATCTGGAGAATGCAGGTCTAATTTAAAGGTAAACTCTCTTATAATGCCAAGACACCCAAATTAAGGGATTTGCAGTGCTTTATGACGCTATCTCAAAACATAAGCCTTTAAAGTCTATGTTATAGATCTCCAGCTGTGAATACACATTACTGTAAAAGTCAGAAAAGTTTACACATGTGTTTCTGATATAGTTACTGTGCATACTTACTAACAGCAGAATGTGAAGGAAAAGTCTACACCTCTAATAATGCTGATTTGCGGGCACAGAGGGACTCTTGGAATTCAACAAAACAGTTAAAAGAATTGTATTTTGGACAAAGACAAAACAGAAACTGAGCCGCCTGGGATGATGGCTGGCTTGTGGTTTTTATCATTAGCAAAACACAATAAAACACAAATAAAAACATAGAATTCAAACGGTCCATTTGATGGGAAAGAAGAAAGTAAAATGTTGGAGCTAATGTGTAACAAATTTGTCCTTGTCCACTAGTGACTGAATATAGCTTTCCTCTGACACAAGACTTGTAGCTACTATTTAGTATTATAATAGAGAGTAAAGCCCAAGCAAAAATCTGAAAAATCTTTGACAAGTATATCTAATAAATCACATCAGGGAAGCATTTTGATTCTAATTCTAAGCTGTGCTTCTGTGCAAAACAATGTGATGACCTACTTCTACAATCTAATCACATTAAATTATTGTCTTGGCAGAAACGAATAACTCTACTCTTGTCCCTAAGCAATTGAGTTGAGGAGGGTTTATGTGTTTTTGATGGCTGTGTCAGATGCGCGGTATTTCCCGCAGACCACTTCCCTAGTTTTTCATAGTTGCAGTTACTCTAGGATTACATTGCAGCAGATTGCAGGGGGCGGAGGGAGACCAAAGTGTGCAGTTCAGCAGCAGGCACTCACACAGAGATGTATCCTGTCCTCTGCGCCTCGGACACAGTGGACTCATCTGAGGAGTCAAACAGGAGAACTACTGAAACTGAATGCGGACCTATTACTCTTTCATCGGGATTTTTACATTCCTACAAGTGCAGCAGTTCCGTTTTCTACAGCTGCTAAAGTGCGGTGAGATAGTGTGTACATAATTAGCCTAATATTTTGTTTTTCTTTCTGGGTTAGTTATTATGAGAGAATATTTATCATATTTGCATTTGCATGTAAGTATCATTATTTTATGTTTGACTTTATTACCATTCTACTCATGTATGCCCTTATCAAAAATATTTTACTCTTTCCATAATGCCTATAAATAATAATATTGAAATAGGCAAATAATACAAGTATTGTGGATATAAGTTACATTATTGGTATTCCTATTTGGAGTAAATTTTCAACACACTGTGTCTTTCTTCTCAGGTGGGTTCATTATTAATGCTTCAGGACAAAGTCTTGCTCCTTCCTTGTCCGTGCAGCTAAAGCCCCATCCCGGTGCACAATGAGTGTGTGTGCTTGCAGCGCTTCATACCTGCGGAGGTGGCTGCTGACGGCTCTGCTGTTCTTGGCCGCTGTGCTGCCGACGAGCGGTGACTGCCCCAAATCATGTGCCTGCTATGTTCCCACTGAAGTGCACTGCACCTTCAGATACCTGACCGCAATACCTGGAAACATCCAGCCATCTGTGGAAAGAATTAACCTCGGGTGAGCTTTCGCTTTCTTTCACTTCTGCTTTCAGCAGATTGGAGAATGCATACTCTGGGGGAAGATTCATTTTATTGATTGGTTTAAACTAAGTTACAGACTGTATAAATAGCATTATAAAGAAACTGATGTTGGCTAACGTATTGCCTAATGTTACCTAAAGAAAGTGAATATATATATACATACATATATATATATATATATATATATATATATATATATATATATATATATATATATATATATACATATATATATATATATATATATATATATGTATATATATATATATATATACATACATACATGTATATATATACATATATGTTTGTTTATGGCTAACAGTGACATGCTACATAACTTAAATTTGTTAAACAAGCTAACTTTAGCTTAAGCTAAAAGGGGTTAGTCACGGACAACTATTACTACATAACTAGCAAACATTTAGCTATGATCCACATTTTACAGCAACTACCAACCAGGTCGTCAGTTCTGGATTCTCAGCTTCTGAAAAGTGATGCAGCATATTAACCAGCCCCTGGTTCATTTAAGTTACAATCGCACAGGAAGAGCTAACGTTAAAGTCCCTTCGTCGGTGTTGTTAGCCCTAGCCCTTACCTAGAACTTTCCTGATGATGGTAAGAGAAGTGTGCCATTCATTTTGTCGATTGCTCCACAGATTGCCACTAACTTTACAGGTTTTATATTTTGCCTGAAGACATCTTGTTGAGGTGTGGTCAGACCAGAACAGAACATCTTCTCCATCTGTTGTCTGCAGGGTCTGAAATTAACTTTTTCCACTGCCTGCCACTGTGGCAGGAAAGCTTTTGTCTGCCACTGACAAATTTTATCAGCCACTTTTGAAATGTATGTGTTAAATTGAGGAATAACATTCAACTCATTTAGGCATCATTAAATGTTGTCATTCAATGTTCAGTATATTTACAAAGTGACCCATTTTGAAGTACCTGATTAAGGTGGAGTTATTAATAACTCCACCTTAATCAGGTATTTCAAAGGTACCAACAGATGACAAGAAACACTATGTTAACCACAGTGTATCATACAGTCAGCACTCAATAGAAAACCCACAGTTTAGCAACCAGCGAATCAGCCCTTATCTCAGTTCAAGAGTCCACATCTCAACAAAAACTTCCTCTTCTGGATCCCAGCAAGCGAACAAAGAAATACTCAGTTTCAATTCAAAAGTTTGGCTTATAAAACTAAAACTGTGGCCGATTGCCACAATATGCTAACCTTACTACATAGCATCTATAAAATCTTTCTGTTGTCGTGGATGGCCAGATGATTTTACCGACCACTGCCATCAATTTACACGTATTTGGTAGGTGGAGGATGCTCCTCCTCGTTTGCCTGCCTGGTCTTCTCCTGTGTTGCTTGCCTGTTCTCCTCCAGTGTTGTCTGCCCATTATCCTCCTGTGTTGTCGTTTCTCTGCCTTTAGGTACAACAGTATTACTGTCTTGAGAGAAAATGATCTTTCAGGACTTGAGAATTTGGAGCTCTTGATGCTGCATAGCAACACTATCCACACTATCGAAGACAGAGCCTTCCAAGACCTCAAGACCTTACAGGTGAAATCAAGTGTCAGTCTCTTGTGAACAGATTACACATCTGTATTTAATATGGGACAATATATATAGTAGTAGTGCAACAAGCAGGCCATGGTTTAGTTAAATACTTGCACACGATAGGGTTGGGCTATCGGCGATGACTGACAGATGGCCGATGGTTGAGCAGGCAGGCCCCCCAGTGAAAATTTTTTAAATTTTTTTTCACATAAAAGCATTAATTTTATTATTATTATTATTATTATTATTATTATTATTATTATTATTATATATTGTTAGCTATTCTTCGAATTCTTTTCTCCCCACACTCAGACACAGACACACAAGAGGTCTACATCTTAGGTAAACACCGGTTTGCCCCGCCTCTCTCTGTCTGTATGAAGTCGTCTAAAAGATATAGAACTCAACTTTTTCCGTATTTTTCCACCAGCGATCTGTTTTCACGGCAGCAGGTGAGCCGCTAGTGGGCTTGTTAATGACGCAGCCTATCAAACAACTCAAACAACCAAAACCAACATCTGCTGCCTGTGTGTTCAATGCTGCTTTACCTGGTTAGGGCTTGTAAAATTTCCACCGCGACTTGTATCGTCACAGGCTACTAAGTTTTACCAGGTAAAGTCTGCAAGTGTACACATGCACATAAGATGACTGCTTATAGTGCAGCTTTTATAGTGGATTTCATTATATTTCACTTTCATTCATGTCAAATAAAGGATGCTCTCCAATAAATGATTGCTTGCACTTTTCCAGACTAAATACATTTTTTTACTACTTAATTATACTACTAAATTGATATAATTTCTTGGTAACTTCTAATAATGTGCTAGTCTTAAGACATAATAGGGTGGGGCAATATGGCCAAAAATGTTATCATAATAAAAAATTTCATGTCATTGGATGTTGATAATTATCACAATAAATATCAAATCATTCTTTCTTTCAAGTTTAAAGGCTAATATTTGCTCCTGAGTGAAAGTTGAAGAAAATAGATATTAGGTTAACTGTGGTTTTAAACTACTCTTTATGGTCAAAACATAACAAATGCTTGCCAAACAGTGGATCATTTAACAAATGTGAGGTAAAACATTCAAAATAATTATGACAAAGTTCAACAAATATGTATCAGTAAAAGTAAGTACAAGCTTTTTTCAGCCCTAAGTCATACAAGACATTCTTTTGACATCATCTTCAAATTTTGAATTCTTATAGGTCCTGAAGATGTCCTTTAATAAAGTAAAGGAAATCAACAAAGAGACATTCAAAGGCCTGGACAGTCTGCTGAGACTCCACATGGACCATAATCACATTGAGTTTATCAACCCAGAGGCTTTCTATGGCCTAACCAAACTACAGTTGGTCCATCTGGAGGGTAACCACCTCCAGCAGCTCCACCCAGACACATTCATCACACTGAGACACAGCCAGGTGTTCAAGGTGTCTTCCGTAAGAAATATTCACCTGTCAGACAACCTCCTCACCACTCTGCCTGCAGATATTTTCTCAGGCTGCAGCCGGTTAGAGAATGTCTTCCTCCATGGCAACCCATGGACATGTGATTGCCGTATGAAGTGGTTCTCAGTGTGGGCACAGAGGAACACAGGTGAGGAGTGAGTGTTTGTTTTGGAACAGTCTGAAAGCATTTAGAGTAGTGTAAGGTTATAACATGTTTACAAGGGAAGACAACCCCTTTCTTCTTATCTCTTGCATAGATGCAAAAAATGGATTTAAACCTTAGTGAATTTCCTTACAGCTTTAGTAAGACACATCTGGTAAAGTTTCTAACTGCATTAGTACTTTAACAGGTTATTTTACTCAGACATTTAAAGTGGTATGTTTTCCTCCTGCAAAATAATAGTGCATGGGATTGTATCCAAAGCAAGAGAGACATTTCCAAGGGAAACATATAAACCTTTGCATTGACATCACTGGAAGCAGAGATCATATCTTCTTTTAATCCTAAGGGCTACAGAAAACACTAAAGACACAGAAGAACAAAAGTTATACCTTCTATTCACTTGCAGTTCTGTATGGTGATGATTGTCTTTTCTGGTTCACAAGTTTTACTGATCAGTTTTGGTTTGGCTGACCCGATATGTGGAAACTATAAATATTCTTTTCTTACGTGCAACCAACTAAAGACTACACCACTTGATTTAAATGTTTCCAGGAGTGCTGAAATGCAAGCGAGACAGGAGATATCCGGGAGGCCAGCTGTGTCCTGTTTGTGAAAATCCTGCCCCTTACCACAACGGACCTATATCCCTTCTCCCCAGTGATGCCTTTACTTGTACCAAACCCTGGATCCATCCCCACCTAAAGCAGAAAAACATCAGCCTGGATGAGGGGGACTTTACGCCAGTTTCCCCCAAGGACTTCATTGCTCCATTAGGCTCCATACAAATGAACCTGACTGACCAGTTTCACAGTGATGCCAGTCTTTCTTGCACGGTCCAGAGGCCCTCTGCTTTCGAGAACTTGACACAAACTTTACAGGAGGAAGAGGGTAACAATGTCACCATGTTGACCACTGGCATAACTACATATTTGGTGTGTAACATTGACTATGAACACATACAACAGCTGTGGCAGATCTTGGCCACCTACAGTGACTCTGCGATGAGACTGGAGCGAGGCTTAATGCTGGCCAGAAGCCCAGAAATGGTGTACAGGTACAGTCAGATGAAAACAAAAGCAGGAGAGGAAGGAATTCACACAAACATTGAGGCTGAAATTAAAGCCTCCCCTGCATGGTTGATGCAGGGAGAGGTGAGCTTCCAGCTTGACCGAACCACTACCACTTTCTCTACTCTGCACATTAAGTACCAGTCAGTGGTCAATCTACGCGTGGAAAACACATCACCTAAGAGGGACCGCTATTCCTGGACCATGATCAAGCGAGATAATCAAACCAAGACTGAGCACACTGTGCTTACAGGTGGGAACTTGCTGATAGCAGATATGACCTTCACTTTAATCTACATATAATCAAATTATTAACCGATACATGTTGCATGATAAAAATCCATGGAGCAAACAGGGAGTGTTGTAAAAACATTTCAGAACTCAAAAGACAAAAAATGACTTAAATGTTTATATATGAAAGCAATAATTACTGTAATAATATATTTGTTTCATTTTTAACATAGGTGGTATGACACAGTTGAGTTGTCAAATTCTGGGCGAGCCAAAGCCTTTGCTGGAGTGGATTTTACCCGATGGAAGTAAGGTCAGAGCTCCTTACTCCAGTGAGGACAGGAGGATCATAATGACTGCTGAAGGGAAGCTCACTCTAAGGGGTGCAGATGCCTCTGACTCAGGCCTCTACCGGTGCATTGCCACAAACTACCTGGATGCAGATATCCTTATCTTTCGAGTGACAGTTCTGTCCCCTGATGTGGAAGAAGCTGAGGTCAACGGCATCCAACTCTCAAGGCCACTGGGTGAAAATCTGGTTTTTGACTGTAGCTCCTCACCTCCTGAGTCATCGGTCCAGTGGATACTCCCTGACCACTCAATTCTAGAAAAGTCTCATGGGAACAGGAAAGTTTATGAGAATGGAACCTTGCTGATTCAGGGTCTCACAGCAAGGGACAGAGGTTTTTATAGGTGCTTGGTTGCTAATCCGCTGGGAGTTGACCTGCTGGTGTCTCAGGTGGCTGTGACTGAAGAAAGGTCTGAGACAGTAACAATTTTAGACAGTGAGGGGTCAGGGGTGGAAAGGGAGGACAAGGCTGACCCTAACTTGACTGAAAACACAGTCACCCTCAACGAGATCCCCTCTTCCAGTCCCTCTGACAGAACTAGACAAGAATCCAGAACCATCACCTCAGATCGACCTTACCCCAGACTCAGGTCACACACTAGAGGAGGTGCTAAAGGAAGACTGGAACAGAGAAGGAGGGGGTCAGTCAGCAACAGACGAATCTGGAGTGGTAGGGTCTTTAATAAAGCTTCCAGGAAAGTGGACCCACAGAAATTTGCTGAATTTATGAAAAAGGCTCAAGATGGATCAAAAATAAAAACTGACACAAAGAAAGAGAGGGGGAAATATGAAGACTCAAACACTGGTCCTTCTGGTGATGGTGAAACTGGATCTGGTGAGGATCATAATGAAGATCATCTCATAATTGTGCCAAGGATAGTCAAACCAACTACAGATAATCCAACGAAAGGTATAACATTTGGGCAACAAAACAAGCAGCCTGAAGCTATAACATCAACTCAGACAGGTCAGGGTAGTAATGTAGCAACAACAGCATCACAGCAAACTGTTGGCATAGAATTTGTCAGAAATCACATTGACTCAAGTCAAGTGACAAACACTGCTACAACAGAGTCATATATGCAGTCAGATTCTACACATATTCCAACAGAAGGGAGTGAAAGTCAAGATGATGCAGTTACAACATATAACACAATGCCATACAAGACAGGTCTTTCAATTTTTGATGAGACCACTGGATCTTATGCCCTGGAAAAAACTACCAAGCGAGATGCAAACAGACGCCCAGTAACTCTCCATCTTACTGTGACAGACACTTCACAAGAAACTCAGCTCCAGTTCTCAGGACAACAACCGGCAGAGCCAGAGACGTCCACTGGGGCGGCACTCTCATTTACCACAGACCCTAATGTCAATCCGATGAGGGATGGGCCAGGCCCAGTGGAGGTAGTCGTTCACACATCCACAGACCCAGAAAGCCAGACGACATTCACAGCCATCACCACCACAGAGAGACAGCAAGATGAGATAACCTTCCACACCACCCAAACAATCAAATCCCCACGCCTGCCTGCAGGATCCACCATCATCTCAAGGCAGCAGATCCATATCATCCCACACAAGAATAGCAGAGGAGGGGGGCGCAGGAGGACTTTTCAAGGCCGCAGGAGGATTATTAAACCAAACAGGATCACTGACATACAGTCGTTCATCAATAAACTTAAACAGCCCTCCGTAAAGAATGAAGGGAATGCCACAGTGCCATATAGAATAAAACTGACCACAGGTAAGCAACCTTGTTTTGTTAGCAAACAGAGCTATCTTTACATGTTTGGTTCATTGCTCACTGTGTGCTTCTTTAGCTGATATTCTGTGTATCTGTGTTTCCTTTTCCTTATTTTTTTCCACAGACTGTGACTGTGATGAGGACAAAAAAAAGACATCCACTGATGCACCTTCTAATGCAACCTATTACATTACTTCAAGTGATCCCTTCACTCATACCGAGTCTAGGCCAGATGTTTCCAGTGGCTACATAACCTCTGCTGATGCCCCTCAGTTTGACCCTACAGTACATCCATATTTGACCACAAATAAAGAATCAGTTTCCACCAGGGCCACTACCACTACTACAACTGCGTCTAAGGTTATTCGTGGAAGAATTCCTTGGAACAGGCTGTTTGGAGGGAAAGAGAGAGAAAAGATACTAGGAAGATTAAGGAAGCCATTCATCCCCCAGAAAACCTCAACTACAGTGGAAACTACAGCAGTGACCCTAACGACAACTCCTGCTGCTGTGCCCACCACCGCAAACTCACTGCCTGAACCTGAGACTCTGTCTCCATCCAGACACACAGAGAACAAAGAGGGCTCATTAGTTGATGACTATGGAGATTTGTCCTCTGCAGATTTTGACTTCACAACTTTGGGACCCACTTTTCTCCATCTAACTACTACCAACCCATCCTATTACTCCAAGTCTGCCACTACTGCTGAAACACCACCAGAATCACAGACTATACCTTCCCCACCTACTGTCAAACCACCTTCAAGGGAAAATCCTGATGAAGCCATTTCATCTGGATCTGGGGGACTACCTGATAATTGGTATGAAATAAGACAGAAACCTGGTGGGAGAAGAGGAAAGCAAGGACGGAGAAGAAGGCCATTTAGGGGCAGAAGGCCATTCAGGAAACCTGCAATCATTAAATTACACGCTACCACAACTGAGGCTTTAACTACAGTGGTAACAACTATGGAAACTACAATGGAGACAACCACACTACCACAACATACTGATTCCTTCTACAAGCCCTTGTCAAGGAAAGAGGACAGAACCACAATATCCATTTCCACTGACCAAACGTCAAAAGAGGAGACTGACTTTTATGAGGAATTTGACTGGCGCACATCTAGCAGTTTACCAGCCTATACTACAACCAAGACACCGTTGATCCCCTCAACCAGATTCACCCCTACTACCACATTCATGCCAACTACCACAAAAGGGCCTTATACAACAGCCCCTTCCAGAGTCCACAGTAACATCAGACCACCCACACAGAGGAACAATGATCACACCACTCGTAGACCACTGTTGAGACAAATCAGACCAACCGTACAAAGCAGTGGTGCCAGAGACAGTGCAGATGACCGCCTTACCTTTGACACAGTGACCGTCCTTACAGCTGAGCAAGGATACAGCAACACCCCTGGCCCATACAACAACATAGACGCACACACTATCTTTAGTTTTTATAATCATGTCACTGGCAATGAAGCTACAAGTGTCAATAGTGCTGGCTTTGAATCCACTACAAAGGTTATGACAACCAAACCAAAGATAGTTGGGGGCAATGCAGCCAGCTTTACCGTGTTATCCAACTCAGATGCTTTCCTGCCTTGCGAGGCTGTTGGAAACCCTCAGCCAGCTATAACCTGGAAACGCTTTTCCTCAAGCACAGGTACAAACAGTTTCATTTATTGCTATCATTCAGCAAAACAAAATGTTTAGAATAGGTTCAGGTGTTGTGTAAAAGTATTTTAAAAGCCAATTTAATTATTTTTTTCAGGAATAGCTCTATATCTAAGAATGATTTGCAAGAGCACCATGTTGATTGTTTAGGATGATGAAGTGCTACAGCATACTATATTTGGTCATGACATTGTCTGACAGCAATTACATATTCCTTGTCTGTTTTATTATTAACTTATGTTGTTCATTGTGTCTGTATGGCTTTTTTTAATAACATAGAAACAACATAAACAAAAACAATGAGAAAACATCATCATGAACAAAAAACAATACAAATTGTAATGTAATAAAGTAAATAAAAATTACAATAGGGGAGGAAGTGAGTGTTAAGAACACAAATTATGTTGTTTTGGAATTGCATGTGTTTGGGTAATGTATTTTGTTGTGGATATTTTATATTGAATGTTTTCTCTTTCTCCTTCAGGAAGCACCATTACTATTAAGGGGAGGATGGGCAAGTTTGAGGTGTTGAGCAATGGCACGCTTTCGATCCAGGATGCCAACATTAAGGACCGTGGCCAGTACCTCTGTCTAGCTGAGAATGATCATGGATCAGATAAACTCCTTGTTACCCTCTCTGTGGTGGCCTACCCATCACGCATCCTGGAGCCTAAAATGCGTGACATAAAGTCTCATGCAGGAAACACTGTGGAGATGAAATGTAATGCAGAGGGTCGGCCCACACCCATGATATCCTGGATCCTGGCCAACCGAACCCAGGTCAGGGGTCAAAACACAGATAAAGGAAGGGCATCAGTGTCTGCTGAAGGGACTCTGGTCATTGAGCAGGTGTCTGTTTATGACAGAGGTCATTACAAATGCATTGCCAGTAACCCAGCTGGAGCTGATACTGCTACAGTCCGACTGCAGGTGGTGGCAGCCCCCCCAGGCATTGTGGAGGAGAAACGGCAGCAAGTGAGAGCTGCTGTGAGCCAAAACATGTGGCTACCCTGTACTGGCCAAGGCAACCCTCAGCCTACTATTCACTGGGTCCTCCGTGACGGGTCAGTGGTACAATCTAACAGACTTGCCAGTAACACACGACTATCAGTGTATGTGAATGGAACACTCCACATCAAGAATGTGACTCTAGCAGACAGTGGGAAATATGAATGTATTGCAACCAGCTCGACTGGCTCAGAGAGAAGGGTGGTGACTCTTACAGTAGAGAGGAAGGAATCTGCACCTCAAATAGTGGAGACATCCCAGCGCATAACAGAGTTGTTCTTTGGGGACCAGTTGACACTAAACTGTTTAGCTACAGGAGAACCTAAACCCAGGATCATCTGGAGGCTGCCATCTAAAGCTGTGGTGGACCAGTGGCACAGGTAAAAATGTCTTAATCAGCAGGAGTGATGCACGGAATCCATGGTTGCATTTACAGCAAATTTATCAGTAAAGGCTAAAACAGAAATGGCTTACATTTGGACAAAATAGTGATAGGCTCAGTCAGTCCTTTCATGCATTCCCTTCATTTTAATGAATATAAAAATTCTTCAGCGTTAATATGGACGACTGGGATGTGTGAAAGCACAGTTTGTGTAGAATGGTTAATATAATTTTGTAAAATTAGTTTTTTCTCAAAGTAATGTACAGAACATATATAATATTTTTCAAAAATGCTTCTTCCTGTTAAAGTGCACAGCATAATTCATGCCAGCAGGCCATTATTTTTCAATATAAGTTAGTGACACAAAACAGATGAGGGTGAGTCTAGCAGCCGGTGGTACACCTGAATCTCAGTTAGATACACTCGCATTCCAGGCTCTCAACCCAATCCTGCTAGAGGTCAGCTTCCCCCTAAACAAGTCAATATGAACTCATCGGTGGATATATTACCATAAGTCCTTGCATAGCTCCTATAAAGCATTGCCCACTGGTTTTACAACGGTTCAGTAACTCATAGTGTTAACATTATATGTGTCATTTGTTCATGTCTTGCACTATAGTAAATGCAGCTCAGTTGTATTTGATCAGACTGTATTGTTCTTCCCAAATACTAAGTGTCCCTATTTTCTGTCATGTATTTTCATAGGATGGGCAGCAGAATTCAGGTCCTGGATAATGGTACTCTTATTGTTAGCACTGTGAGTGATAAAGATGCTGGAGACTATCTCTGTGTGGCACGAAGCAAAATTGGTGATGATCTCCAACTCATGAGGGTAGTTGTGTCGATGAAGCCAGCCAAGATAGAGCCTAAGCTCTACGGAAAGAAGCAGGTACCCTACGGTAATGACTTTAAGGTCGACTGTAAAGCCTCAGGAGCACCAAAGCCAGAGATCTCCTGGGGTCTACCAGATGGTACAGTGGTTAACAGTGCTCTTCAGTCTGATGCCAGTATTGGAGGAGGACGAGCACGGCGCTATACACTTTTTGACAATGGAACTCTGTACCTAAACCAGGTATGCAATTGCATGTCATCCCTTACCATGAAACATCAAAACCTTTTCAAAAGATTGACATTACTGTGTCATGCTTCTCCAGGTCGGTATGTCAGAGGAAGGGGACTACACCTGCTATGCTGAAAACCAAGTGGGCAAAGATGAGATGCATGTACATATCAGCGTGGTGACTGCTGCCCCCAAGATACGTCCACCCAGCCAGACCTATGCCAGGGTGATGCCTGGAGGGGACATCCGCTTTGACTGTGAAGCATTTGGGGAACCCAAACCCAAGATTCTGTGGGTGCTGCCCACCAACGATGTAATTGCAGCATCTAATGAACGTTACCTAATGCATGTCAATGGCTCTCTGGATATCAGGGGTGTGAAGCTTATCGATGCTGGGGAGTATGTTTGTATGGCTCGCAACCCTGGTGGAGAAAACAGAAAAGTCTACAAGCTTGATGTAGATGGCAATCCACCAGTGATCAATGGCTACCGGCAGAACAGGACTGTAATCAAAGATGTAGCTGCTAAATTCTCTAGGAAATTAATAGACTGTAAGGCTGAGGGCGATCCCACTCCTAGTATCACTTGGATTATGCCTGATAACATATTTCTGACAGCTCCATACTTTGGCAGTAGGATTAATGTCCACTATAATGGGACATTAGAGTTCCGTCACGTGCGGCCAACTGATACAGGAGAGTTCATTTGCATGGCAAGGAATGATGGTGGTGAGGCAGTAATGGTGGTGCAGCTGGAGGTGACCAGTATGCTCCAAAGGCCGATCTTCAAGAACCCCTTCAACGAACGTATTGTGTCTCGGATTGGGAAAACCACAGTTCTGAACTGCTCTGCTGATGGACAACCAATACCGGAGATCATTTGGACTTTGCCTAATGGATCACGGTTTACTGGTGAACCCTACCATGGCTCTCACCACCACCTTGGCAACGATGGGACTTTAGTCATCTACAACCTTCGCAAAGAGGATGCTGGGAAGTACCGCTGTGGTGCTAGGAATTTAATGGGCTACATTGAGAAGCTAATAATTTTGGATGTTGGGCAGAAGCCTTACATCCTGACAAGGCCTAGGGGCATTATCCGTAGTGTGTCTGGGGAACCTCTCTTCCTTCACTGTCTATCTGATGGAAGTCCCAGACCCCGAATCTACTGGACCATTCCTGGTGGCCACACTCTTACTCGCCCTCAAGTCTTTGGACGCTACCAGTTACAAGAAAATGGTACTTTGGTTATTCAGGATAGTACTCTCCACGACAGAGGAAACTACATCTGCAGAGCCCGAAACAATGCTGGGGAGGCTTTACTCACTGTTCCTGTTTTTATTATTGCTTACCCTCCACGGATCACAACAGGGCCGCCTCCTAGTGTAAAGGCAGTAACTGGGACACCTATCCAGCTCAACTGTGCCGCCATTGGCATCCCCAAGCCAGAGATCACCTGGGAGCTGCCCGATCGTTCAATTCTGTCAGCTGCAGAACAGGGCCGGCCTATGGGTAGCGAACTGCTCCACCCTCAGGGCACACTTATCATTCAGAGGCCCACAGCCTCAGACTCTGGCACATACAAGTGCCTGGCCAAAAACCACCTGGGTGCAGACTCAAAGGCCACATATGTACATGTACTGTGAGAGAAAAGACTGAGGGAGGACAGTGGCATAGCCAGAGGTAAACATTAGCACACACAAAGCCACTTGTGTCTCTGAGGTACAGTACATGTTTTCTCACATGTGGCTCACGGCTTGTGGAATATTATAATTAAAGTGACAAATGTGGATTCAAAAAATAAGCAGAGCATAAGAAGAGAAGGGAAACAGACATTTTTAAGGGTTTTTTAACTGGTAAACCCAGCCTGGTGCTAGAAACTTGTTATTGTAACTTTGGAACTAGGGGTCTGGAAATTCATTGGTGGTTCTCATGGGAGCAAATGGAGCAGCCTGTAGAGTCAAACTAAAAGTGATTTCCAAGACCAGATGCTGCTTGCTGCACATAGGGATACTATTTCAGTGCATACAGCACATACTAAACAGAGAGGGAGAAGGATTGTGGAGCAGGGAAAAAAGCTCCCGAGAGGATTTTAATTCCCTTTAGACATTGGCCAGAAGTTGTTGCTGTCATGACATGTTGCTTTGTCCTTTAACAGCAAATGAAAAATACAGCAGATAGACTATACAGTAAAAAAGCAATTTGTTGAATAACAAAGAAAAAAGGTTTACTATAAAATATATGAGGCTTGTTTAACACTGGATGCATATCTGCATGGACAGGGCAGTGCTTTCACCCAAGAATTACATCGGCTTTCTTTATTATACTTTTTATGTTTTGTTGACAGTTTAAAACAGATTCCTTTATGTCTATCAGCAGTGCAGATTATTGGTAAAAAATACAAAAACACACTATCAGTCTATTGTGTTGTACACAAGAATCTACAGTAATGTTATACATTATGCTAATCTGTAATAATACAGTATATGTGTCTATTTGTAGTATCTACTTTATCGAATTAAGAAAAAATTAAATTAAAAAGTAAAGACCGTTCGTGTCCTTTTAATGTTTTATTGTACTATCTGATACACCCACATGTTTTAGATGAGACAGTATACACAGTATGTCATATCTTGGAATGGTACTGTTAGTATGACGGTGTAATGAAGGTCATTAGGATTATCCGGTTGTACCTCACCCCACAGGAGGAGGTCATGACTGTGGTTGCAGTAGAAATCTACCAGACACACACAGTTTTTAATCTCCAGCTGTGAAAATAGTTCTTCACCCAGCTCGTCAAAGAGCAAGACCCACAGGGGAGCCTTTGATTTTTGTTTGTGATTGTGTGCTGATTTTACTGCCCTCCTGCAAATAGAGGAACAGAGATGAGGGAAGACAGAAAAGGTGAACAAAGCCATATATATTTAAAATATGAATTTATATGTCATTGATTTGATGTACTATTCCTGTCTCCAAAGTTATTTTCTAAGAAAGGACAGAAATATATTACATACAAACACATTTCATGAATAAAGGTGAATAGGGTGCGTCGGAGAAGGTAAGAGTGAGATGGTATATAGAAAGGTTTGCTCTCTAACCACACTTTTTTGATGACTTGATGCAGGCAAGGCAGAAATTTGTGCAGAAAAAAATCACCAGAATGAAGAAAATTGTTTGATGCTCAAAATATTGGGGGGCATTGACAATTTATATAAAATAGTGTTAAAATATCATTACATCTTTTTCTCTTGGCCCCAATATTGTGCATCGTCACGTCTCATGAGTTAAGTGTATCCTCACGCCCCTAATCTAAAACCCTTTTGTCCCCACCCCTTTCAACATAAAGTGATGCTCATGCCTCTGATAAAGCCATATCAGAGTCTTTCCTACAGTCTTTTCTTGGTGTTTTAAACACAACCATTAAACAGGACATAATTAATTTACAGTGGCTTCCAATATCTAACATCTGCATTTTAATGGACACTCAAATGAAAAAGGTTAGCGGTTCATCCTTAAGTGGGTACCAATGAATCAAATTTTGAGAGTTTAGAAAAAACAAGTTTAGAGCCAGTGTAGCGCAGTGTGATATGACCCAGGCAGATATAGGGAAAGAGAGAATCATCTTCCATAAACTTTGGAATGCAGGCTACTTGCTTCATGATTTGGTAGAAAACTGTTTGCATATCGCGAGCAACGCAACAATCAAACACAAATTAATTAAGTAGTTCAGTGATTTCTTTATCACTACATATTGTTATGTGTGGCTCTTCAATGTGAGACAGTTCGTACCATGTGCCCTCTGTGGATGGTTAAAGAGTTTATTTGTTCAGTTCTGGGTTTGCGGTTTGGAGAATGATGGAGTTTACCTTCTACTGACTTGGGTATTTATGAGGATTTTAAACATGTGATTTTCCCATTTGCTCCTTTCCTCTTGGGTGTTTCAAGGAAAAGAGCTGACGTGAAACGTACCATTTTAAAATATGGTCTTGTAAGAAGCTATTGAAAGGAGCTGTGTTTTTTGTTTGTTTTTTTTTGTCTGTGTGAATTTTACCTTTACCAGATCAAATATACTGTACCTCTGACCCCAATTTCTGGTCACACAACAGCTGTTGAGGTGAGACGTGTCAACATGAAGATTTGCCCTACCACTACCATTTCACCAGATGAATAAATAAAGCCTGTTTTTGCTCTAGATGAGGTGGGTAAAACTATGGTCATTAGTATGGTCATTCCTTGGACAGCGTAAAGATTGTCGAAAAACAGAACAAATCTGCACAGAATCAAATGACTTCTTGCTGGGGAAATTGTCCTCATTACCCCCCAGATGGAAAGAACCTATATAAACATATATGTTTTAATATAGGTTTTGAATATATGTGACATATATAAAATTGGCCATTTTGCTATATTATATGTACCTATATGTGTACATATATACGTGCATACATGTACCTATAGAGGTACATATATACACGTATATATGTACATATGCACCTATATGTTTAACTATATATTATTAAAATCCATAGCCTTGTAAATTTTACATTTATTCATTTAGCTGATGCTTTTATCCAAAGCGACTTACAATTGCTACACATGTCAGAGGTCGCATGCCTCTGGAGAAACTAGGGGTAAAGTGTCTTGTTCAAGGACACAATGGTGGATAGGTCACAAAAACCTGTAGACATAGCTTTCCATCTCCTCTCACTCAATTGCCATAGTTAAATTCCATAACATGCCAATTACATGTGATACCAATTTCACGTGTTCGCACATACATAAGTCCTTGCATAATTTTTTTTGAGTTCGTAGTTATTGCCTTGATAATAGAAAATATGAGCTAGGCATCATGTATGACAGTTGCCAAAGTGAGATTTGAGCTACAAAATGACCAGATCCTGCCATGAGCGAGGAGACATATCTTGTATGCTCATAGGGCTTCTATGTGGATATAAAGAAGCAATACTGGAGACCTATATGGCCAGTATATGCACATATATGCACCTCAATTTTGCCTATATGCGGCATATATACGCATATATATTATCATATATGTGCATATATTCTGTATATATGCAGCATATCTATTATCATATATGTGCATATATGCTGTATATATGCAGCATATCTATTATCATATATGTGCATATATGCTGTATATATGCAGCATATATGTGCATATAAACTGCTATAGGTTTCACATATGTGCATATATCCTCATATAGGTTCTTTCCATGTGGGCCCACAGTCCCACAAGTTCAGTTACATTTAGTAGTATTTCCTATCTTAGTATGTATTCTCTATTTTTTATGCATCAGTAAGGCTTTCCATCTCCAGTATAGGAACCAAATGGAGGATCTGCTTTATACAGCAAAACCCCTTGTTATATCCAATATCCATCTGGCGTTTAGGTGTGTGTGTGTGTTGTTGTGTGTGTGTGTGTGTGTGTGTGTGTGTGTGTGTGTGTGTGTGTGTGTGTGTCTGTCTGTCTGTCTGTCTATCTAATTGCTAATTTCATATACTACTGGACCCATCAGCATAATATTTTTGTGCATATGTATGACTGTATATTCAATGATCTCTCATGGTTGCGGTCTTTCACAATGTTTAAGAAAACTAAAAAAAGATGTTTTGTCTTTTCAACAGTATTTGCCATTTTACAATATGTGGTAAGACTAAAGTTTGTCAGGATGGGAGAAAAATATAAACACCCGTTTTTGTTACCTTCACCTCCATCTAGACTCTAAAGGGTCAGGGAGTGACAATTGAGTGAAATTTAACTCTTGTCTGAGAAGGGAAAGGAAGGTAGGGAGGAATTCAGAAATTTGTACTTAGCATTCCATTTATTGTTTCCTTATTAGGTTTATACAGTTAGCCATTTTTAATGTTTATTAAACATTGCATTTGTCTGTATAAACACAGACCAAACTATGCTATACTACGCTATACTGTACTATATAAAACACTTCTCCCCCTTCATTACACTAATCTTATGTAGGGCTGCAGCTAATGATGATTTTAGTACTCGAAGCTTCTACAGATTATTTCATAGATGCATCGTTTAAGTACTTTTGCTTGACAGCGGCACCCCGTAATAATCAAATTAATCGATTTAATCAATGAATCGTTTCAGCCCTAATCTTATGCATATGTGCTGGACACACAACCTGCTCTGCATTCACTGTGATTAGCCTATGATCATAAAAAAAATTATACAAACAGCATAATCAAACACTTATAGTAAGGATCACATTTTTAATAACAGTGACTAAGATACATACTAAGTGGTACAGTGTTCAATTGAAAAATAAATTTAAGACACTAAATCTAAATTACCTTAAAAGCAGTTCTGTTCTGCAAGTTCTTGTTGCATATTCCAATCACCAATACTGATTAATATGCAATAAGCTAATATTGGCCGATATATATCTGCCTGACCACATGCAGATCTAACAGGAGAGTGAATATTGAACTTATAATATGCAGCATGGTCCAAACTGCCAGATGTGAAGACCTTAACTGTTTGCAATCACGTGAGCTATATTAATCTTATAAGGTCATAAATAATATATCAGTGTTTCCCCCAAAATTCAGTTATTGCAGTGTTAAAAGAGGAAATTGCTGGGTACATAGCCATGCCTACTTCCTTAGCTACAACCACTCTAACTCTGATGCTAAGAATTAATTTAATATAGCTAGGCTAATTTTCAATCAACATTCAATATATAAAGGTAAATGTTTGCTTCAAACTAATAAACTAACAAGTGGAACTGATAATAGTAATAATAAGACTAACTTGGTTCACTAACAAGGCTATATGTAAGTTATATGTAAGTGTCACAGGAAGTCATATGAGTGAGTCATCATACACATTCCCACGGCAAAGCTAAATGGGATGCTTATTTTAATCACATCTGTGGTTTTCCTGCTATGGTGTCATAGCACCATACTTACAATTAAAATAAAAGGCCTTTTTTCACACTCATAATAGAAAAATTGCATATTGTACCATACATAATATTCATACCTACTTATGAAACTGAATGTACAATGCATGTTATCATATCTGTGTGGGCAACACCTGAAATGAGTAATGACAAACAGTTTTTAAAATAAAGTAGAGGTAATTTGGAGCTGAGGAAGAAAAAGAGGAAAGAAAAAAGTCAACAGAGTTGATAGGTAGGGAAAGCGGGGAAGGGTGAGACATAGTTTTGGTCTGTGGTATGAATTCCATACTTAAACTAGAATGCTAGCAGCCTGAACATGGAAACAGAGATCTCATGAGAGGACTGCTGGGAGCTGACCAACAGCAGTCTAAAATAGTACTTCTCTGTTAGCTCAGAGAGTCTGTCTTATTTTTTTGATGTAGCAAACTTGGCAACACGTGAAGTGGATCACTTGCTTCATTTTTGCTGTAAACCAAGCCTATACGTAGGGATTTTTTTCAAAATACTGAAGTGGATTGTTCCATCGCACAGAGCCATGTGGGTGCACACACACACACTTGCTCATACAGTAGATCGGCGTCTCTGTCACTACCTGTGGTGATGCTGGAATTTCACACCAGCATTGTAGAATCCACACATCCACCTTCCAGCCACAAGTAAGACGTATCCATCTTTGCACTTCTCTGCCAGGTAGGATCTGTCATGCTGTGATGGCGGATTCCAGATTTCTCAGTCCATTACCTCTCAGGAAAGTACTCTGGACTAGTTTTGATAGTCTTCCAGTTTAGCTTATAGAGTGTGCTGGCCATCTGTAAGGGAAAGGAAAGTATGCAAGTATCAGTCACAGTGGGACTGTATGAAAGCCTGATTTCTCTTTCTCAAATATATTCTGAAAGTCTTAAGAGTGAGCTTTTAAGCAGGTATAAGAGCCAGGTACATGTGTAAACGTGCAATCACAAATCAACTGACTTTAGCCATAAATTGGCCAAAGCTTTCAGTAAGTGGATACTGCACACCGATTTTATGTGTATTATAAGGCACTTTTTGACTGGACCACATACCTCAGTCTCTCTCCTGAAGGCAGAGGAAGTACTCCACTGGGGGTTCTCCAACAAGATTGGGTGCAGATGTGGTCCTTTGGTCCCCAGAGAGTACCAGGGGACTGGTGGAGCCCACTGCTGTATACCTAACTGTACCGACTTCAGTCCAACAAACACCATACTAAAAACATCAAAGCACTTCTAAATTATTGAGTCCCAAATGGGGGGTCGGGGGGGGTTAAACAAGCCAGCTCACCCAATTAGGCTGCATCAACAATGTGGCACTGCTACTTTACAGCAGAGGCTGATGTTTTCTGTCTGACAGGTTTAGCTTTTCCAGGAAATCTTCCTAGTTCAGTGATGAATTAAAGTTAAGTGGGATGGATGCCAGTAGGAACTTTGGGGTAAGAGCCCTTGGGGGCCAGAAAGTCCCCAGGCATTAATGACATGGGACAGGGCTTAAAGTTCTCCGGTGCTGTGCCAGAATTCCAGCGTGGGGTGTTTTATATTTGACAATATGTAATTATGTCTGGAAAAAATTCTTGCATATTCTTTAATCTGTCGGGTAATATGTGTGTGTGAAGCACTATAATCGTCAGCACAATTGGAGCATACCGTGCAGACACGAAAGAAAGGGGACTTGCACTTTCGAAATATGTGGACACTTTGTTCACTGGCTATTGTAGACTGTGGACAGGGCATGGAAGTTTCTACTGGGTCAAATGAGGTGTCACTCAAAAGTCAGTGTGTAGCCAATTTTTCTTTACATGCAAACTGTAGTTAGGCTAATATAAAACAATGCAACAGCAGTCTATGGGTATTTATTGATATAATAAGGAATTTTGGACTAAATATTTTACTGAATTGGATCATCTGGACCTTTGCCAATGTTAGAAGACCATTTTTGTCAGAATGTAATCCACTGGTGGATTATGGTTTCACAGGTTTTTTGTGTCCATTTTGATTAGCAGTGCTAAAAAAGGCAGTGCTCGAAGTGGACTAGTACTCATTGGCATGTTGGGACTTTTCACAAGCTTCTGGTCCTCTTCTCTGCCCACTTCAGGTTCTCTAAGCACTTTGTGACACTCACCTGTTCCCGTTCTCACCTGCATGCTATTCTCCGTTGTCAGAAACAGAGCAGGGAGAAGCCCATGTACCTTTCATGTAGCCGTGTCCATTAGGTAGTTTGTCAGTGTCATTGTTCGTGAACCAACCAATCACAGCCTGGATAGGGTGGAACATTAACAAAAGTTTGAACCCCTACAGTAAACTTTAGAAATGTTGAACTTGTAGTTTTGCACAAATGATTATTGATGAGTTTGTACTTAGCATTAACAAATTAGAGACCATGTAGAGCATTGTTCTTACACATTTAATGAATCAAAACAACCCACAAAATTTAACAGATGTACAACTGGAATTAGTAATATTAAATAGTAGTAATATTAGTAATATTATACTAGTGGTAAACTATATAATTTATATATATAAACTATATAATTATAATGACTACAATGAATGAAACATTAGCCGTTTCACTGGCTTTTTTTTTTTTTTTACTTCAAGCCCTGATTGTAGGTGGGGTAATATATACATTAACTGTGCCTGATGTTGTGATGTATCTTGAATAGTTTTGCATCAATTGAATCATAATGCTTAGCTTTCCAATGTCATTTGTTAAAAAATATTCTGAAAAAAGCTTGAAATAAGAAATGATCAATGAATAAAAAGGCTTTGAGCCAGATTTTGCCTATTTGCACAATAAGTAAACATGCAATGCAATTTAAATAAAGAAGAAACAAATGTGCATTATCCAAAAAAGTAACTTAAGCTAAAAATACAAGCTGCTGATTATAAAATGACCCGAAAACATGCAGCACTAATAAGTAAATTTAACAACTTCTTGACAATGTTTGTTTTTGGCCAAGTTTTCCTTGTCAACAAAACAAAAGAGAAGGGAAGACTAAATCATGTCTGCATGTGTGCTGGCTCAGCAGGGATGAAAAAATGAAAAATGTTGACCTACGGGAGAAATACATCGGAAAACCATTACAGAATGCCTAGGAGCCTCACTGCATTATATTCCATTATACTTATATTTTGAACTGTCACCTGCCGCATAAATGTTATGTTTTCTTATACATGAATAAAAACATTTCCACCATAAAATGCAAAAAAGGCAGAAATAGGTGTAGAATTTCACATTTTCAAAATTCATGTTTAATGCTGAAAATGTTCTGGGGGGGCCTCCAGAATCCCAAGTCATATATTTCTGCATTGAAGATTTCTTCAGAACAGTTCAAAACATCTTGTTTTTGCGAACCCAACATTGTGTTTCCTCATGTCTCGTGAGATAAGTGTATTTCACACCCACAATCTGAGCCAATATATTCCCACCACTTTTCTACACAAAGTTACATCCTTGCACCCTGCCCTCCATTCTGTCTCTTAACCTCTGTTTCAGGCACAGAAAATTTTCTTGTTTTAAGCCATGGATGGAAATGCTTTGTGTAGAATCTCTTTTTTTCACCCTGTAGAAGTTGTGATACATTATGTGGCTGTTTAGTTGTTACATCTCCAACATTAGCTTTGGTCTGACCTTTAATTTAATGAAGGCCTGCATATCTTTACTGAGATGAGGGACGAATTTCATACTCTATTCTGTGCCCCTGGTTGTAGGAATGAGATCATGAAGACAAAGCCCAAGTTGGAGGGCTGTTGTGAAAGAGAGTCATGTGTTCTCCAAGATATCCACTGTCAGCATTTCCTCTGTGCTTCTGGAAATAAAGTTTAATTTACCACTCCGTAGTAAAGCCAATGTGTAATTTAGATGCAATCTGGAGGAGCTGTAACACAGCTGAGGAAACACTAAGCACATAAATAACAACAAGACAGGAGAACAAGTTAGCTTTGCCATCTCAATTTAAAAGCCTTCTCTGATTTAAGTAAGATATTTCTGCATGTTCTCTAGACAGACATTCTAGTAGAAATTTATTTTTCTATCATCAAGACAAAGCTTTTATTTATTTTGAACACAGCATAGATCAGAGACTGATTAACCATTTTCATTTTCACTTTGAGATAATATCAAGATTTCAGTCTAGTGATAGAATTGGTTTATTATTCAGGTAGTAATATTAATCAGTTTCCCTGACTGTGTTATCCTGACAGGCAACCAATAGATGGCATCAACAGCTCTAATAATTTGTTCTGTTAGCCTAAATAACTTATACTTATAAATTATATGTGTGATTTAAATATGAAATCTTTGAAAGAGAGATTAAGAAAGTCAAACATACATTGTGTCACTCTGTTAAAGTTGTAAACAGACTCACTAGTTTAGCTTTACACCGAGTGCTGCAGTGAAATGATTTTACATGACATCATTTAGACCACCTGCTGCAGCCTGTCTGCACCTAGCAACCTCAGATACCACGATGACATCACAGGAAAAACAGACCCTCATTATAGCTCTGAGTTAAATGGTTGTTACTGAAGTCATGTTTGCTCTTGGATTATAAAAGTTCCTCTAGACCTTCCTTAAAGCAATTTTCTCTCACAGCATTTCATGTCCAAACCAGACAAGGAAACAACTGGGATGGCCTTGTTCTAAGTAACAGATACATGTTCCCTGTATTTCACTTGAGATGTCTTAGTTGGAGTTTTATTATAATTCATTTAGGGTTTATTGTTTAGTTTGCACATGAAGAAAGTGTGTTATAGGTATAGGCCTTTGGCATCTAGTGTCTTCTTTCCTAGTTCATACATGACATTGATCTTTTTGCACATGTACTCCCCGCCATTGTGGTTAACAGCTGAAGCTGACACTTTCTGCCATGTCCCTTGGCCTATATGCTGCCCTCTGTGTGCACACAGGTCACCGCTGAGCACACAGAGACACCCTGTCAAATATGCCTGGTATCCCAGACTGGCCAGTTTCTCAAAGGGAGCTGTTGTCCCTCTTTTTCCAATTCTCAAACCACAGCTCTGCATCCTGCTTTCTCAGGCAGTGGGCTGAGGGATTATCAGACAAACATTGACACTCTCAAAGAGAATTTTAAAGAGGAATGTCACTGCTGTCAGGTACCAGAGGCACTCAAAATGTGTCCCTGCTATGGTTTCATTGCAGATGCAGATGGAATTCTTCCTCATTACCAAGCTGATGTCTTAATGCCTCACCACTGTGTCGGTGCTCTGAGTTTTATTTGTTGACAATGAGTCACTGAGAGAGTATGTCAGGAGTGGCTGTGTGTAAAATGTGGTTTAGACTGGAAATAGTATGGCTGTGTCATCCATGATCCCCAGCTCCTCCTGTTCACACATGTCGAAGTGTCCTTTGGCAAGACACTGAATCCCAAATTGCTCCAGATGGCCAGGCCATCGGTGTGTGAGTGTCTGTGTGAATTTGTAAATGAGAGGCAAATTGTAAACTGCTTTGAAAAAAAACACTGTATATATGCACCCAGATGTTGATAGACACTATGACACAATAAATGTCCACATAACAGCTATAGCTAAGCCTAATTATAGGATCAATCAGTAATGATACCACCATTCAGTTTTCAGTATATAACTTGTGCAGGTAAGAAATCACACAGCCAGGATTCACATTGTCATCATGACAGATCTACACATGATTGAAACTGGGTTATTAAACAGGGATGTACATGTTACATACCATGACCGTGTCTTAATGTCATGGTAATCCCTAAAAATCATCACCGTGCACTATTGGTACAACTGTCACTGTGAAATTGTACTGTGTATTCACACAAATAACTTAGGGGATTGCCACATTGTTAGAGATGATTTAGCACTGTTTTGGTCTCCTACAACTCCTGAGGGAAATATACGGCTTTAAATGTTTCACTATGCACTATTCACCAGCAAATTACTAACTTTGTTTGTGTGACATTTATAGCTAGGCAAGGAGGGTAGCCTACAGAGGTTTGCTGAGGTCAAAAATGGCCCTGGTGAGAGCAGTAAGAGTGAACCAGAGCATTACGTTATGGGCCATAGAACCAAAACAATGAGGTGAAAGATGCTAAAACATTCCTGAGGAGAAATGCAAAATTGGATAATAGTTGTTATAGTTATATAACATATAACATATATAGTTATGTGATTACTGCAACTTCACACTTTTGCAAAAATGATACTTCACAGTTGGACGGATGTATAAGGTAAACAAAACTACCATTAAAACTTGAAATAAGCCTCTGTTAGTCAGATGCAGTTGTGAAAAGTTCAATTGTGTAAGCCAGGTAGTGTTTAGTAGGTCATTCACTGATGCATATGCCAGACCCAAGACATGAGCTGTGATTTGTAGCAATACCCAAACAAAAGCAGTTGCTAGGAAATCATCATATGTGAGGAACAAACTGGAGCTCAGGATGGAATCAACGACATCATTCACCAGTAGAAACTGAAGCCCAGGAGCCAGTTGGAACCACTGATGTCCGTGTGTGCAGTGTTGATGCAGACGGTCAACACACCCATACAGGACACATGGGGCTTATGAGAAATGAAGGAATGTACTTAAGTCAGCAGTTACCAATGTAGGCAATCACACAGCTCATAAAGAAATAAAACTAGCAGCTATAGTAGAACAAATAGACCATTTCAAAACATGTTTGTGATCAGCATGGAATGATGCTTTACACCATAATGGCACATGACAGCAAATGTGGTCTAATCCTCAATAAAAGCTAGAAATACTGTAGCTCCCAGTCAGTTTTTTTTTTTTAAATCCACTCCCCTCACCTCCATATGAGCTGCTGTAGATTTGTCTTTGTGGATAACCATATGGGTGGCAGACCCATTTCAGCCTACACTGAGCAGCACAGCAGTAGCAGCAGTAGCTAAAGAAACCTTACACTGTCAAAACAAAGTGTGGCCCACACATTTCAGCTATCTGAGTAGAAGCTAATTTGAAAGCCTGCCAAAGGAAATGTATATACATAAACATGCATACACAAAGAAAAAGACAGTTCCAAACAAACCACAAGCAAAGACCACCCTGAATGTTGTTTTCTTCTATATGTCTACATGTCTTTTTCTCTATATGGTAAGAAGTTCCTTTCTTCCGTCTTTTTACCTGTCATGATGACATGATGATCAAGCACCAACCGTTTCTAAAAGTCAGGGGGCACAGTTCAACCTCATTTTGTCCTTGCATCAAGCACACTTTTCAGACAACCTCTGCTTCTGTTATTAACTTGATGTTTGCCCTTAAACACTATTTCTTTCCATTAACTTCTCCCTAGCCTCATCTTCACAGGCGACGTAAAGACAGGTTATTTTTGCTCAAAGCAGGGCTGCTAAAGGCAATACCCCATGTGCAGAGAGGAAATGAAGTTTTTCTCTCTCCACTCTCCTGCTTCATTATCCCCACAGGGTGAAAATAAAGTGCAAGAGAGTAGCTGTATTAAAGTTGGCTTGTGGTCTGGGATTAGTTGAAAGTGGCGAGTGGTGACTTAAAGGTCAAGGGGTGATGTGAGAGGTGAGGCAAGCAGCGCACATACAGAGAGGGAAAAATGTGTGTGTGTGTGTGTGTGTGTGTGTGTGTGTGTGTGTGTGTGTGTGTGTGTGTGTGTGTGTGTGTGTTAGAGGGTGTTGAGGAATCTCAGAGGGGTTTAAATGGAAAGTCAGTCAAGTCTTGTGTTACGTTATTTTTATTTCCTCAGCTTATTCCCTTCTTCCTGTCTGTCTGAGAGGGAGCTGACAAGGATTACTTTGTGTGTGAATATAGTGCAACTTTGCCTGTGTCTCCATGTGTTTCTGCAACTGTGCATTCACACACTATTTGATTATACCTTTATGTAAATGATTAATGTAAAGCTAGAACATCAGCACCAGAGGTAGGATTACACAATGACCCTAGTCCTGGAGAACGCAAGACAGATCATTTAAGAAACAGATTGATGGTTTGGCCAACTTACGTCAGAGGTGAAACCAAAGACATTCAAATAGAAGCAATAAAAAGAGTAGAAAAAAGAAAGGGTGGCCAGAAAGATACGCAGACAGTGTTAAGGTGAAAAGCAGCAAGTGTAGCTGCTGAGTCCTCTGCAGGAGAGTTCATGCTTGCAGTCCTGACCAGACCCAGATGTGCAGAGATCACAGCTGTGGGAAACATGACTGAATGATATGGATGGTTGGGAAATCGGCTTAACATACAGTATATTACATGTCACAACACACACACACACACACATACACACACATACACACACACACATTTTCTTAGGAAGTAAGTGCTGCTGACTATGCCACTCTCGCAAACAGACAGAGGAAGTTGCAGCGTCGCTATGCTAACTGCTGGCACTCAATAGAATGAAGGGCAGACAACCATAGGGGTCATGTGATGAGGAGAGAAGTAGATACCAACGTGCATTGTGCAGAAATTGGTCCTCAATTCCTAAAATAATATCTCTAATTTTTTTGGAAATGTAAACTAAAACACAAACAGGGTCATATCAAACACAGTGCTAACTACCATTAACCGCACAGTAAGATTAGACATAACATAATAAATGATAAATTACATTTAAGTGATGCAAAAGAAGTTATTGAACCATCAATAAATGTGTAAATTACTTATTCCTTCTCATTATTTTTTACATTTACATTCTATTCTATCTCCCAGTTGTCACATTTGTCTTCGGCTACATTTAGAGGCCACAGTGCAATAAAAATGAGAATTATTATTCCAGAGGATAACTCAGACTGCACACTGGACTCATAGAATATCATCCCAATATAATGAATCCTCAATTCTGCAATAGTACTGGCAATAACAAATAGTTCTGTAGTTAGTTCAATTCACACTGAGTCAACACGTAGGCCTACTGCTGCCACACTTCATGACATAAAATCCATGACAAAAGCTCTTGCTTTAAACAGGGTAGGTGGTGAATGTGTGATTTATTATTCCCTCAGGTTAGTTAGACATTACAACAGACAACAATTTGGTGATGTTTCTTCATGCTCTGTCTCTAAAGCTCCTTTTACACTGGACTAAAAAAAACCACCAACTAACATCTGGCTTTTGTCTTCAGTGTAAAAGGGTACAATCGGCATTCACTCCAGAGTCAAATGAATCTGCAGTAGTCGAGGGTAGGCATCAGGGGAGGTTAATGGGAACAGATGACCATGGTCCAAAGGTCTATGGTTGACCCTAAACTACAAGTACAACAATTTACTTACTGTCTAATATAAGTAACAAAGCTTTTCAGATGTATTTACACGATAAATAAATAAAGATCATTACAACAAATTTCATACTTGTCATCTGATAACTGCTATTGTGAAAATGGTACAGTCAAAACAATTGGCCATTCAGATGTGCAGGACCAGCAAATATAAAGCGCGTTGTTTTAAATGAAAAGTGCAGCTTGTCAGGGACCCAAGAAAACGAAAAGCCAAAATACACCAAGAAAAATAAATCATAGGGAGGCTTAAGAAGAAGTGTTAAGAAGCACTATGTATGACAGGCCAAGGTGAGGAGCTAGCAAAGCTTTAGATAGCTTAACCTTGAAGTAATGTAACACCTGAGCTCCCAATTCTCACACAATTGACAATTTTTACACGCTCTCACGTTACACATCAGTTTTCTCCCACAGTGAAAAACAAATGTAACGCTGTAACTGATAATAATGACTCGGGCGAGTAACTCCACTCAGCTGATGTGACACCTGTGTGTCACGCTGTGAGTCATGGTTACTAACTGAAAGAGTTTTGCAAAATAACCATCTAACGTCGAAATCTAAGGCGTAGACTTGCTCTGTTTGGGACTATGAGCTGCACCTTATCTTAGGTGCTGAACTAAACATTTGTGGTGAGATTTCTGCCAGATCAGAAGTTTTTTCAGTAAGTTTTGTTTATGCACTTCCTCTCATCCAGCAGTACAGTCCCAAACGTTTCCTGCAAAAAGTCTAAAGGGGCCAAATCAGTAGAGCAAAAACACAGACTTATGCTGAAACACAGGAGCTATTAAAGTCCAGGAGTTTCTAACGGAATTAAAAATAATTAATTTATTATTGAGGTGAGAAAAGGTGCCACAGTCATATTAAAAGAGGTTACTTCCCCAAACAAAGGCAAAGACAAAAGAGGAGGGAATTAATCATAGGCTATGTGTGTGCTGACTCAGCAGAGATGATGTTCCATGAGAAAATATTTCTATACGCATTTAATGTGTATTCAAATATTAATATATCAATCTCCCCAAGTTCTGTGTCTGCAGCATGAAAGGACTACAAACTTTTGTTTCATTATACAACCTTGTGTTGTATAACAAATAAACTACCTTGTAAACGTTTATCTACAGGAGAAACATATCTAAAAGCAATATAGAGTGTCTGAGAGCTTTACTGCATTATACTCTATTATACTGTCACATGCCACCAGAATTTAATTTTTTATTTCCCTGTGTATTAATAAAGATTAGTAACACCCACAAGTTCACCTTTAACAGCCTCAAGAAAATTGACCTGCAGTAAACACTAGTCAGCAGCACATTACAAGTCATAGGATACGGCTGCAAATATAGTTTGAATACAATAAGCTATACATAACAAGGACTCTGTTTATATTATCATTATCATTATTATTATTATTATTATTATTATTATTATCATCATCATCATGTCGGCTGACACAGCCATATACTCTATACATGTTCTTGTCTTGTTTTAAGGTAAAAGGAGGAACATAACTCTCACAGTGTAATTATTAAAAAAACTGCATTGACCTTTTGTGCTTTACAATCATATTGAGTAATTGAATATATATGAAAGCATGGCTTGGATGACTCTACAACACTGAATTTCGAAAAGGTTGTTAGGGACTCCATCTGTGTCACTGTAAGGCTAATGGCCAAGAGCTTCTTTGAAATTGCCCATGTTTGTATTAGAACTAAGGGTGGGTGGAGGTGGTCCTGGAGTGGGTGTCGATGAGGGGCCTAGTTTGAAAAATGTTATGTCCCCCTGTACATAATTCATAATGGCGGGCCTGGTTGCGGTTATTTATCATGACACCCAGATGGACACAAAAGGGAAATGATCCCTTCTCAGGCATCTGTTTCAGTGGATGTCTGTTAACAACTCATCCACGTTTGTAGTATGGGTGGGATGGTGCAATGGTTAACACTTTACTGTGACTTTATATCTGTGCTGTGCCATCTTTCCGATGACAAACACCATAAACACACCTGTCACCTGCCCAGCACAGTGCTGTTTACCAGAAACACTAAACCTCCATAACATTAGCTCCATGCTGCTTTCTACTGTTTACTAACCCTGTTTTCTGGCACATCACCAAACACACAAAATGCACACAGACAATGGAAAAGGAGTCAGTTGCCTATTTTAGTGGGTTTACCTTTGTTTAAAAAAACAAAGCCTGTAGGCTACTCGCTAATTTTGGTGTAAAAAGGGTATTTGAGAGTGAGATGAGATAATGAAACCACTTAAATGGAAACAAATGTGAATTTCACAATATGGACTTTGTCTTAGAGACAACATGGTGCAAAACATTACAACCAACTGAACCTGGGAAGGCAGTGAATTCAAAATTAGAATGTGATTATGAGCAATGGGAAAATTTGAGAGAAGCATCTGCCAAAAACGGTTTCATATTTTTTCCGCCTCTGTTTATCTGCTGCCCCAAAGGACACTGAACTGAACTTCTTCATGTCTGTAAAAGAATAGATCTAGATAAGTAGCCCGTAGCCTTATGACAGGAAAGAGAAAGGAGAAGAAAAAGAGAAAGTCTTCCTGTGGCCAATGTATTACCAATCTACACACACACACACACACACAGTTGTTTAACACAAAAAAAACTGTGTGGATGAGACAGATGGTCAGTAACAGATCACATTTGTACAGAGTAGAGAAAAGAGAACTGGACCTTGATGGAAATCCACTGACACATATCAGAAACATTAGCAGGTCAGTTACAAAACTAAATTGTATTTAATTACAATAACTCAGGCTTGATGTGCAGAAGATATTTAAAGATTGTGCAAATGATTGTGTAACTTTACGACTAAAGGCAGTTTACATAAAGTCATGAATACTGGGTAACAGCTCTAAATAAGGTTTATAGGAATGGTACATTCCTATAAAGTATTAGTGTTGTTTACTACTGTGACACATCTCAAAGCAAATTAAAAATGTGTACAATATGACAGCAAAATTGTGAGTCTATTATATTGGATTTCCTTATATTATGCAGGTTTTATGTTATTTTTTCCACCTTCTGTCAACTATATGTAGTCAAGAATTACTTACTTCTTCATGAAAAAGTAATTTAGGAGAGTATCAGACATAATTTGAATGGTGAAGTGTTTTTGTATGTTTTTTGAAAAGCAACTTTCTCTTGTATATTTTAGACAATGCTCATGGAGGGAAATACTACTTTTAATCACAGCCACACCAACAGCACTTGTTCACGGGACAACGTTTTGAAGACGGTGGTTTTCCCTGTTCTCTACTCTTTCCTCTTCCTCGTGGGGCTATCACTCAATGGCATGGCGGTCTGGGTGTTTTTTCGCATCCCCTCGAAGTCTCACTTCATTATCTACCTGAAGAATATTGTGGTTGCAGATGTCATGATGACTTTCACATTCCCTTTCAAGGTTCGGTTTTCCAAGTACCATTTACTTAAAAGGCAAACTTTATAAAAGTTTTGGTTGCTGGGTTGTGAAAAATCTCTTGATGGTGAGTTATTGTTGGTGAGTTAAGTCAATAAAAAGGGTCATGAATTCCTCACTTTTTATAAATGTTCATAACTCAATGATAACGGGTATTAAACATCACCTTTGGCATTTAACATGTTCATAGTCATCATTTAAAGGTCTGAGGTTTCTTGGTTTCTGATAAGCCATCAGCAACACTATGCAAGTCATCTGCTGTAATATATGTTGGTAAATAGATTGCAGTCTATGATGCCCCACAACTAAAACAAGTAGGTGTCCTGCAACACAAAGATAAGCACCAGTCAGAAGTTTTTTGTTTTTTTTACAACTTTGCAACCCAAAATTTTTGGCTCATAATAGAGCTAGAGCTTTAGTAAATGCTTTCATAATCAAAAATAAAGTAGTTACAACTTAGAAAGCCTTTATAAAAACTGACTAATTACAAAGTGACAGCGTTAACTTCTTAGCAAAATATGCCCTAACAATTGAATTTGAGTGTTTAAAAAATGTAAATGTAAAATGTAAAAGACTGGATGATGTGTTTCTGCAGGTGTTGTCAGACTCCAACATGGCTTCCACTGGGCTGCGGATATTTGTTTGTCGTGTTTCCTCAGTGCTCTTCTACCTCACCATGTATATCAGCATCCTGTTCTTTGGCCTCATCAGCATTGATCGCTGCAGAAAGACCCTCAAGCCCTTCAGGGGGACTAATGCAGCCCGGTTGGTCCGCCGGAAAGTCCTATCAGGAGCCATCTGGACCTTTCTGCTGGTTCTCTGTCTGCCCAATGTGATTCTGACACGTAAAATTCCGACTTCTCCGTACTTTAAGTGCAGTGACCTAAAGACAGGGGCTGGGCTGTACTGGCATGAGGTGGTAAATCATGTCTGTCAAGTTATTTTCTGGGGCAACCTGGTGACTGTGATAGTATGCTACGCTCTAATCAGCAAAGAGCTCTACAGATCCTACTCCCGCACAAAGTCCTGCAGCACTGGAGGGTCAGGGAAGCCCGACCAGGCCAAAAGAAAAATGAATGCTAATGTGTTCCTGGTTCTGGCAGTGTTCTTCGTGTGCTTTGTGCCGTTTCACTTTGCCCGCGTGCCGTACACCATCAGCCAGACCCGAGTTCTATTTGACTGTAAACTCAAACTCTTCTTCTTCCAGCTGAAGGAAAGTACACTCTTCCTCTCATCTTTAAACTCTCTTCTGGACCCTCTCATCTACTTTTTCCTCTGTAAGTCCTTCAGGACCGCTTTGTTCAAGACCCTGCAGCTGCCTTCTGGTACCTGTAGCTGGCTGATAAGGGGGTCAGACACTGATACAAGCAGCACCCCTCTGTGAGACTCTTCTGTCTGTACGTAAAACCACGAGATGGGATAAAGACATTCGAACATATCTGAAAGTGCATGTTTTGTTGCCAGATCATGTAATACTTGATTAAGATCAATTTCACATTAAGCTTTTTCAAAACAGAGAATTAGGTCATTGACCGTGAGAAAAGTTAAAAAGAGTAAACATGAATTCAAAGTTTAGCTGATGTGTTCTTACTTGTGTTAAACCTTAAGAACCTATACTGGCATGTTTTATTTGTTTTCCTTTCTGTTCTCTATTCCAGTTAATAACAACATGAAGTTCCTCTTAATTTTTTTCATAGCTACTAATCTTGAAAAGAAATATGATGCACTCATTTACAAACTGCTCTAAAATAGTCTACCTGTATAATAAACCTCAAGTCTTAAAATAATCTCTCTGAAATACGTCTGATTTATTCTTGTTCAGTTTTGCCGCTAACAATGATCCCCATCTCTAAATAAGTAACTAAGTAAGTTTTTAAGGAGTACAAAAGTACTTTCAGACATAATATTAGGGGCTTTCCAAGTGACTGGGTTGTGTTCCATTATTACAACCTACCGGTTTTACAGAAATGGCTCCTGAAACAACAATAAGGAACTAAAGACAGCTTAATTGTTTGTTGGTCCTGTGGTTGTGTCACATTATCTATTGCCACTTTTAAAAAACAAGATAACAATTACATTGTCACTAAATATTCACTATTGCACCATTACACTGTTGGAAATAAAGAATTGTATTGTATGTACATGGCAAGAATGCCAATTTAAAGCATTTAAAGTATATTTTAAGAACTACTAGCCATATTGTGACCTGTACAAGCAAAGCAACCTGGTTTTGCTGACTGAAGACAGATACAACTTCAGTGTGGCATGAAAACACATGGCTTAGAATGATGTATGTGATTTGAATACCCCCACCACCATCACCACCGCTGCCGCCACACACACACACACTGTGATTAGCATCTCTGGTTGAAAAGACTGACACACTTTGGTAGTTAATCTCCTAGTCTGTACAGTGAGGAGGTTAAGGAGATTGAGATGGAGTCCATTGTTGGTGAGTGGCTTAATTTTATGTTTTGTTACACAACCTTTTTGGGGGGTGTGGGGTAGATTGAGAGGTAAATGAATAAATCAAATGTACGCATTGATTGGAAGTAGACACTGTGTGACTGTAGACTATACACAATTAAAATATCTTAGAATTAATCAATAGCTTTATCTTTTGCCATTGTGACACTCGGTATAGTTATTACCATAATATTACTGTTCTATACATTATATTTCCTCCTAATACTCTAAATTTAACTGCATAAATGACCACTGAATATATAAAATTTGTACACTGAATACAGTACTAAAGATAATCCAGATAAAACTTGAAAAAATTATCACACTTAATAAACCAATTAGAAGGGCGACAAAGAGAATCAGATAAATTGATGAAGCGTTGAAGCAACTAAGATATGTTGTGCAGAAGGGACTGTGACTCAATAACAGTCTCATAATAAATAAAAATAATACAATCCAGTATTTTGGCTGTGGTATTTAGTTTGGTGACAACAAATTCAACAATTGTGTAACTTTAGTGTCAAAAGTGTCAGGTTCTACATTCAGGATGCATTCAAATGCTCTGGTTGAGCATTCAAAACCAAATCAAAGTAACTAGTGTATTTTAGACTAATGACAAGTGCAAATCAGATCCAAGTGAACAAGCAGGAAACATCTAGAGCAGAGTCTTTGGCAGTGGCCAACTCTTGTAAAACCCCTGGACCTCGCCTCTGCCCAATCATTTACTCTAAAACCCCTCTGCCTTTGAGAAAACCATCATAGAATTAGCTGTTATCTCACTAAATGTTGCTTCAACACATGAATCACCTCATTTACACACCAAATTTGGTGAAACATAGTTAAGACATATTTAAAAGCCTAAGATCATGATGTGGGTCTGGTCTACAGAACACACTGCTAATTGTCTCTCCTATGAGCTGATCACAAACCAGCAAAGGGTTCTGCTGAAAATCAGCAGAAGAGTTTTTCTTTGATGTGTCTGTGTTTATTTTTTCATTACAGATTTTACGATCATGTCCAACAACTCAGCACTCTTCTCCTCTGACTGTGCTACTTTCAGCCAAGTGACTGTAAATGTGGCCATCTCATACCTTTTCTTCTTCTTGTTCCCTGTTGCGTTACTGCTCAATGGGGTAGCAGCCTGGGTGTCTTTGCACCTCCGGTCCACCTCCACCTTCATAGTATATCTCAAAAACATGGTGGCTTCTGACCTGTTCCTGACACTGACACTACCAGTGACAGCAGCTAGCATGCTACCTGAAGCGACAGTCGAGTTAAGGGTTTTTGCTTGCCGTTACTCTTGTGTAATTTTCTACTGCTGTTTGTACACAAGTATTGCTTTAATGGGTCTTATCAGCCTTGACCGCTTTTTCAAAATTGTTAGACCATGTGGAAAGATGTTAGGACAAAACGTGGTCTTCAGTCTTGTAATGTCCACCTTGGTTTGGGTGGGTTTATTTGGCTTTACAGTCATCCCAACTATCATTCTAACTGACCAGGATCCTGTTAATATAACAGGAGATTTCTGTATGTCCCTGAAAAGTCCAGCTGGTGTGACGATTCACAAGAATGTGGTTATTTCTATGGAGATTCTTTTCTGGCTTGTCAGCATACTGATTGTGTTCTGCTACATCTGCATCACCCTGAAAGTCCTACAGTCATTCCGAAAATCTGGGAGCAACAACAGCCAAGGAAAGAACAAGACCAAGCTACGAGTCTTCTTGATCCTTTTTGTGTTTTTTGTGTGTTTTGTGCCTCTTCACGTTATGCGTGTTCCATTCATACAATATGAAATCTTTGGCATTGAGGGCTGTGCTCAAATGTGGGTGGTTATAGTCCAAAAATTTGTCCTGTGGCTCTCTACAACTAATGCCTGTCTGGACCCTCTTGTTTACATTTACCTGTGTAAGGAGTACAGAGACAAACTGGTTGACATAATGAAAACTAGAGGGATCTGTGTTGGGTTATACTCAGGCGAAAGAGGGAAGACTTCAGCAAATGTTGGATGAAATGAGAGACTAATATGTCCTCAGTCACAAATTGCATTGTTCTTCTGTTTTATGGATTGACAAACATGAATATCTTAGCAAGCAAGACAGTCTTAGAAGTCTTCCAGTAACATTTAATTATTACATTTTATGTTGTACTGCCCTCTAGTGATCTAATGCAGATAAGCATTATCTGTATTAGATCACTAGTAGGAAAGATAAAGTAGGAACATGATTAAAACCACAAAAAATGTGATGTAAATTTCATTGTCAAACTATGCAAATGTATTGTTTGATTCAAAATCATGTGGGTTCAACCATTTGAGCACCAAATTCTGTGTTAAATCTCAGTGGTCATGTCTAAGAGCAGTGTGTCTTTTATTTGTTATTGTGTTTTTAATGCGGATCTTGTTTCTATATCTATCTATCTATCTGCCAATTTTTTTTATTTTTATCTGAATAATACATTCCTCATATTCAGTTTTTCATGGCCTCATTAAACAATTTCATTATATTTAATAACTCTGTATAATAAACTATGTGTGTATGGAACAATCTTTCTCAGTGCCAAGAAATTAAATGAAGAATCTAAATTAAATACCAATGCACCCACTTGATAAGTAACCACAATACTCTGGAACAATAATTTTGGTCACTAACACATATCCCAAATATTCTAATTGATTTGACTGAAATGGAATTGAAATCCAACCCCTTATACAACTTCCTTTGTTTAAGTAGACAATAAGCTCCAGTTTAGCCTGTAGGACTTCTCAGTTGACTTTACAGTTTTTTTCAACTGCTAATATGCATTGGTCAAAACTGAAGTGTATGCAGACCAAACTGTGAATCATTTTTCATTGCTTTCACACAAAATGTATTCACTGACCACTTTCTCCAAAATCCATGAACTCTTCTCTCATTACTTCTCTACCACAAAACACTGTATATTTGCAGCACATTTTTCAAATGCCAACACATTGTATCCAAAACGATGGCAAATGTCCTTAATTTCTCAGTAGCCAGAAGGAAACATGTAGAAAATCGTAGCACAATATTTACGTAAATATTGTGTTTTCATCTATAAGCAGATGAGAACTACATGTAGTGTTCTGAAAACAATGAAGTGTGGTTTAGAACTGCAAACTAGGTGTAAAGTAGGAAATATGCTTGAATAGAAAGACCCCAAACTCTACTGAATGAACTGTGTAGACCAAAACGAGAACATGTATTCACAGTTGCAGGAAATTGCTTGCATTATTATGAATCTCTAATGCACCTGTGGAAACTCTTTGCACAAGTATTTAATCAGCAATCAGTCCTCATCCATCTATAAAAGATGCCACCTCTGTGTTGCTTATTTGCATGGATCAAAGGGGCCAAACGCACATAAGGAGAGGATGGATTAAATAAAATTAAATATTAAATGAAGAGTTTTGGAAAAAGGCTTTATTTTTGACCATTGTATGGTAGTTACTGTGATAACTGAGGCCACCTGTCAGATGATGCCACTGCAACAATTGAGCATAATCCATCCATCGTCAACCGCTTATCCTGCGTACAGGTTCGCAGGGGGGCTGGAGCCAATCCCAGCTGGCATTGGGCAAAAAGCGGGGTACACCCTGGTCAGGTCGCCAGTCCATCGCAGGGCCGCACAGAGACGAACAACCACTCACGCTCACACTCACACCTAAGGACAATTCAGGGTCACAATTGAGCATAATCAGCTCTTCAATTCTTGCAGAAACTGGTGCAATCAATCAGTCAATCAATAAGCAAAGTTACCCAAGTAACAAAGAAAAAAAGACAACCAAATGACAGGCACAAAAAAAGAAAATTACTTGCCTGCTTACATTTTTTAAATCAAAGAATTAGAGTAATAAACAATACAGTGACGTAAGTAGGGAAACAAATTATGTGTATTTAGCCTTCCAAATGATGCTCAAAGCTAAGCTCACACTAATATCAGGAACATTTATTATGCTAATGACTGAGAGGATGATGACTTGCATTAAAGATGCACAAGATTTCAGGTCAAAGGTTCTTTTCTGTAAACAACCACAAAAACTTAGCTTTGCTTTGCTCACAAAAAGTGAGACAGAAACAGAGATGTCTGAGGGTCACGTGGGGGCCAAAGGAATCTGAGACTTCATCCCATCCAATAGTTACTCTAAGTGGTGTTTACACAGTGAGTGTATGATATCTGTTTTGCTTTGGGCTAAAGACTTGGAAGTTTTTCCTATTTTTGCATATGATTGCCAGTCTTATCACAGCTGAAATGTTGATTTGTTTTCTAGGAAAATCAAAAGAGTGTCTTAAACACCTGCCATACCAGTGCGTTGTCACAGATGTCCATCTTGCAGCTTTGTGTTTGAGAAGAGGAAATCATCAAGAGGAAGTCATCAACTGTAAGTTATTATCAAAATGTATCTTATTTACATTATTAGTTGAAAATGTAGTATTTGATCAATGATAGTCTAATCCGTGATAACAAAGATAGCAACTCAGCTAATTCCTTTAACATCTCATTCTGAAGCGGTCTCTTAAAACATTAACTATAATGCCCTGTAATACAACAAAAATATGGCATGTTTTAAGTTAAAACCCTCTCAAGGAATAAAAAAAATGAAAAACAACTTAATCAATCTAAAACATTTTTCAATACCAGCTAAGACATATTGTAAAGAAATGGCTTTGATTTGAATTTTTAATTGTGAGCCTTGTGTTCCGTTAGTAGGAGAGAGACTTTCCTACATGAAATGTGTTGTTTTTAAAAAATAATATTCATAATAATGGCCAGTGTAAGATTTCCAAGTTTTTAATTAGTTGAAATAGTTACTTCTTCATCCACTCGTGTATATGTGTATAAGACAAAATGAGCAGTCCTGCCAGGGCGAGGAAACCTTTACTTAATTCTGAATCTGTACTCAAATGTATTTATTCTTATTTATTAATTCACTTTATTGGTTAGGGTTAGAAAAAATATGTGACTAAAAGTGTTGGAGGATGCATACATGTATAATGGAAAATTTTACAGTAAACACATTTATTTACACTACTTTGTAGTAAACACCACCATAAATGACTTGCTGCTCCCTATGCTTTGCTTAGTGTACAATCCTGACTCAGATAGGTGACGGACGATGGAGGAATGGATGGATCTACCCCTTGACATTAACCAGGAAAGTGAGTGGAGAACTCAAAGCTGCCACACTCCTGATCTTAACACTAAGTTAACCAAATCATTTTTTATTGAATTATTTCTCAGTGATGATGTTTTTTGACAAGTTGAATTGTGGGTCAAATAATGTATTTCAAACGGTTTTATTTTCCTCAGGTGCGGTAATGCCACAGAATCAAACATTGGCCAAAGGTTTGGAGTGTGACGGTTTCATCTACTACCCAGATTTAGTCCCAGTTCTCTACTTTTTGATGTTCCCCATAGCTTTGTTGCTGAATGGTGTGGCAGCCTGGGTGTCTCTGCACCTCAAGTCCACCTCCACCTTTGTGGTGTACCTGAAAAATCTAGTAGTTGCTGATGTTATTATGACCTTGATCATCCCAATCAATGCTGCAAGCGACTTGTCCACTGCTTCAAAAATATTATTTGTACTTTCATGCCGTTTTTTCAGTGTCATTTTCTACAGTACACTGTACACATGTATCACCTTGTTGGGGTTAATAAGTCTGGACCGTTTCTTCAAGATTGTGGCACCCCGCATCAAGTTTGGTCAGAATCTGACATTTAGCAAACTGATATCAGGCTTAGTCTGGGCAATAATGTTTGGAGGCACAGCTTTACCAAATATCATGTTAAGTAACAAATCAGTAAGCAATTTGACAAAGGTCAGCTCTTGTATGACGCTGAAAGAACCAGCTGGGCTTGAACTCCATCAAAGAACAGTGATTTACCTGAATGTTTTGTTCTGGCTTGTCAGCGTGGTCATTGCGGTTTGCTACATTTGCATCACAAACAAGGTTATCCAGTCTTTTAGAAACTCTGGCAGCAATAACAACCAGGGGAAGCAGAAGATCAAACTACGTGTCTTCCTTGTTGTTGTGGTGTTTTTTTTGTCATTCGGACCATACCACGTTATAAGGATCCCGTACACTTTTCAACAAGTTAACTACGTTCCAACGGGCTGCGCTTACTTAAAGGCCAGGTTTACTAAGGAACTCAGCCTCTGGTTTGCCACCACCAACATCTGCATGAACCCACTCCTCTATGTCTTTCTGTGTAGGGAGTTCAAGGAGAAACTGGTGTCTATGATGAAAAATGTTTCCGTCTTATGCCAAGTAGCCTCAGCAGGGAAAGCAGAGGGCACAGAGTAGATTCTGAAAGAGGTCATGAAAATGCTATAGCACAGCTAGAGCTCAGATGTTACTGAAGATTTTGCAGACTGAATGTCAGATTATTGTTTGACATATACATCATTACATATTAAGATTTTGCTATTTACTGCAGTTACTTTTTGTTGTGCTCAATTGTGCTGTGCTGCTTTGTGTCTTGTCAAAGCGTCGCTCCAAATAACTTAAAAACCATTAACAGGAAATACAATAAGGATGGCTGAGATAAACTGGAGACAAGGGGGTGATGTTGTAATGCAGTTTTTCCATGTCAACAAAACACAGTTTTATAGCAGCTCTGGAAGTTTAAAATCCAAAGGCAAATACAATTCTAGGAGCGGGACTGTAAATGAAGGTGCCATGCAAAGCAAGTTAAGTTAAAGCAAAAGCTGACATTTGCATCGCACACTTCATGTACTATGTTTGTTGTAACAGTCACACTGGTTCATGCCTTTAATAGGGTGTTGCAGATGTGCAGTGTTGCAATGTGGCTATAAGGCAATGTGATCATTTTGTACCATGTCACTCTGCACTCACCATGGATGGTTAATGCAAATAAAAAGATGTGGGCGAAAAGGACAAAGTCAGTTTTACTTACATGTTTCTTTTTATCAATAATGTGTTATGCTATAAAAGAATTAAGACATTATTTCGCTCAGTTAAAAACTACTTTCATATATATATTTCCATTAAAACGGGGCCTTACATGTATATTCCAGTTGAGCAAATGAAGCTTCTTCTTTCTTTCCACTATACACTGGTTAAAGGGTTTGCTAAGATTGTGACTGAAACAGAAAACATGCTGGCAAATACTGTGCTGCGTACAAATGGAATGAGCACCAAAACATATGATGTTACATTTTTGTCTTTTACTTGAGCATTTTAAAAAAGGTTGTATTTATGTATTTGCAATCCTACTTGTAAATGCTTTTCTTAAGTGTGAATATGTATAAAATGTATCTGTGAATTGTCTGTGCATCGGTCTATTTGTGAACTGTATTATTCTTTGTACAGTCTCTCTTGCAAAAGAGATCCCAATCTTAATGAGACTACCCGTTTAAACAAAAATTAATAAAAAAAATGTGGTAATCTGGGGTTAATTGCCATTCTGACTATTTGTTGAGACCTATAGGCTTCGTGGGTACTTACAGTATAAGAGATTCTTATTGAACAAGAATGCATTATTGTCACATATGTTGAAAATTCACTTGGGAAGCTGTAGTAAACACGTACATGTCATTTCTCAGCTACTTTTCTTTCCCATTGGTCACAATTCCTGGCCCAAATCCAAGCAAAATCACACAGGAAATGTTGTTCTCAGAATGCACTATTTTTATCAAGACAGCACAAAAGGGAATAAAACTCTAAGCAAAAGCAAAACTTAATCAGATATGAGTGAAAGGGAATGTTCAATCGCTTATACCTTACCTGCAATAGACATTAGTTGTAGATGTTTGTTATCTCATAAGCAGACTCACAGAGTACATGTGGTCTTAGAAAGCCACATACATGTCACTGCTTGCATTTATTGTAAATGAATTGAAGGGAACCACAAAAACACATTGACAAGTTAGAAGTGCATTGCATTTCTCGCTCACTATAACCACAGCTGTTGTCTGATTCGTCCCTGTGATTGGTGTTTTTAAGATGGAGTTTCATGAAGAGAAAAGACAGACACATAGGAGGTGGGGTACATACTGCAGGGTGGAGGGAGGACGTCGCTAGATGTGGGTTGAGAAATGAGTCCTTGCCTTTGGTGTTCGCCTGTCAACAGCTACTGAGACTGACGCAAGCTAGCGGAGGCAGGGGGACTGGCACGGAGCAGAACAAGCCTCTCCGCAGACAATTGGGACAGGAAGCAAGGAAGGAAGGGTCTTTCACCCAGAGGAAGACTGGCAAACTCATTGGGATTGTGACAAGACAGCCACACAGTAGCTCCAGAGACCACCCATTGTAAGAGCATCACACACACACACTCACTTAAAGAGAGAGAGAGATATAAGACACAGCCTGAAACGCTTTAGGTCAGAAGTGGTATTGTTTGATTGAAGAACTAAAAGTAATACTAAGAGGTTTTCAATGTTGGATTTTCTATCATTGCATTTGGTAAGAAGAAGAAAGGGGAATTGGATCTCACTTCTTCTTTTTTTTATTTTATTTAAATACTGACGTTTTTCATTGCTTTATTCATTATTCTTCATGAGCCCTGCAGTCACAGACGATAAGGACACATTAAGAAGGTAAAACTCAATTATCGGCTTTACAAGTACATCTTCTAAATAAAATACCTGTCCAAGCTGGGCACAAAGATAGTGTTATAGTGTAACAATGGCTGTAACAGACCTAATCAACATAAGTATCACACTTAAACAGACAAATCTTTGAGAATATTGTATATATGGTTGCCATAGCACCTGTTCTTGGCACCGATGTTATTCTAAGCTTTTAAGGTCTGCACTGTAAAGACAGCACACAAGGCAGATATACTGTCAGACAGGAGGAGAATTCGTAATGAATACATGCAAGAGTTAGGCTAGTTGTTGGATCCAAGGGTCTAGGTTTCTTTGGAAGTGACATATTAAGTGGGGGTCTGGGGATTTTGAGTGTTAAACATTTAATTTCCTGCATTCTGATGATTTTTATCTGTACCAATTTCTGCCCTTTTCTGAATATTTATGGTGAAATTGTCTCTCTGTTGGGGGAAATACAAAATTCAGGCAGCAGGTGTCAATTCAAAATATAAAACTATATTTGAATATAATGCAGTAAGGCTCTCATGCAATCTGTATAGTGTATTCTCCCATTGATCAACTTTTCTAATTTAACATGATCCCTGTTGAGTCAACAGTGTACATTGTTGGCATAATTCAGTCTTCCTTCTTCTTTTGTGTATTTTGTTTGGGGAAGTTACCTCTTTAAATATGCATGTAACACCTGTTCAAATATTAATTAATTAATTTATAAACCACTGGACTTTAACAGCTCCTGTATTCCAGAACATTTTCTGCTCCTTCTCTACATTGAAAAATCTATTGTCATGACTTGAGTCAGTGCTTTATTATTTATTATTATTATTATTATTATTATTATTATTATTATTTTAGATTTGTGTCTGTGAGTTTTGTCCACTGCCAGCTTGTTTCTGCGTTTTGTTGAGCAACGGTAGGTGTCGGGTGGTTGTTGCACGCTTGTTTTGGTTTTGGTCTGCATGTCTACCTGTTTTGTTCATGTGCTTTTCTGTTCCCAGTGTTGTGAATTATTTTGGTGCATTGTAGCCTAAATTGTTGTCATTAATTGCTAGAGTAAGGGTGGTCCACATAGTCATTATTTAAAGTGTTATTTTATAGTGTAAAGTTAGGATCACAGTGTTAAAACCCTATAGTTCTGGGTGTGTGTGCTCCTTTCTGTATCTAACTGCCCAGGCTCAACAGTTGCACGTGTTTGTGTGAGTGAGCAGGTTCGTGTGCTTTGGGAGCAAAGGGAGGGAGAACATAGCAAAGGCAGCATCAAAACACCTGCAAAGGAAAATGTAGAAGCAGAATTTGTGAAAATTGTGTTACAAAACATACATCAATATAGTCCATCACAGTCAGAATGTCTTGTTTCTAGCTCAGAGCACAAACAACACCAGTTTATTCCACAAAAGTCAGGATGGAAAATGATGGAATAGTAAAATCAAGCAAGAAGGCATGCCAAGGACACAGAGAGTGGGCAGTCAGGGACTTTCCAACAATTTAGGCTACAATGCTCCAAAATAATTCATAACACCAGTCTGTGTCAGCATTCATGTGAGAAGTGAAAAGCAACGGAGAAAAAGGGTAACAGCCATAGACTGTATATAAGAAGTGGACGTAGTCAGCGTGACATCACCCGTTGTTTTGTGAACTGCTGTTTTAAGGCCTCAAGAATGACCAATAGAGTGCTGCCATATTGACTTTTTGCAACCAGTGGCACTGGACGTGACCATATTTGGACAAGACGGTGGAGCTAACGGCCGTGTGTGGAGCTAGCTAGCTTGCTTAGCTAGGTGCATCTGTAATTAACGTTAACTGTCATTTTTACAGTGACAATTTTGTTTAGTGAACACCAGGCTTAAAACTAAATGTACTCACCAGAGAAAGTGAACAGTCAACTCCTTATACGCTTTTTCAATGGCGATGGTTAAATTTTAATTGATTGACTAGATTGAGAGGTCACCATGGTAACAACTTGTCAATCATAGGCTGTCTCCGAAATCACCCACTACTCACTATATAGTGGACTATATAGAGAGCTCGCCATTTTGTAGTGCTGTCTGAATGTATAGTGAGAATTATTGTATCCTATACTCAATGTATCCCAGAATGCTTTAAAAAGTAGTGTACAACCGACGATCACTAACAAAAACCCATATACCATCATGCATTGCGCTGATAGAAAAAACTGATTGTATGATGGCAATGAAGCAATTAACGGCGCCAAAATAACGATCGCGGTAGTGTCCGAATGTGTTGTTTTAATATTGCAAGTGGAATCACTATATAGACCTCTACATACAATTCACTAGGCCTATATAGGGTAGGGAGTATTGAATGTGTGGGGATTTCAGACATCCATAAATAATCTAAACGGTTATAAAATATATACTTTGAATCATTTATCACCATTGATGAAGCACACAAAGAATATTATAGCGTTTAAAAGCATTATTTGGAGGTGCATGCAATTCTCGGCAGGCAGGCAAAACTCATAACACTGGCCAGTCACACCCACAGTGCCCTCTGGTCCCATACCACTGCAGCAGCAACAACAACAGAGCAGCAGCGACAGAGGAAAGGCCACAACTGTAAGATAGTTTCAATGTTCTTACCGCTGTTATTCTGTCATTACAATCTGAGTAACTTTAAAGTAAATCAAGACACATCTTCTCCACTAAGTTATAGCCTAAAACTTAGGCACTTAGGAAAAATATTCAGTAGAAGTAGTATGAAACGGAACTGTTGCTTTATTATTCTAAATAGACATTACATTGTTAGTGTACAGTTGTGGTTATGGTTCTTGCTACTCATTTGCTTTTATTTTATATAGATCCATAGCAAAAATATTTGTTAAACAGTTAAAAGTTTTAAAGTTAGTATAAACCAGTGAATTACAGGAGTAGCCTACACTGTCTTGTTTTCTTCGCTGGTTTCCCCCTGGCGCTGATACTAGTGTTCATTATGAATAGTAAACCTTGTTCACTTAATGGTAACGTTAGCTAGTTAGGCTGTGTGTAAGAGATCAGTAATTCACTTGAAAGATATTTAATTAAATGGTTTAATAAGGGTTGGGGGAGACAAATAATCGTGACTAGTCAACTACTTGAATAAATAATTAACAGATTAGTCAACTATGAAATAATCATTAGTTGCAGCCCTGCTTGTTGGATTGCCTTGTTTTACTGGACTGCTTTCCTTTTGTATTTGGACAACAGTAAGATGTACATTTTTGTGTTTGCTTATTAAATATAAAGAGAACTGATCCAACCGAGTTTTATGTCTTGCGTTGGGCCCAAATCTTGTTTTTCACCCATTGAATCCTGACATCTATCTCACATCTGCGTTCTCTGACCTTTCAAGAATAAAGTCATAATATTTAGGTACTGTACTATATGAGAAGAGTGTGCTGCTCTTCAGCGGAGGTGGAAAACTGAAACTAACTGAAAACACTATAGGCATAAATTTCACCCCAAATCCACAAAATGTTAACTTCGCCACCTGATAAATTGCAGTTCTCAAACGTTTCAGTGGGAACAACACAGAACAGAGCAAAGGTGCACGCGAGGGTGACGCAGGAACAGCAACACAGAGCTCCTGGTCAGAGGAAAGACGTCACAGTGCAGTCCAAACTCTATACTTAAGTCTAAATAATTGTAGACTGCCAGGAAATACTAAAATATGCATGACTACTGGCAACCTGTTCTATTATGACTTTATACACCTAATTTCATTCCGACTTAATTCTAAAAATCTTAGATGGCTATTATATTTTTCCAGTAGTGGCCCTAATACAACACTTTGTGACTTTTGGTTTATGTTATTCTCCCTAATTTGACTGTTAACCACCTGTTATCCCCTTGGTTTCACGCCTTTATCAGTGTATATTAAGTGCATCTCTGTATTCTGAACTAAATGTGCATAACTGAGTTACTAGTTTACTCCTTTTGTAACTAGTTATGAAAGGAGTAGTTAAAAAATAACAAGAATCATAGAGTAAGTCTGCTACAGTTATTTTGAGATTTCTAAAAGACTCTGCAAAGAGCAGATAAAATCTTTGCATGTTTCAACATTTATTTATATGTACATATCTTCACTGTGTATTTTCCCTTTATGTGCATTATTTATGTATCAGTCCTAATCTCATTTTATCATCTCTCCTCTCTCACCGTCTCCGAAGATCAGAAGATGAACAACACCCTGTCAAACACTTCCATCAAGTGTGTTCGGGACACCAGTGTGACTGCTGTGGTTTTCCCCTGTCTATACAGCCTTCTCTTTATAGTTGCCCTAATAATGAATTCCCTGGCTGCATGGATCTTCTTCGGCATCCCCAGCACCTCAACATTTGTGGTCTTTCTAAAAAATGTGGTAAGACATGAGTGGTGTTTGCTGTGTACACTTTGTAGTCAGTACAGAACAACAACAAATAAAAGAAATACTTCATTAACAGGTGGTGGCGGACTTGCTGATGACCCTGACCATCCCTCTGAGAGTTCTAAGTGATGCAGGTGTGGGTTCCTGGCAACTACGCGCCTTTCACTGCCGATACTCTGCGGTTCTCTTCTACATCACCATGTACATCAGCATCCTCTTGCTCGGCCTCATCAGCCTGGATCGCTACCTAAAGATAGTCAGGCCGTTTGGGAAGTGTCCCCTGCAGCGGGTTCGTGTTGGTCAGGTGCTGAGTGCAGCTGTCTGGGTAGTAATGTTATCTTTAGCATTACCCAATGTTATTCTAAGTGACCAGCCACCACGGGTCTATGGAGGCAAACTGAAGTGCTCCTCCATGAAGAGCAAAGCCGGCCTGCTCTGGCATGAAGGATTCAACTATTTCTGTCAGGTAGCTATTAAAAAAGCCGCAGTTTGACATTTTGGGAAATATGCTTATTCACTTTCTTGCAGAGAGTTTAAAGGGCAGATCAATACCACTCTTGTGACTGTACAGTCAATCAACACGTTACATCAGGTTTGTTTAATACGTATAAAAACTAAAAAGGCTAAAAAACACACAATGTGCTTTTGTGTCAGGGATTATGTGTCAGACTATTTCCTTGCCAGGAACAGAAATAAAACCACAACTTGAGTTTTGTACGGATTAAACAAATGAGATACAGCATAACATTTTTATTTAGTGAGCTTAAGAGGGGCTGCTATCTGTTCACCCGCTGTTTCCACTCTAACTTAAGCTAGCGGCAGCTTCATATTTACTGTACAGACATGAGAGTGGTCTCAATCTTCTTATCTAAAGTTCAATTTATATTTATGCATCAAATCGACGGCGTAGCCTCTGCATAGTCCCCTACCCTATGCCGTCACCTATGGCGTAGCCTGACATGCACCTCCTCAAAAATGTAACTACACGTTGAGTCGACGCGGACTGTAAGCTCTGTGATTGGTCAGCTGGGTAGCCATGCAATGCCTCCAAGCCGAAAGGAAGTGCCGTGCTTTGAAGTAACTTTTACTAGCAGTCAAAACGACAGCTGTAACACAGTGGATGAATATCTTTGAGCGTCACACAGCCAGAGCGAAATGACTCGTTTCATTATCAGAATTTGATCCATTCGACTGATAACATTTGAAAAGGCTATACCAGCTGCACGTTTACAATTTGACTCCCATTCACGTCAGCGGAGGGCTAAACCGGAAGTTAGCCTGCTCGTCCGTCAAAAGTTAACACAGTGGACGCTGTAGCGCTACCGCTGACTAGTGTTTGGGGGTGTCATTGTAGATGGACAGACACACAGACGCACAAGTATAGGCTTTCAGACCAAAAGTGAAGCGAGCGTTCAGGGCGGTGAAGTTACATACAAAGTAAATGCAAAGATGCATAGAGCCATGATTTTGTCAGGCGGCGCAGAGCGAGGGAAAAAAGGAATTTGCGCGAGTTGAATATTTTCAACTCAAGCAAAGAAGTTGCATGACGCTGACTCGCGATAGCCTATCAGTGTTGAGATTGTCCATACGTCACTGAGGCTTTAGAGCGTTGTGTGGAGAGGGCCAGGCAGAGCAGGGGGTTGAAAATCTGGTGCCGGCTTTAGAGCTGCTAAAATAAAAGAGAAGAGGAGCAGGGAGCAGTGCTGCAACCATTGGACAAATAAACACCCGTAGTCGGTCGGATTCTGCTCTGATAACTACGCCGTTTACTCGCGGGAGGAGCTCGGAGTTAAATGCTTTTATTAAATTAACTTTTTAATTTAGTTTTTGGGATTTCAACGTTGATTTATCTTCAGTGGAGCTTCTCAGCAGCTAGCTTCCGTGCACATCCGGTTCCAGTGCTGTTGTTAGCGTCGTTAGCTCTGTCAAACTACGACTTCATATTTATATAAAAACCGGACAAAGATGGACATTACATGGAGAAAAGAAAGCGATGAGGTTAAACTACCTTGTGAGTTCAGAAAACATGTGTCTGTAACTTTATTCCAGCTATCATTGTACTTTTCTGTGACCAAGTTACCATAGCATAGCCCTGACCAAACTCCATTCAGAAAAGAAACGTTTTAGAAGTTGTTGTCCTGCTGTCTTGCTGACAGACCTGACAAAGCAGGAATCAGCATCATCTTGTAGTTATTTCGGCATCAGTTTAATCCATTTATTGCTATTTAACCATAGCAAAATGTTTACTTTGGGTTCATACAGTGGCAATAATAATGGCAAGTTGTGTTTATTCACATTATCCTGTTAAAGTCGCCTTCTCGCATTGTGTGTGAACACTTGCAGCGAATGTACTCATGCGAGGAAAGCGTTGCAAGGCGAAAATTCGCGTTTGGTCTGAAAGCACCATAAATAACTGGCTACACACATAGACCCTACACAAGAGTATAAATCAAGCTTTACTCTCAGCAAAAAAGTGACGAGCTTTCAAGCAACAACTGACCATTGTTGTGAGAAAAGTAGCGAGAAGCCACTTCCTTGCTCACTGTTATGCTTATGTGTCCCTCCAGGTGGTTTTCTGGGGCACACTGGCCTTGATGGTGGTTTGCTACACATTCATCAGCAAGAAGGTTTATGAGTCATACAAAGCCTCGAAGAGCGGCTCTAAAGCAGCCAGTCGCAGAACCAAGGCAAAAGTGTTTGTAGTGGTGGGGGTGTTTTTCATCTGCTTTGCCCCATTTCACTTTGCTCGTGTTCCCTACACCCTAACCCAAACCCGCAGCATGACGAGTCACTGCCAGGCACAGAACGCACTCTACATTGCCAAGGAAACCACCCTGTGGCTGTCGGCCACTAATGTGTGTCTGGACCCGCTTATCTATGTGTTCCTGTGTAAGGTGTTCAGGAAAAGACTGACAGCCACACTCTGCCGTAAGCCTTTCCACAAGGGTGTCATGGAGTCTCCCACAGCAACATCAACTCAGCTGGAGATGACACAGATAGCCCAGAGTAACAGACTGTCATATAATGGGACACCACAGTAACACACTGGACAATGTACACTGGCACACATGAAGAACTTTCAACTGTCAAGGTGGGATGAGACACTGCCTAAAAGAATGTGTTGTTTTACTTTTAAATACCATTTTATCTTGACTCTGTAAAATGAATGCAATGCAAAATCTTTTAATGGATAATGTTCTGAAACAGAAAAAGTGTCTGGAGGTGCCCATGAAGTTTCATATCAAGAATGACTACTGTTTTTTAACATTATTAACCAAGCACCTCCGCCGTATGTCTGCTAAGTCATCCAACACATTTCCTTAATTGTGCTTACTGTCATTTTCTACTTCCTTCTTTCTAATCTTGTTCACACTGCACTTTCCCTTCACAAAACTTTGGTTAAACATCTTGACAGCACATATTTTCCAATTATTACACCACATACACAAACACACACAATGTAACCAGGGAGCGACTGATAACAAAATGAGCAGGGAACAAAGGACTGCTTACAGCTATAACTTATGTGCAATATAAATAGCAATAATAATAATAATAAAATAAATATTTTTCACAATACAATTGCATGGTGTTCAACTTTTATGCTGGAAATCTCAATATAAATCTTAATAATAACATACAAAACATTATTGTTGGGTCAACTTGGTTGAGGGGGAAGGACATGAGTCTAAAAGAAGTTGAAATGACATTTGTCATTAAAGCTAAGACAAAGATAGATTACTGTATGGATTCACATATACAACACACTGCTGTGCAACAAAGGTAGTCAATAAAAATGGAGGAAAATGCCAGTTCCAGTAAACCCAGTTCCTCCACCACACTAGTTCTGACACAGATCATATGATTCATCCTGTAGTTAACGACATGCTCAAACTAAAGCATGAAATACACCATCATGGGTTTTTCTAGCAGCTTCCCTTACTGTAGGCACTGACTAGAGATAATTATGTTTACTTATCTTTTTACTACTAGTGGTGATCAGTATCTGAGACTCCTATTGAGCAATTGACCAATGGGAGCTGCAGACTCATATTGTTCTGCAAAGCTGCAAGCATCTGCAAATAGGGCATAAAGTGTTTCACAATATTGCAGTAGTGTCAGTGAGTAATTAATTTTTGAACTGAACAAGAGCAGAAAAAAATTAACTAGAATATATTGACTTTTTCCACCACCGCAACACCCAAAGCTGGGTTTCAGGATATTCACAAACTGGTTCTGCAGGATTAATGTCACCTCCCGCCTGATTTACAATCATGTCTGCATGTGGGTCTGATTAATGTAATAATGAAATATGATCTTCCTCCATCCCACTGTTGGCTACGACAGAAGCTGATATTTGGGCAGGAAATTAATGAGCTACAGAGCGGTTGGAGCGGTGACTGCAGCCAGGGGAAGGACCGTTCGTCACCCTCAGATTAAATCCTCTGACAGATGACCCCACAGTAGTGAATTATGAGAAATTCTATATGACATTCATGAAAATTAAATAAACCCTGGAGATAGTGTACCCTAGCAGTATGCACAGACACAAGTTGGGAATAGAAAAGAGCCAGACAAATAGGAGGCAGGTACAGGTGGGTGCTGACAGTTTCATATAGGTGGGTGACCTAATGAAACAAGTTGGTACAGCTTGCATGTCATAGAAAACTGTCAAGTCTACACGTCAGTGATGCTAATCAGCAGAGGTTTAAAACAGTTGCATGCCAAAACACCCCAGGGAAATGGCTTATAGGCAGCTTATTAGAGCTTAGACTTAAGCTTCAGGTCAAAAAAAGTAATTTTGAGACATTGTTCAAACTTCCAGTAAGTGGGAAAAAAAGAAAGAAACTGAACGGGTGTGCCTCACTTTTCTCAAACAAACACTTTATTTGAAATGGAGGATTTACATTTTAGATCATAACAGGTACACAAAGAACAGCCAAAAACAAAGTAGACTTAACTTTGACATTTATAAATTCAAAGTAGAGAGAAAAGCCAAATAGTGTGTTCAGAGATAGCTGAAAATGTCTACTTGTTCCCACTTGAACAGAGAAATGTAAAAAGACTGAGCCATACTATAATACATAAGAAATCTTTCAGCTTGAAAATATAGTAAATCAAAAAGTGAAAACCTGTATGTTTTGCAATTCAACTGCAAAAAGTGCATGAAGGTAAATAGTGTACCTTACTGACTGTTGGCACCTACAAACAATTTAACAGTGAAGAGGGGGTAGAGGCATATTAGGCACAGCTGCCTCTATGAAGACAATAAAACACTGGCTGGTGTAGCGCACAGTACATCACGAAACCAGTTAACTAGGTCACTGCTTAGATACATTTCCATGATGTCAAGGCTGTCGTCTCTGTCATCTCACTAGCTGACCAACACATGAGCACTAACACAACCGCAGGACTAGATCCACCTATTAGAATGAAGCTAACCTTTAGGAAGTAGGAAAGAAATAGTAACAAGCGTAAATGTGTTGGGGATTTTCTTTTTTTGTGGCAACAAAAGGAACAGGGAAATATGTTAACATTTTAACAGTAATGGATTGCTCATTTAAAAATATACCCTAAACTAAACAAGTGATTACTGGAACTGCAAAACTAAGGCATTATATTACTCTTTACAACAAAAATAATCTGAGTACTATAGTGCTTACCATTATAGCGGTTTCCCTGACACTGGCTGCGCTACACAAAAGGTTTTATACAAACAACATTTTTTCACAAATAATCACAAATATGTAAAATCTGTGGAGTTTCCTAAAATGTTTAGTTTTTGCCACCTTGCACCATTTTTATAGTTTATTTCTCATTCCAATATACATTATTATCAAGTCTACAAAAGTCAACACAAACTATTAAAATGCTGGTTCCTTTTCACAGGAGATAAATGTATTTTTTATCTTGTATTTCATCATAATTAAGAGATTATATCTCGTGAGTCATTTTTAAAACCGTTTTCCTGTTAAACAGTGCCGTCTGTCTTTAACCCTCAGTCTACTCAGATATCAACAAACTACAGTATATTGCTTCTTTATATCCATATATAAGCCCTACATGTGCATACAAGATATGTCTCCTATATAGCTCATGGCAGGATCTGGTCATTTTGTTGCTCATATTTCATTTTGGCAACTGTCATACATGACGCCTAGGTCATATTTTCTATTATGGAGCCAATAAATACAAACTAACTAAAAAAAAATTATGCAAGGACTTATGTATGTGCGAACACGTGAAATTGGTATCACATGTAATTGGCATGTTATGGCATTTAACTATGGCAATTAAGTGAGAGGAGATGGCAAGCTATAATGTCTACACCTTTTCCTGAAATATTGTTGTTTGTGGGGGTGTTGGAGCAATGGATAAGACTATGCCTTTGGTGTGTGAGTCCCGGGTTCAATCCCACGCTGTAACTCATCCGCCATTGTGTCCCTGAGCAAGACACTCCTAGTTGTTCCAGAGGCGTGCGACCTCTAACATGTGTAGCAATTGTAAGTCACTTTGGATAAAAGTGTCAGCTAAATGTAAAATTTACAAGGCTATGGATTTTAATAATTTTACTAATATTTAGGTAAACATACATATATATATATATATATATATATATATATATATATGAACATATAGGTGCATATATACGTACATGTTCGTATATAGGTTTTGTTGTATGCGTGTAAATATGTACACATATGTGCATATATATACATATTATATGAAAACGGCCAATTTTATATATGTCACATATATTAAAAACATATCAAAACCTATATTAAAACCTATATGTTTATACAGATTCTTTCCATGTGGGATGTGTTATTTACCGTCAAAAAGGCTCTAACATCTGCTTTTGTTGGTTGGTTTATGTTGGCTTACAGTTAGTCCACTTTTAATACCATCAGAGAGTATTTTAATTTTAATAATTCATATTAGTGAGCTGACCTACCATTTTACTAATGAACCATGTAAACACCATTATAGTTGAGTAGAAAATGGGCTAAAACCGACCCGTTTTCTACTTCTCTGCTCGTAGTAAAAAGTCCTTTAATAACCATAAACAGCTATGAAATGATCTAATAGTTCCACTTTGCCACCACAGCGTTGTAATTAGTTTAACTTACAGTAAGTTAACGTCACAGTGAAAAGGCTACCAAGACAAAAAAAAAAGTGTCTTAACGACAGGAAAAAGAAAAGTGTCAGAAAAACATTACCTGGAGAAAAGTAGCAAAAGTAGTTGTATAACGTTAACGTTATGCGGTTCATCCACGTTGATGGAGGCAGATTGAAAGGACACGCATTACTTTACTTTTTATACTTTTATACTTTCTATACAGCAAAGTCGATTAACCACGACATGACCTGCCTGACTGGCCATAGGATTTGGGCTCCTAATAGCTAAAAAGCAATACGCTTTTCTTATTGTATACTAATCAAATGGCAAAAAACTTGATATTTGCTTTTACCGCCAGCCAAATTTGAGGGACTACCTCCACCCAGTACCCGGATGTGCTGCTCTCTCAAGGCTAACGCCACGTGACGTGCCGAGTGCCGAGTCATGTGATCGCTCTACGCTGCTCCTCGCTACCGTCAACTTTTCCCCCAGCAAATCCCAAACAAACGAACATGGCGGACTACGAAGAGCGGCGGAGTCTGTTGGGAGATGAGGACGAGGGCTCGTCCACCGGCAGAAAGACAGACAGAGGACCGGGCAGACCGATGTCAGCCATCTGCGACCCCAGCCACCTGCTGCACCGAGTGGTTGTCCTGATATTTATGTGCTTCTTGGGATTCGGTGAGCAGCAAAAATCCCTAACTTCCTACTTCCCCTCAGCATCCTGAATGGTTATTGCGCAAATGTGTAACGTTAGACTAACGTTACAATAAGTTACATTTGGTTAAAAGAAAGTTTGTTTGCTAGCATGGACAAAAAGAAGAGTTGTTGCCCGCCGTGGCTCATGTAACTTAAAAGAAATATATGTGATCTGTTAATGTAGTTAATTTGTTCCAGGAAGCTACTTCTGTTATGACAACCCAGCTGCACTTCAAACTCAAGTCATCCAGGTAATCCATCATCTTTAAATGCAAAGTTGTACACCAGGATAATAACGTTATACCATCCCAGGCTTAAACACAGCCCCCTATTATTTTACACAGAAGTTAGATTTTTGCATTCAGGGAAGCATCTATGCGTAGAGTGAAATCTGCATAATAATCCAACCAGAACAGTCAAATGAGTGTAAGTACTGCCATTAAAGGATTTATTTTCAAGTCCACACAATACATCCTGCACTTCACAACTAGATTTTTTTTTAGCAATGAAACTTTAAACCAAAACAGTTGAAGTGACAAGAATCTGATGTCCTTCCTCCCTGACTGTACCAGGATCTGAACCTGAACACTGCAAAGTTCATGCAGCTGTATGCTTGGTACTCTTGGCCCAATGTGGTTCTCTGCTTCTTTGGGGGATTTCTGCTTGACAGAGTTTTTGGCATCAGGTACAAATATCAACAAGTCAACTATCTATTTTGAATTCAGTATGTGTTTGTTATTTATATTTGCCATAAGCAAAAGTGAAAGAGTGTATAGTTTTTGTGCTTGTCATCTTAGGTAGTGTCATCTTTCATATTCTTTTTTATAGGCTGGGAACCATCATCTTTTCCCTCTTTGTTTGTGTTGGACAGGTGGGTTTACTTTGAAATCTAGATGTAAAAGGTATTCTGTGACAGAGAATGTAATTGTTTTCTGTTTTTAAATCAATTGGCACAGAAAATGAATATCGATTAAATGGTTGTATTTGATCTGTTCCGCTCGGCACAGGTGATATTTGCTACTGGAGCTTTGGTAAATCATTTCTGGCTGATGGAAGTTGGACGTTTTATATTTGGGTAAGAAAATAGTTTCTCCATTGTGTTAAAACATAAACATTTTACCAACATAATCTAACAAATTCACACACCATATATGTATGATATGACCACACATCGTATCTTTCACCAGGACAGTCTTAAAAAAAATTCACCCCCAGAAAATCGGAACCCGCATCAAATGTAGACTTCAATACTCCGCCTAATCTGTCCCAAATTTTGTCACAGACCGTCTGCTGCTCAGGTGGATCTTGTACTATCAGATAGCTTACACGTTGCCCCTCCCTGTTTTCTTTTTCTGGATAGTATTGGAGGGGAGTCCTTGGCTGTGGCCCAGAACACCTATGCAGTCAACTGGTTCAAAGGAAAGGAGCTCAATCTGGTTTTTGGCCTTCAGCTGAGCATGGCTCGACTGGTAAGGACATTTCTAACAGAACATGAGGCCTTTCAAATAACGTGTTAACGCTTTTCTGAACTGTAACCATGATGAATGGGCCTACAACACACAATACATGTCATTAATACAGTTATTGAAATGCCTCAAGTTGATTCACCCTGCTCTCCATACGTCTCAAGGGCAGCACAGTGAACATGAACATCATGGGCTGGGTGTACAACAAAGTCGCAGCCCTGGTTGGCTCTCCAGGACACACCACACTAGGCTCATCACTCATGATAGGTGAATATTATACGCATTTTGCTTTATCTGAGGGCATGTCCTTCACTTGAGGAGACTTGAATTTGGCAAGTGTTAAATATTAAGACTCAGGTTACATGTGCTATATCTCTGTCTCCGCCGGAGACACCAGATCATTTCTCTGCAACTAATGATCTCACATAACAGCTAGTAGAGTGATTGTGGTATAGAGAGAAGTGATATACAGAACTAAAAGTGCTGCTGGCTGCTACAGATGAGTCACATGAGTTAGAAGAAGTGTCAGTTCTTAGTTTCTCCACTTAACTTCTTAGTTATGCTAAAATAGCTCCCGCTTTGCTGTTGTATGTTTTCTTTTAGAGCTCATCTTCGCTGCCAGTGTGACAAAACTTTATCTAAACTTAATCTGACCACTTGAGATATATTCACGATAACAATAGAATCAGTCAGCGGTCTTCATGCATTCAAATTTGAACTCTGATAATCTTCTCACCAAAGTTTAACTAACTTACATTTCCTTACTTGCTTACATGCTTCCTTTTTTTGCTCCTCAGCTTCTGTAACCTGCCTGTTTTCACTAATCTGTGCCTTGGTGTTGGCATTCCTTGACAAAAGAGCCGAGAAGATCCTCAACAAAGAAGAAGGCAAAACAGGTACTGATTCTAAGATCAGGTGTTTCTTTTTTTATTAAAGCAAAACAATTGCTCTGAAGCTGAGCTGTATGTGTGTGTCTTATATTGCATATTAGGTGAGGTGATCAAGCTGACAGACGTGAAAGACTTCTCCTTCTCACTGTGGCTCATCTTCATCATTTGTGTGGGCTACTATGTTGCCATTTTCCCCTTCATTGGACTGGGACAGTGAGTATTATGGTGCTTTTAGACCAAAAGTGAAGCGAGCGTTCAGTGCAGTGAGTTTACATTCAAAGTCAATGCATAGACCGCGTAGCGCTGCGATTTCCTGTCGGGCAGCGCAAAGCAATGCGAAATGGGCGGTACCGGTGATGTGAAGGATTATGCTCGGACAGCAACAGCGTTTGCTCGAGGGAGGAGCTCACTGCTTAAAACTGCTTTTGTTAAAGAGGTGGTATTGTGCTCATTTTCAGGTTCAAAATCTTAATTAGGGGTTGTAGCAGAACAGGTTTACATGGTTTAATTTTCGAAAAAAACATATTTTTCTCATACTGCACATTGCTGCAGCTCCTCTTTTCACCCTGTGTGTTGTAGGCTCCGGTCTTGAGCTACAGAGTGATGCATCTTACTTGTACATCTTTGTTGGGAATTGCACATGGGCAGTTCCCAGGTAAGGACTACCAGCCAACCAGAAGCAGAGAAGAGCGGGTCGTAAGAAACAAGGTTGTGTGATCCAAATCAAAGCTGCTTCAGACTGCGACCTAGCAGATGGTATAAGTTATTACCAGTCCACAACCTCATTGTTCCACATCTTACCATCAGGACTAAACGTTGAACTGTTGCCGGTGTTCTGACGATCTATGCTGCCTTGCCAAAAATGCTACTATAGCGCAAATCGATAGACTCGACTCTACTCAGCCCTGCTCTGTTTTCCATTGCAGATAGTTTGTTTTCCACCCAGAGATAGTACGTAACTTGTCGTCATAGCGACGCCACACACAACTGCCACGATGTAATGTTCAATGCGACACACACACCAGCGATCCACACAGCTCTTAAATTATATCCAGTCTATGGTTAAAACATTTCAATATTACTCAGAATGTAAAGACAGATAAGTGGTATGAAAACCTGTGAAAGCTGTGTTTTCTCTGCCGTTGTTGCTGCAGCGGTCTGTGTGACGGCGGGAGCAGAGGGCTCTGTGAGCGGGCGGCTGGCCGGCCTCACACGCTCCTCCTGCGGGTTGGTGCGGGCTTCCCCCGCAGCCACTTGCGGAGCTCCTCAACGCCGAAAATATTCAAACACATTTTTGTTCCGCCATCACTTCTCATAAAACTGTCGATATTGGAAATCTACACAGCTGATTTCTCACCTCAAAACTTCTCAGAAGTGGATTTAGTGATGAAATTCCATACGAAAACTGTAAAATATAAAACTTTTAGGTGCTGGCCTCTGTCTGGTGCAATGATGATGCAGTGAATAGTGAATATTCTCTCTGACCAATCAGCAGTCTGTCCTGTTTTCACGTTACATTTTAGTATCCCTCAGTTCGCTTGGAACCTCGACGGAGGTGAGGTCATATGAAAAAAGTACCTGGAAGCAGGTACAGGTCCAACTTTTCTCCAATGGAAACCTAAACAAAGGCGAGTCGAGCCAAAGGGCCTCCGCTCAGACTAGCTTGGTTTGAGTGCCTGACCCCGCCGGCCGCTTGGCAAGCTTTATGACGCGTTTTCATTGTGACGTCACAAGTCAAGGAAGTGAAGGGTTGGACTACAAACGAGCTGTTTTCAAGCGGTTCTGAGCACAGCTTTCTGTGGGAGATGGGAACTCCCTTTGGGCTGGACTTTGTGCTTTTTCACTTTGCAAACCTGTTACATGCACAAAAAATAGATATAACTCAATAAAGGAGAGGAAAAGGCCAAAAAAGCATAATACCACCTCTTTAAATTAGCTTTTTACTTTAGTTTTTAGGATTACAACATTGATTTATCTTCACTCAAGCTTCTCAGCAGCTAGATTCCGTGCACATCTGGTTTCAGTGTTGTTAGCGTCATTTGGCACTACTTCATATTTATATGAAAAACGGACATAACTGGACATTTTCACAGCAAAATGTTTACTTTGGGTTCATACAGCTGTAGTAATGGCGAGTTGTGATTATTCGCGTTATTGCATTGTGTATGAACACTTCAGTGATGTCCAGCGATAAAACCTCCGCGAGGAAAGTGTTGTGTGCATTAAATTCACGTTTGGCCTGAATGCACAGTTACATCATTGCTATCTCACATATCAGTGCCTAGTGGTATTAATTTTTACATTTTACTTATTCTCAACGCACTTTTGATGCTTTGGATCGGTCAGTGTTTTTTAGATCAATGCTATGCAAGGGTTATGTGGTAATACATTTTTCCTATTAAAAAATAAAACTGAACTTATTTATTATATTATGTTGTATATAAACTCACTGGCCACTTTATTAAGTACACCTTGCTAGTCCCGGGTTGGACCCCCATTTGCCTTCAGAATTGCCTTAATAGATCTACCATCAAAAAAACACATTGGCGTCAATCCATGGCGTGATGCAGCAGTAGCCGCTTTTCGCCAAGGGGCAGTGTTGTTTTTGAAAAAAATACACTAAATCCTTAGGAAAAGCTGTGTTAAATGTTCATTTTTTATGGTATTGGTATAACATTTAAATTGGACTAGGTAAGGCTTTATGCTGTGGCCACACAGCATAGTCTGCGAAAAAAAAACGATAAATATATTACTTTTAGTGTGTTTAAACTTATATTAATCAAATCCAGTAGCACTTACAGTGATTCTGACTTACTCCAATGGCCACCACAGTCGCTAGATCTCAGTCCACTAGAGCATCATTGGGATGTGGTGGAACGAGAGATTTTCATCATGGATGTGCAGCCAACAAATCTGCAGCAACTGTGTGTGATGCTATTGTGTCATTATGGATGAAAGTCTCTGAGGAATGTTTCCAACACCTTGTTGAAAGTATGCCATGAAGAATTAAGGGGGTCCATCCCGGTACTAGCAAGGTATACCTTTTTAAAGTGGCCTGTGAGTGTATTTTTGTAATGTCAGCAAATCCCACAATAACACAACAACCACAAATGCTTCTTGACTTCTGTACCCTGTCTTTATATATCTTTTCATTAAAAAAGACTAGGTAAATCCCTGTAATAGCTGGTTGTGTAGTTTATAGCAAACACAGCTCAAACAGGAGTAGATCGTGTAGACTATTGTCAAATGTGGATTACTACACATGTGGTGCTTTTGTGAGCATTCTTTGTATGGCAGCAGGACTGCGTATGTGGTATTGACAAAACAACAACAACAGTGCCCATGTTTATTGTTATGAAGGAACATGTCACCCAGTGCAACGGTGTGCCTCATTAATGTGTTTATGTAGTTTTTGTACAATAGAGGCCTTGTACAGGGTATACAGGGTATAAAATATATCAGGCTTTGGACACACAGACAAAAGGCTACTTGTTAGTATGATCACTTAATTGTTGATTTGTTGACTATAAGAAAAAAATGAAGATCACGTGACTTTTCTTTTTAATGTGTAAGATTTTAACATACCACCAAAGTTTTTGATTTGTCTACCAACCAATACTCCAACAGAGAAAATTGAGAGATGCCTTAACCAAATACTAATTCTGGAAAGACAGTAGGGGCTTCCTTGCTGAAATTGTGGTGCAGCATATTTGGTTGGGTACTTGATGAACATATCTCGGTAAACAAAATTCACTTCACAAACAAGATGGTATTGTGGTTAAATTGTGTGGTATGAATTAAATAGAGAAGCTCTATTAAATCGGTACACTGTCTGTGTCTGAGGAAAGATTCAACAGTGCAACCTCACAATGCTATGTTGTCATCGAACAAAAGAGGGAGTCAGAAATGGAAAGAGGTTTGACAAATGGGTTTTCAGTGAAAGAAACCAATTGAAGCTATCACAACCTGCATTTCCTTCACTGAAAGGCACTCTCAAATCACTTGGCAACTGACACGGTTTTTCCACAGAGGGCCGGTGCTTACAAAGCAAATAATTGTTATGCAAATGACGTGGAAAACAATGTATGGAAGTATGAGAGCCACCTGCCGCAGGCGTGAACATGATATCTCCTTTTCTTGTGATCACCTATATAAAAGCTATTTTTTTATTTACAGGGTGTTCTTCATTGAAAAATTCAACTTCTCTCCAGCTGAAGCCAGAGCTGTCAACAGGTAACTCAGATCAAGTGTAATAGGCCATTGAGGTTAATCTCCCTCAAGGCACTAACACCATTATAGTCTACAGTTGCTGATTAATCTTGCATTTCTTTTGTTGGGTATATTTCTTTCTTATTCCGTTGGATGACCGGCCAAATTACTTTTCCAGTGTGGCAACAGCAAAGTTTGAGCTTAGAGATATTCAGCTCCCTGAAACTGGGAACATGCTAGAAGAACTTTTAAAATCCCATAAACCAAACAAACCAAACAACATGGTATCGCACACCCATAAAGTCTGACTTTTGCAGATTTTCTCTATTCAGATTTTTGTTATTAACTCCCTTTAAACTGCACAATAGGATTTTAGATTTGCCTAGGTTCCGTTCATTACATTTTCTTTTATAAATGATGTATATTCAGTACAGATTTCTTCATGGTGTTGTCTATCTTTCTCAGTATTGTTTACATCATCTCAGCCCCTGCATCTCCAGTTCTGGGCTTTGTGGTTGATAAGACAGGGAGGAATGTGGTTTGGGTAATAATTGCTGTGGTCGCCACACTCATCGCTCACATGATGCTGGCTTTCACCTTCTGGAACCCATGGATCGCCATGGTAATGCCCCTGGCACTCTTTTACTACTCTAAGAAAGGTGGAAGAACTGAGTCATAGCAAATGTAGATACTAGTTGTTTAGTGACTAAAATTACGATTGCACTTTTGGAATCCCATTGGTTTGTATACTTCCAGCCTTAGTTTCTAGGGAAAATATATATTTCCATATAAAGTAATTAGAACACTTAATTGTAGTTTTATTTAATGTAAAAAAAAAAAATAGTATATTCATCTCCTCGATAGCAGTAGGATTTGAGTATGTAATTATACAACTAGTTATGCTTGAACAATGAAACAGGTTTTTTTACCATTCCTCAGTTTCCAGAATAGGCCTTTAAATGTATTTTCTCATACTGTTTTAACATACAATATAAAAGCTATTTTAGGTAGTAAATCATACCCAGGAATTCTTTGCTGAGCCCTGGAATATTTACAGTAACGACAGCTTATATGTTCTCGCTTGTTTTCCAGTCCCTGATGGGTGTCTCCTACTCCTTACTGGCTTGTGCACTGTGGCCCATGGTGGCATTTGTGGTACCTGAGCATCAGCTGGGGACGGCCTATGGCTTGTATGTACCTGTTATGACTGGTCTCATACATATTCACAGTTAAAAGAAACAGTTACGGCTGTTGTTGTTACTATTTATTGACACTGATGTTTATCCGTCTGCCTTCGTCCACCAGCATGCAGTCGATCCAGAACCTGGGACTCGCTCTCATTGCCATGGCAGCGGGAAGCATCCTAGACACCAGAGGATACCTGTTTTTGGAAGTGTTTTTCTGCTCCTGCATCTGCAGTCAGTATTTTCTGTCTGTGTGTTTTATGAGATTATAGTCTTTCAAACTCCTATCAGACCCTTTTGTCATTTCCACATTGTTCCCCTTCTTTCTTGCAGTTGCACTGATAGCAGTGGTGATGTTGTATTTTGTGAATTATCTCAGAGGTAAGTGAACACTAGAGCCTTGAACTCTCCCACTGCTTCACTTCTCTCCTCCCTGCTTTCCGCCTCCATATTGTCTCAGATACCCCTCTTATGGACAATTTTGAAAAAATATGTGATTGTGATTATTTTGACTGCATTTTGAGATTGCAATATGAGTTGCGGTATTAGAGGGAATGATAATTTTTACATAATTATTCTCATTTTTATGTAAAAACATTTAAATGATTGAATGAATTTTTGCAGGGAGCTGTACCAAACAAAGATGTTTCCTAAGTCTGTAGAATTTGAGTTGTAGGCCAGGACATCTCTGCAGCACGACAATATTTAATTTAAAATGGTATTGTCCATTTTTAATTTAAAACCGCTGTGCCAGGTTACAGGGCTCTATGTCTGACTCGGATGTTTATGTGATCAAAAATATAAGCCCAAGTCACTCATTTCCTTGGATTATTTATTTAAAAACAAACGAACAAAAAGGCTTTCAAACTAAACATGAGGTCAAAGACTGTGTCGGTCCTCTCTCATTAGTGTCCGTCCGTAGGTTCAGACCCAAAAGACCTCTTCAGACTCCTCTTTCTCCTTCCACAGCTGACCGAAATCTGAGTTAATTAATCAGAACAGCTAAATACATAAACAGTTAATAAATCCAAATAACTATTCTCAAAATAAATCATCTAAATAATAAAATAATTAAACACAAGAAATTGGCTTCAACAGGTATTTTGACCCACATTTCGCCTTTAACAATTACAACACCTCCTACAATTTGAAAATTGCAGCAGGCCATATTGTGATTCTGATAAGAATTTGATTAATTGTTTAGCCCTGCTCCTCTTTTTCCTTTTCTCACGTGACATCGATTCACTTTGCTCTGTCACTCTTCAGCGCACCCCATCTCCCTACCATCAGACTCACTCACTTCTTAATCTCTCCTCTTTCTCCAGGTGGAGATTTGAACCTGTCAGCCACAGCCAGAGCCAAACTCCACAAAGAAACCACTTCAGCTGCAGAGTGAGTAGCTTTGACCCTTCACCCTCCATCACTGATTTTCCACCTACTTACCCAACAATTAGACAAGCATCTCAGAAACATAATGAGCAACCCACTCACATAATCAAGTTGCACCGGCATTTTTTTGATAGGGACACTTGTACTAATTGACTCTGGATGTGTCCTTATCTAAACCTGCTACAGTTAATTTAATCCAAATCTACTGAAATTGGTACATATTCTCATCCGTTCTAGTCTGAGTGAGATAAAAATAAATGGTTTAACAGAACAAGCGCGATTTTTAATGTGATAATAAGTCTCTGAAGTGACGTTTTTATGGATTTGTTCCTGAGTCCCATATTCTACACTCCAACCACATGACTTGCATGCAGAGTTGCAGTCATGCTTAATTTTACTCAGTTTACCAGGTTCAAGAGTGTAATGAGATCATGTGACGAGTCGCATTCAGCGATATGTTGGCTGATTGGCCTTTAATTTATTCTTGATTGGTTGTTACAGCAAAACTGCACATGGCCCTGCTGTTACAAGTTGTCACTTACAATATCAGTTATTGATTTAGTTATGAGTATTTAAATTTAAAGAGAAAAACCGAACGCTAGCTGTAGCTGTCTTCCACTGTCTTTTGCTAAAATGCTTTATTTGTGGGGCGGCAGTTAGCTCACCGCTAACGTGTGCCTCGTACAAATGCTGAGTCCTTGCTGCAGCAGACTGGTGTCGAGTCCAACCTGCGGCATGTCTTCCCCTTTCTCTCTCTCACAGGTTTCCTGACTCTCTTAGCCATGCTGTCATAAGGCAAATCCCCCACAAAATACTTAAAAAAAAGAAAAAGCGTTACTTGTCTTCTTAGGTGGCAAAGCACTCATGCAAAAAAACTTTATGAACATTAGTTGATACTACCTAGATCACATTTGCTATAACCGAAAGAACTTAGTTTGTAACTTACTTTACTGCAAGGAGAAAGGGGAAGTGGTTTTTATATTAGAAGACCAAGCTGGTACATTTACTTGGGTTTTAGTTTTCATGCAACCACCTGTGGTTGGTTTATTTTGTGATGGAAACAGGAAAAAACAAGCCACACAAGTTCTCTTGGCACGTATGATTACTTTCTGTTCTCATTCTTGGCAATGAGTCATCACAATAAGCAGGCTTTGAGGTTACATCTGTTAACTGTCTGTCTCTCTATTAATTTATCTAGCTTGTGTAATCAAAATACTTTGTACCCTGACAACTGTCATTTACATTTTCAAATTTTCCTTTAAAAGATACAGTGCATATTGCCGATCCTGGTTTTGATTTCAAAGGTCGAAATCGAAGGCTCATTTTGAACACTTTTCAATTGAGAATCAAAATCGTGACACCACTATTATATATGGTTTATGCTGTGTGAAAAAGAGAACTAATGTTTTCTGGTCCGTCCTGTAACTGATATTTTCCAGATGATGATGATGATGCTGATGGAACACACATAGTCCTGGGCAGCAGGCTGCACTGTCCACCCCTGAGCTGCAATCAACTGTCATGGGGCAGGGATGTGCTACTGACTCCGCCCAGTGCTGTCATCCATGGCTCTTCCCACCAGAACTGATGGTCTGGCCCTGGAAATTAAATAAGAAACTTTATATTAATAGCTTAAAATGTCCCTGTCAGGACACCAACAAAAGACAAATTTCACTTTGGACTCCGCTGTTAGTCTCTAACTTCTCACACTGACTAAATCTCCTCCGATATCCACCCCCTACTGACTCTTGTGTGTGTGTGCCGAACTTCAGCATGAAGTTATGTAAGTTACAGAAAGAAAGTTGAACTTGGCAAGAAAGCTTGCCAAGTGTTTTAACTATTTTAAATGTTCATCAGAAGATGAAGCTCTTGTGAAAAAGAGCCTATATCCTTGACATATAGTGTTCAATTTTATTACATGCTAATGCAACTGAAAATATAGGATTCCTATATTCAGTTGTTTTATATGTATATAGAGGTAAATTTGCAGATGTGTTTTTTTACAAATTGTTTTCAGCAAGACTCTGTTACTTGCCTTATTGACTTACAGACAACTCAGCAGTTCATTTATGTGCATATCATTTGTCAGCATTCACAATAATTGCCAACCAAAGTCTTTCTTACTGCACTCCTTAAGCAGAGTAAGTTCATATTCAATTTTAATCATATGCGTCATTGACCTTTTATGGTGGATAATCTTAAAAAGAGTATAGCTTTTCATTGTTTATATTTTTATTGCTCAATTATTTTATTTCTTAATTCCTTTATCTGCTCTTCACTGGTGTTGGTGCTTAAAAATTTATTTTCTGCATCATCAGATGTTACAGTAGTATAATGATTTTTTAAAAAACATAAAAAGAGGAAGGTACCCTTTTGAACGCATTGACCCGTGTAATGATATTCACAATTCTAAACTTTTAACAAACTGTTTTATTTGTATGACCTTTTAAAGAATCAGTTCCACATATAAATCATGTTTTATAGACTGTGTTTTGCTCATTTATCAAGCTCAGGTAACTATTTTGGAAGAACTGCCACAAATTGTTGCTTGCTACATCTGAACGTTGAAACAAAAATATTCATGCACTCTGTTTAACTCTCACCATTCCAGTAATGTGGACAGGTTTTTGTCTCCCTGTCTTGTTATCAGGGTCGCAGACAGCCAGTGGGTGATAAACATTCACTACCTCAGTTGGGCAAATTTGTCATCAAAATGTTAAGAGTAACTTAACACCCCCTGAAGAAGCCTAGCCCCTTGGATGAGAGGTGAAATGTCTTCCGGTATCTTCAAGCAAGTCCAATTGCCCTTGATTTTAACCTTCCTTGGATATCCTCCGAAAAACCTTGTTATTACTGACCTCCCATAGTTTAACTAGCTGCAGTGATGCGCAGATGTACTCTATGGTGTGTCAGTACACTGTGACATCATTTGTGCTGGTGCAAAAGAGCACACTTCTGACCAAACCTATCCTGCGTGTGTTCTGCTATTCAGTCTGGTATTAAGTTACTCTTCAAGGAAAAAGCCCAACATGTAAGAGGATGGTCAGTAGCATTGAAGTTACAATGTTGTGATTGCACATTAAAATGACCACAGTGTCATACAGACAGAAACATGCTGCTCTCCTCAGCTGTCACTCATTTGCACTACAGTGTTGTGACAGAAGTGCAGTCTTTGCTTAAATGAGAATATTTGTGTTAAACTACCATGTGTTGACTGTTGAGCTGTGTACAAGAAATTATACGATTGAGAAATTACAGAAGATCTATGTACAATCAAAGACGGCGAGATTGGAAGGAAAATCACTTGTACAATCAAGTCACATTTAATACCAGATTGTTCATGGAATAATGACAATTAAACACATTTTTGAAAGCATTCAAGCTTTTTTTTTCTGCTGCAGGGTTTAGCAACAGACTGTGGGCGATTAATCCTGTTGGTAACATTAATATAGCTGTGCCAGTGCTCATGTTTGTGTTTGCTGCAGAAATGATAAAGATGGCTACGTTATTATCCCTGCAGGATTAAAAGGCGACCCTGTAAGCTGGAGGGTGAGCATGCTATGGCACCCATGTCCTCTTTTGACTTGCGCAACCGGTACCTCTCCAGGCTGGGCACGCAGGTATGCACACAAAAATGCATGCACACACACACACCACTTAACAATTAGACACAAATCAAAGAAAAGTCCATTTATGAACTCTTTCAGCCTATAATCTTGACACTGGGATATCTCTTTTTTTTTCTTCAAAAGAAGGCCAGAAGGGTTGATTTTACTGCTACACTATAATTAAAGTAACTCTTTCACTTCAACTGTGGTCTTCAATTAATCTTTCTTTTCCTCTCTGCTCTCAGCTCCCAGACCACTGCTGTATGAAATGATGCCCTTCATTCAGCTGTCTGCTCCTCCTGACACTTCAGCTCTATGGCTCCAGACAAGTATGCACAAAAAAGAGGACGCTTACAATGTGTCCCCTTTTTTGACCAAAATGTTGTGGCACTTTTTACCTTCAAGGTATTTTTAACCTTCACGTGACAGTTGTTCTGGGTATTTAGAAGGGTATCTGTTCATTGACTTTAATTATTATCACCGCAGAGATTATTTTTGGATCTTAAGTTATTTTCTATTTGCATCACACTTGAGGTGTAGTGTATTTTTATAGAAAAGAACTAAACAAAAGTATTTTCTTTTCTGGGAGACTGTATCATATCAAATTGGACTGATGCTTTATGGTGCCTTGATGCTGTTTTACAGACTCAGCCCTCTGCAAACGACAGAGGGCACCAATTCCCTCAAATGTTTAATGTCACCACAGGCCACAGTATCATTGCTTTTTAATAACCTTCATAACAGCCTTTAGCAGGCTCAGCATTTGCAGTATCAGTTACTTCCTTCATTTTCTTTTTCCTCCAGGCGTTATAGGTTGTTAGTTAGAATAAATCATAGTTTACAAAGCACCCATCGCAAGTCAGTGACTTCTGTGACCTGATGAATGTAAATATTCTTTAATTTAAAATAATAAAACGAGTTATCAAAAACAATGTTGGTTGCTGGTGTTATAACTGCCCACTGACTCATGATGAAAGTCACCCATCATGAGACCTCTGATGGACGCTCTCTACCCTGCGCTCCTGTTTGTGCTGCCTACGTCCACCAGACACATGCTGGGCTGCACTCTCTTCTTCCTCCTCCGCCAACAGGCCCACAGCTTCTGGCGGTGTCGATCAGTGCCCAAGAAGTATAGGAGAGGGTTTGCGCAGCAGTTAAAACTGACCAGGGGCTTACAGACATTGAAGAAGATCATGACCACGTTCAGAAGACGACAGTCTCCGGGCATGTAGACCCTCACAAACAAGTAGACGGTCCGAATAATGTGATATGGCACAAAACATACCACAAACGTGAGGAACACAATTAAGAGGGTGTACAGGGACTTGTTGCGCATACGAGCTATCCTTGCATTAGAGATGGTGTCCGCGGTCCTACAATAAAGCACCTTCATCATTGAGAAGTAACAGGTGATAACCACCATGAATGGGATCAGAAAACCCACTATGGCTAAAAACAACCCATAGGGAAAGTAAACCTTAAATTGCCCAGGGTTTGTCATTTCAAAGCACACAGTCATGTTGTTAATCACACCCGTGTGCGCAAAGACCAGTGTCGGTAATATCTCCGCGGTGGCCAGGATCCAAACAGAGCCCGACGCAAAGAGGGCGAGTTTTTTGGTCCTGAGGCGCACAGCGACGATGGGGAAGCACACCCCGAGGAAACGTTGCACGCTTATGCAGGTGAGAAACATCATGCTACAGTGGAGGTTGACAAAAAAGAAAAATCTGACTATTTTGCAGATGATGTTGCCGAAGGGCCACAGGCCGCTCATGGAATTGCTGATGATGAGAGGGGGCAAGGCCAGCACGTAGAGGAGATCCGCCACGGCGAGGTTGGTCATGTAGATCTCCGTGTTGCTCCAGAGACGCGTCCGACAGCACACACGCCACAGCAGGGTACAGTTCAAACCTAAGCCCAGCAGAAACACAAGGCTGTAAGACACTGGTAGAAGGATCCTTTCGTAGTAGTTAGTCACTGGGCAGATTTGGAAGGCCTCCATTCACCGGCTCAGATAGTTTGAAAAAAAATGTGGAGGCCCAGTCACTTAACTAATTAGTAGATGGAGCTGTTCTCCTGACACTTCACCTGCCTGCAGCTCACCCCAGCCGCTATGAAAGGATGACGTGTGCGTCGTCAGAAAAATGCCAAATGCAGATGTTTGTTCAACTTGCGCGTCCCTCCTGTTCCCAGCCCACACCTCTGTTATGTAAACCATTTAACGCCATATCTAGGATATGAGCAAATAGATTGGCACACAGTGAGGCATTTCAAAAGCCTGGCAAAATAGGCTGAGATACTGTGGAGTATGCAATTGCCCCCCCCACACACACACACACACACACATATCCCCCCACCTCCAAGAGAAGGCGTGCAGAATAATTAATGCTGTGATTAAAGCCGATTGCCAAGTTAAACGACACCGTCAACACGCGCGCGTTGGACGCTATATAAAAAGGCACACACGCTCAGTGTCCTATTGGCTGCGAGCATATTCCAAGTCTGGTCTCTCTCTGGCTGCTCCCGACTCAAAGTATTCACTTCATCTCTGTCTGACTGCGGAAAGAGAGAGAGCTCGTCATGCTGAGGAACGGCACGTACAGGTTAGTGTCACATCCACGGACTCATAAGACATGTATGTTTATTTAGGATTTAAATGAGAAGCTTCAGTACAGGCTGTTTCGACATTCACTGGTGAGTGATAAAATCCTGCATAACGACACTCTCTGCGGCTGGACAGAGATGAGAACAGGCTGGTCAAATACTGAGGGTTTACGGCATATATCATATTTAGAGAGTTTTTGTGTTTTAACTTTGAGCGGTGTCCTTCCAGAAGCATGTACCAGGGAGAGGAGGCGAGGCTGCGCAACGGGAGTGTGGTTGGGGCTCGGGAGAGGAAACACCTTGCTCTGTGCATTAATAACCTGGTAAGAGGCATTCAGAAGAGAGGGCGATTACTGTCTATTAGACTATATGTCTTTGCTGGAAACTGTATATACTTATCTATCATTGCTCATGGATGATAGTATTTTCTTTGTTGGTGAGGGAACGTTTTAGCAATGATGTAATTCACTTTCTGATCTTTTTTTGGAAGGCAGTAAGTTGATGCTTATGCTGCTCAGAAGCAAAGTTTCCTAAGGGGAAAAAAAGGAGCCCACAGCCCAAATAAAATTTTCAGAGATGTTTCTCTGCAGTTGATACTGCTTAGGCAACTATTCCCCAGTGTTTTTTGAAGCTGGAGAGACAAGTATCAGTACCATGGACAGTGAAACCTGCTGTATTACCAAAACTCATTCATTCTCTCCCCTTCCATGTAGCCTTAACTGCTTTGAATTTCACTTCCCTTATTCGCCCATTTAAACGGCACAGTTGACTACATTCAACATGAAATTGCCTTTTCTTGTTGGCTTGAGGCCACTTAAAGATTTTGTAATGGCAGCAGCTGTTAATACTACATATTGCACCTCCTCCTATAAATTACTTAATTTTCAGCAGCTGAACTGCTCCACTGACTGAGGTGGAATGCCCTCCTCTTCATGTTGAGACCAGAGCTTGTGTATAGAAATAATATATCCTTTTAAAACTAAGACAGCTGGTTTGAGGAGAGCGGCTGACAGAAATTGCGTCCATAGTGTATATCAGTTTTGCTAGAATCGTCTTCAATATAAGTATGATGTGTGCTTGGTAGAGCGCAGGTGCACAAGTTCACCTGGTAGTATTGAGCTTCTGAATATTTAATGCCAGTGATGTAGTGTTGCGCATTATCGGTGGCTGGGGATATTGAGTGTGTAAGCTCTGAAAGCACTGTTCTATCACAGCGTTTGACTACTTCTGCAATATATTATGATGGTGCAACCCCCCTCCCCCCTAACACACACACTCACACACACACTCTTCACTCTTGTTCACCTAAACGCTCTCATTTTGACTCCAGATTTGTTCCAATCCGTTTCAACTGTACCACCTGACAGTTAAATTTCATTATCGCTTTCCCAAAAATTACATTTCCAAATTGATCCAGCTTAACTGGGTGAGATGCCATGTCAGAGGAGGTTCACGAGACTGCAGAGAACGAAACGAAGAAACTTGGTGAAGGACTAACCAGTAATTGGCGTGTGAAATATGAGTGAGGATAGAAATGCAGGTTATTGGATATGGAGGCTGTTTCACGGGCTGTGTCTGTGTGAGTGATTCAGATTAATTGTTGAGGCATGAACCCCCTGAGAAACACATTAATCTATCCATGTATTACCCCATAATCAATGGGACTGCTAAATTTTATGGCCACAGGTCCGTGTTGTTAACCATTTTACACAGAGCTTATTTAAACAGCATGCCAAAGGGGGTCACATCTAATGGTGTTAAGAATAAAATATACACAGGTGACATTGTTGACACAGCAGCTGGAATCTTGATGTCATTCATCAATACCATGCATGTCCCAATATGCCACCTTTTTAATGAACTTGTGTTTGTGCTCAACAGGAGCAGAAATCCAGCATACATTGGTGTCATTCAGACCCTGTATCATAGGAAAGGGCAGCATCTGTGCACCAGAAAACATACTGTGGGACTCAGACACAGATATGGCATGCTGTAATACATAGAGGGATGTACATAGCGAGAGTGTGGTGCCAGGGAAGGGTGTCATATTTCAGAAGTGCATTATCGTCTCTCCCCCAGTGGGACAGAGCTGTGCTGAGTGCTGTTTGTGCCAGCTTACTCAAACGCTCCACAATTGAGTCGTAATAACCTGCGCTGTGCAGGAGTGAGATGAGCCTGCACACTGACAGATAGATAGGTGTCTCTTGGTCCGCCACATTCATATGATGAAGAGATAGATATACCCTCTGCGTGCGTGCTCTGTTAAAATGCCACAGAAAAAAATTAAATGTGCTTTTTAAAAATATTGAAATACACTATAACTCCTACAAAATATACACAAAGACGCATGCCTGGACGCACACATGAGTGCAGACGCTCCTGACAATTTTGTAGTCATTTTCATCCAGGCCTATTACCGTGTGCTGGAAGGCTGGTTTGGTCTAAATTAGTGGGCTTAGTCTTTGATCACTGAAAGAAGCACCCGTGCCAATGATGGACGTGTGTGTGTGTGTGTGTGTGTGTGTGTGTGTGTGTGTGTGTGTGTGTGTGTGTGTGTGAACATGTTCCCACTCCCTCCCTCACATATGTTAACCAGAACAGCTCCATATCGGTTAATAGCTGCAGAATAGTCCCAAACATTCCATTTTGCATGTTGATAAATAGACTCTATGGTCATTTTCTCACTCTCGCACCTCTTTCATCTCTACTCATCACACCCCGCCCACCGCCACACTTCTCGGCATGTCTTTCTCTTCTTGTTCTCCTCCTTTTCCAAGTTTAGAATAAATGTATGGCCCCCTCTTCTTTCTTGCCTCTTGCTTCCCTCATTGTACATCCCACATGCCCTCTTTCTATCCTCTCAACATTCTTCACTGCAGTACCTTCAGATCAAAACATGTGGGTTTGAAAACATGTATTGTGTGCATTAGACCTGAAGTGATTAAGCAGTCAGCAAAAATCAGCAGAAAATGAATTGACAAGTAGAAATGTCAAGGAGGAGGAGTTGATGCCTTTCTCTCTTTTTATATCATTTTGAGTGTAATGCTTTGACCTCATGGGCTGTTGGTCTGACAAAACAAGCATTTTGACGATGTCACCTTAAGCTGTTTTTGGAAAATCTTCTAGATGAAAGCATTAATGGAGAATATATTTCAAAAGATAAATTGATGAATGAAAATAATCATTAGTGCAACCTGGTGTTTTAAATGGGTCTTATAAGGACACCATATCTTTTGAATCATACCTATAAAACCTGTGTATGGCTCTCAGAGAAATAGGTTTGTCCGTAGCGAAAATATGAAATTAACATTACATCTGTATGTGTGCATGATGTAAGCCGCCTGGGTGGATTTACACCTCCTGCTCCAGTCTGGTATTGATGACTGTGTAACTGCAGTAGTCTGTGTATTGTGGGCATGTTTAGGTCCATATATGCTGTTATCTGATCAGTATGAAACTGCTTTCTCACTGCTTTTTTAGTCGATTAAAAGTAATCATTTTGATTCTTTGTCAATTTCGCCTCCAAAGTATCTTTTTCTTTCTCTCATCTGCTTTTGTGCTCCTCCTCTCTGCTCAAGTAGGATTTAAAGGTTTGAGCGAAATTACACAAACAAATCCATTTGCCTCAGTAGAAAGTACTTGATTCACCCCATATCCATAACACCAAGAGAAAATAGCATTTCAAATCATGTAATCACATGAACACATCAGCAACACCTACATCTCTCAGCAGGCTCATTTTTTACTCAGGGACTCAGGCAAAAGAGTAAATGTTGACTTCCATATTACTCCTTGCACGCTCTGCGCATGTAAATTGATTTCCGATGTTGCGATTAAAGAGCATCTCCACAGGTACACAGGCTCTCCTCCTGATTGGACGTTTCCCCGGGCCGATCTGCAAGTCAAGCTGCAGCTAAACAGCCAATAGTCTGATGGTTCAGTGCATCGCCATGCTGCAATCAAATACTCGGAGATCGGATGGATGTGTGTGTGTGTGTTGGTATGTGTGCATGCAGGCGTGTTTGTTCTGTTAAGTGCACTCGTGTGTGCCATGTGTTTGTGTGTGTGTGTGTGGGAGTTTATCTCACTGAGAGACCATACTACTCTGAAGGGCACAAGGAGCTGACCATCTCTCACACACTAAAGGGAATAAGCTTTTGTCTGCGTGTGTGTGTGTGTGTGCGTGCGCATGTGTGTGCGTGTGTGTTTGTGCACACGCGTGCATGTTCAGCTATGCCTCCCATCGATCTCTGTGATAGAACTAGGACTCTGAGAAATTATGATTTTAATAACTCATAAATTAAAGGGCAGCAGACTTTCTGCTATGTGCTGACATTTTCTCTCCCCTTCCATCCTCTTTGCCTTCCTTTTCTAATTTTTCAGTGGCATAATGCTTATTACTGTCTACCTTCACCTATCCTAGTCTTTCAGTCAATTGATTGCCCTCATATTGATAATGACAAAAGTGCAATTAAGCTGTTTACATGCCCAGCAGAAGAGGGTTCTGTTAATATCCCTGTTTTCATGCAATTACATATTCAGCTATTGGTTGAATAGATTGTCATGAACACTATAGGTTCCTTCCCCTAATGTGTTTCTTCTGTTATCAGCTGCAGTTGTGCTCCTCCCTTGGTATTACCATCACTCTCATATAACTTGTGCATTTTACCCGGTCCAGAGACCCAAAACACTATGGTTGGGTGTAAACACACAAAAGATAGAAATTACTAAGCAATGATAGCAGCTGCAAAAAAATGACCAACACAAGGTATATCAAGGAAGTGTTATAGGAAAACTCAAAGGAATAGTAACTATTCCTAATGAAACGTTTACTGTGATAATCCTGTTTAGATCATGGTATTAATGCTTTTAATGTTCAGTCAGTAGTTGACAGACAGCGGACAACTAATCATTATAATGTCATTAAGATGAATTACTATGGCTTTAAATTCGACATTTCTGTCATTTTAGCTATGCATTTTAATAACACGTTGATTTATTTTCACTCCCAAATGAAACACAACCATTGCCAATTGTCACGGATTTTAGCTCGAGCAACTGGTTGGATGGATTCTGGAGTCAATACAGCATAACACTTGTTGATACAGTTATATTTTAAACCCTTATTGGCCTTTTGCCTGGCATCCTGAACACTTAATCTCTCATGGCTTTGCTGAGAAGAGAAGCAAGAACATTCAGAACTGTTCAGCTAATACAGCAACAATGCACAGTGTTGGGACTACATGTACCCAATGTTACACTGCATAAGCTTACAAACACACGTATGCTGCAGGTAATTATGTTGTTGGAAGTAGTAAAGTAGATTTAAATTGTGACAATATGCATTGTCCATCCATCCATCCATCGTCAACCGCTTTTCCTGCGTACAGGGTCGCGGGGGGGCTGGAGCCTATCCCAGCTGGCATAGGGCAAAAGGCGGAGTACACCCTGGACAGGTTGCCAGTATAATATGCATTGTGCAGCTGAAAAATGTATTGCTTTTATGAATTTATTAAATTCCTATTTATTAACACTATGAACTGTCTGAGATCTTAACTGCTGCTCCACTTTGGGCATCATCCACTTCTGAGGAAAATATCGGGTTCTTTAGTTGCTACCTGCTCTGCTGTGGTCACTAGATATTCACTAACGTTGTCTGCTGATTGGTGCTGGGCAGATAGAAGACAGTGGGTTCATCAACCTTTTTCCTTGAAAATGAGTAAATGAGACTAATGACACTAAAACATAAGTTGCTGAGTCAGGTGATAATTTCTGTGGGTCAGTCACTACGAAGGTATCCTTTCTCATCTGACATACTGTAGTCATTCGATCCTTTATCATACGGATCTGTGAGCTGACTGTCCCCTTCACCCTCGATGTAGACACAAGCACATGAAGACAAACCCAAACAAATACTCACAGCTTGCACCCTGCTGGCTAATAGACAGATGAGTGAATACTCGAGATGGAGTGGAGCTGCTTCGGGAGCACATCCATCTGTCCAGTCCCGTTGAACATTATGGCAGGGGCTCCAGAGCTGCCTCAGATGGGCCTCACCTCCTGCCCTGCAGCTGGTATCTGGCTAGTTGGCACCTGCAGCGCACACACATGCTGTTATGCATCAGCAATAGGGCATACACACACCAATTAGATTTTCCCTTACCGCTATGTGTGTTTATGATTATTTATGCCTATGTTGACAGACCCAGCCAATTTAAGGTTAATAAACAGATAACAGAAAATCTGAGTTATGCAGCTATGCCAGACAGACAGTGTGCGTGGGTGGAGAAGCAATTACACATACACAAAATGCTGCAGATTTATTATTGTATCTTATTGAAGCAAAGCTTCTCGTGTGTCATGTCCTTGGCTTAGAGAATTAAAAATCTTGTTGACATATTGGTGCTTTTCACTGTGCAGGAAGAAGTGAAGAGGTATCATCGCTACTGCAACCACAGTGGAGGGCAAGTTCCCAAGTTGGAGAGGTAAGACACTACACAGCAGTGTTATTACTGTTACATTAAAAAATCCTCATATTTTAAGGACAGAGGATGAGGATGGTATACTGTAACATTAAAGCCCTTGTTCTAAAGACCCGTATTCTTACAAGGCCTAACTCCTAAACATAAACTCCACCATGTCATCCTCTTACTCTACTAAAACCAGTTCTTATGCTGTTGTGACTTCCAATTTCATTTGAATATGCATATATATGAATAAGGTCATCATTTTTAGCATGCAGGTCACAAACAGTGTGTTTTGTTTTTGTTGTTTCTGATCACACATTTCTGTTCATCTATTTTTTCCCGTTGTTATTATAGAAGCCGTCCTCGTAGGAGTGAAGAAGAGGATGACAATAGCCCTCATCGTCATGAACAGCAACAGCACCTGGAGAGCAAGGCTATTGTGTAGGTATCACCTATGGCACATTTAAGAATCTGTGTGTTTTCTTTTCAGAATATCTGTTTCTGTTCTACATTTTTGAATCAGTTTTACTTTCAGTGTCACCGACATTACCTTTGACCTTAAAAGTGCATTATGTTGGTTGGGTGGGAGAGATTGATATATGTGTGGCTTTAATTCAACCTTCCATCTGATTAAGTTTCAGAGTCGGGGTCAGAGTTCACTTTTGAGTTTCTGAACCCTCGTAGACTACCATCTAACACTATTTTACTTAAACATGGGCCCACACTTTTATAGGTGTAACAGGGAAGGACAGCTCTCGCCTTAGGCTTTCGCTTCCTTGAAACTCGAGGATAGAGAAGAGAAAACCAATGTCTCTGTGTAGAGTTAACATGATTGGGGTGTGGAAAGGTGAGACAGATAGGGGGAAAAATGGCAGTGGAACAGGAAGCAGGGACGGGGAGGGGTGTAGAGGTGGAAGGAGCAAAGTGAGAATAAAAGTGGAGAAAATGGAGAAAGGTATTGGTTTTGGAGCTAGGAGTTATGGCTTAATTCAGTTTGTTCCATTTGGCTCAGCTGTCTCTCTGCTTCACTGGAGGTGAATGTGTTCCTCCATTGGGTAATTGATCCTACACTCCATCCTGAACCCTGGTGCTGGGATGTTACTTCAGGGATGAAAGAGAGTGGAAAGTGAGATATGGAAGAGAGCAATCTGTGGAGTTGAGAACTGAGGAGGGTCAGAAAAGTGTGTGACCAAGAGAAGAAGTTGAGAAAAAAGATGTTCGAGAATGTCCAATAAATGCGGGAAAGGAACGTCACAAAGAGAAATTTAGAGGGAAGTGAAAGATGGTCCATGGTCACATCATTAATCAATATAAAATGTTTCCTGTTGCTGCTGTAAATGTGCAATTGTAAACAAAGCATTATAATAAATTTATAATAACTATATTTATATAGCACCTTTCAAAACAGAGTTATAAATTGCTTTACTAACAGGGTATGCAGTAAATACAGCAAAAGAAAGCAGATTTACACAGTGCATTTATACAGCAATAGGGAAATAAAGACCTGGGAAAGGCAAAAACTAGTGGGAAAGAAAAAGTTCAAAGAATGAATACAAAATAAATTCAATGTTCACTATAAGAAGGCTTTTTCAAGAGACGAGATTTAAACTGACTTTGCTACCCTGAGATATTCATGAGGAGTCCTTTTTTGCCAAAGCTCAGCCACCTTTTGTGACAAGGCGGGACTTAGGAGCCCACAGGAGGGTCCCACTGTACGACAGTTGCTAAATTTATTCAAAATTCACCTGAAAGTAAACACAATCAAAATGCTGAAAGTGTTATCAGGTTTTTACAAAGCATCTTTTGGTGCAAGCAGGAAAATTCTAAGCTCAGTGACTGGACATTTTTCATGGGGATCTGCCTTAGAAGTTGTAGTTGACTTTGATCCTTCCAGGGTTTTTTATGTACACATTATTGGTTTTCTTCTTCTTAAAACCCTGGATGCCCCCAAAACACTCCTCACATATGGTAACTCCATGCCATAACCCAGCTCAACTTTAGTTATGAGATGCAGATGTCATTGATATACAGATTTTGTATGACTTGACTTATATTTCCAGGATCCAGCGGGCCTGGCGAGCAAGCGCTTTCCGCAGAGGCAGCTGGCAGGGACCAGACAAGAACCGTACCAGCCATCATCAGGGTGAGACAGTGCCTTCCGAGAGCCTCCAGGACCCTGCGATGACCACCAATATTTCTCCGGTAAGACAGTGTAAAGAAAATCAAACAGACAACCATATGGCGCAACATAAGAATGAGGCAGGTTGCAAGATATCTTGACATTAATAAGTTATCTGCTATGTAGTCTGAGTTATCACCTGTGATATGTTGTTTCTGCAGAGGAGGAAAAAGAAATGGGCGAGTGGATGAATCAATGGATAAACTAATAAAGAAAAGAACAAGGGAGGGAACGAGGGAGGGGTGTTTACCTCCAGTGTCATCTGAGGGACCACGGGGGTTATTGGTGGAGGTGGATGGGATGCCAGCTGGCACTGTGCCCAGATCTGTAATTAGCCGTTAATTAGGTAAATTTTCAAAGCTGGTTGATTGATTAATGAAGTGCCTCTGCCCTTGTCCTCCCCCATCTCACCCCCCACCCACCTCTTCACCCATTCCTTCTCCCGATGGAGCGCAGGGGAGAATTAAACAGTGCTCACAGGGCATGGCAGCCAAACAAAAGCCAGAAAAAAAACTCTATGAGCAGCAGAGGAGGAGGGAGAAAGAAACAAAGTCGGGGGGGAGGCAGAGGCAGAGATAAGGAGATGAATGCGGAGATGTAAAAAGATGCCTTTAGATCGCCCCAAGTTCTAAGTGACAGACAAGGACAGACACACACAAACAAACACACACAGGCATAGTCTGCTCTGCTGGTTTCTCACTCTGCGTTGGCTCTCACAGTGTAGTAATCACAGTGAGACACACAAGCTACCCGCACACAAGCCTGCCCACGCTCTTTGCAGAGACTCAGAAAAATATGATGTCATGTCTGCATACTCACTAGTGTGTGGGGGATGCATTTTTCCCACTCTCTTTTTAAGCAGTGCTAAAGGAAAGCAAGATTCCCTTAGCAAACAGATGGGCTGGTGTCCTGGTGAGACTGTGTGTGTGTGTGTGTGTGTGTGTGTGTGTGTGTGTGTGTGTGTGTGTGTGTGTGTGTGTGTGTGTGTGTGTGTGTGTGTGTGTGTGTGTGTGTGTGTGTAGGTTGTTTGTTCTGCTTGAAGGAGTTTCTTGTTCATTAGCACAGCAGCAAATGTCTTCCTAATTAGAAAGTTACTGTAACTTAAAAACCAAGAGGACAAAGAATCCCCTCTCCCTTCCCCAATCTCTTCCCTCTTACATTCCTTTTTTCAGTATTGTCAATATTCAAAATATTAAATTATCTATTATATGTATCTCCCTACCATTCAAACCCCTTCAGTAACCTAGTGTAGTGTGACTTGGTAGGTGGGTATGTGGCTTCTGTACCCCCCTTCCACCCCCACCATTCAATGGGGTATGGGTGGCATTGATCAACACCTGTGGTGGAATGTAAGTACTCAACTAATGTTTTTTAACATACCTTTTAAATACTTTACTTGATCATTTCCAGTACATGCTACTTTATACAACAACTCCACTACATTTGAGAGGGAAACAATGTACCTCTGCTTAGAATTCTTTATTTCTGTACATTTTCAATGCAAAACTTTTACTCGTAATGAAACATTTTAACATGGCAGTATTGCAATTTTTACTCTAGTAAAAGATCTGAGTTCTTCTACCACTCATCAACACACAGATTATTTGAAAGACTGTGACATGATTGGCTGTAGAATTGCTCTACAAGATGCACATATCGCTGATTATCTTTAGGGAGGTACATGGTAAATCCCTGTTCACAGTGGTGGTATACTTGTGTATATGCACCATTACTCCAATGTTCATCTTTCATCTTTCCCTAGCTCCTCTATCCTCAACAATACAGTACATAAATCCAAACAAAATACATACATGCACATAAGATAAAGTACATCTATTAGCTCTCTCCCTAAATGAATATTCCTACTACAGTTCATACTGGACCTAATGTGCATGGTAACCATGCTGCTGAAAATGAAATGTCTGCCAAATATGCCTAAAGTCACTGTAATAAAAAAGCAAAATTTGTTCTAATGCTAAACACATATTCTATCATACAAACTACCTTAGCTTTAGTTAGAAACTAGATTAATTTTGGGAGTAACATTGGAGCGGCACTGCTGTTTTTCACTCCAGCTCCTTTACCCTCTCCCCTCACTTGCATCACTCCTCTTGCCTCCACCTCTGCCCACAACACTCTCACCTACCTCTCTTTTTTTCTTATGCCGCCTTTTCTAATGCTCTCTTCGTTTGTCCTCATTCACACTATCACTCTCCTGTGGCTGTTGTGCTCTTTGAAGGACAGGCATTCATCAGTGTAAGGCCAGGGTGCCACATCATATGTGTGTGTTGATGCATGTGTGTATGTGGGAGTGTACATGTGAGCTCATGTGGGTTTGGAGGACCTTGCACCAGGCCTGTAGGGGAAGGTTCAAACATACTTCATGCATATTTCATGGAACCCTGATATTGAACACTACACACACAGGCATATACAGTATAAAACACTGCAGCACAAACCAAGGTTTTTCTCCCTGATCTGCTCTAACAGAGAAAAACATCCTCGATCCACACTCTCATAGCACCTCCCAGAATTCAACACTCTTTATATCAATATCAAGTTGACTCTTACTTCTTTTTGTCTGTGTCTTCCATATATTACTGATGTCCAACCATGGACAACCAGGCTGAAGCCTGCTGTAACCCTAGGTCCAAATGCATTATTTATACAGTGAAGGGCAAGGCCCTACATGTCCGCTCTGGTCATGCCTAGCCCATTGATAGAAAATCAATATGTCTGACTGTTCTGAAGACACTCCTGCTGTATGCTGGCTAACCTACAGAGAATCCTGTGTTGATGAGTGTGTAAGATGTTGAGAGTAGGACAACAACATGAACCCTATGTGAGCATTTTAAAGCCACAACATCTAAACAATGTAATGGCAATGTAATGATCAATACTGCTTTGAAATCCACTCAGAAATGATCATTTTGTATATGCAAGAGTGCAATTCTTAATTAAAGGTGATATTGTGATGATGTGAAGTTGTTTGTGAATTATGCTTACTGGCTTTCCATCCGAGAGTTAGATGACAAGACTGATACCACTTTTAATGTCTGTCTATTAAATATGAAGCTACGGCCATGAGACAGTTAGCTTAGTTTAGCATAAAGATTGGAAACAGGAAACAGCTAGTCTGGTCCTGTTACCACATTATATCTTACTGTATTTGTTAAACAGGGTTTCTGCAGGATCTTAAAAAGTCTTTTTAAGCCATTAAATCAAAATTTATTGGCTTAAAAAGTCTTAAATTAGCTGAAGTTTGTGTTCTAGGTCTTAAATAATTTTAAACAGGTCTTCATTTTCCAACGTCCATGTAACGTTACCTCTAATCCTCATTGAAATGGTCCTGCAGCGTTTTAAAAAAAATTTCCTTCTGTGGTGTTGCTGTTCTTTCTTTCGTTATATAATTCACTGTATAACAACTACAAAGACCAACGCCTACAAAGACCAACCAGCTGTCGTGTCATTGCCGCAAATCTCTTTCGGATTGTACCACAAATATAAAACAGAGTTATTCTTTAGCTGTGCGAAAGTTCAACCATAGCCTTGAAAAAACAGAGCTTAGGACTTGGTTAAAACATGTCGCTAGCAACGTATTTGAAGGCTAATGTTGCTACTTAAAGAATGAGCGCTGCTACTAAAATTTTACCCGATCATTGATGATTTTCATCACGGTAACACCGAACGCATGGCTGTATCTCTCTCCTCAGTCTTCAATGGATGAGCAAATGTGAGAGAGAGTGTGGCAGTAAGTGATGGTTAAAGTTAGCAGAGGATAAGATTAACATTAAGTTGTCAGGTTACAGCTCTGTCCTGTGCGCATATTGTACATCTTGATAGTTAAATTAAATCATAAAGAAAGGACACTGTTGACCACGGAGGAGCTGAGGTTAGTAATGTTAAAGCAAATTAGCGATGCAAACTAGTCCTTTAAAGCTAATGAGGAGATTATGGTTTTGGATTTTGATATATAAATTAAATGTTTGTAATTAGACAGAAGAGAGGTGGTTCTCATGTTGCCGATTTTTTTATGTTAATTTCTATAAATGTATAAAGCAGTAAATTAAGACACAAAAGGCTAACATGAACAGTCTTTAATGATTCTGAGGTCATATTAACACTGTGTTCCTGTCATTATAAGGGAGTGAGGCTCAAAACTCCTACGCCATGAATGTATATTCATTGAGAGCATAAAAACTAATCACATGAAATTTCCCAGATCTAATGAGTATATTTTAACCCAGTAGACTTATATAGCAAGTTTAGCTTTTGGGGTGGAGTTTATTGAGATTGGAAATTGCTCTAGATTTTCCTACTTATTATTCAAAGACATGGTAATAACAGTGTTCCAAAGTTATTTGGAAATAATTATTTCTTTTTTGGAAAACAAATTTTCTTAGTGGATGACCACCAAACCTCCAACACAAAAATACCATCTTAATTTTTTACATTATACCCCCCTGTGAAAGCATGTTTTAATCCTTATGGAAATTATTTTTATTATTATTATATAACATCTACCTGCACTCACTCACACACACACCTTTACCTCTGGTCTCTAACTGCAAACTCACCAGCTTTCCCTGCATCTGTCTGTCTCTCCCTGTCTGCTCCCCTGAGTTTCTCCATCAGCAGTAGGTCATGTTTTATAAAGTCACAGAAAAGACACAGATTTCTTCCACCCCTCACCCTTTTGCGGGTGCACCGCATGCCAGCTTGTTAATTACATAGGTTGTCAATTTCATCGTCCATCTCTGTGTTTCATTGTTGACATCGCCCAATGCTAATTTTGTAGACATCACTCAACCCTAATTTGAATACATTTATTTACTCTGCAAGTAATTTCTGACATTTCCTGCATTTCCTTTGTATGTTTCTTTTTTTGATGTTGTGAAATAAATCTTAAATTTCATTCATAGTGGTAGAGGTCAAAGTGTGTAAACGGCAATTTGTTGTCTTACGGGGGCACGACTTTTTCTAGGCCAGGTGCAGTGACTCTCTGACATTTTTCACATTTGGCATGGCCACTTATCAGGATGAATTTGACAAAAATACCTTATTATTGATTGGTAGCTATTTTGAAAACAGAGAGCTTAGACTTGTGAAGGCAAATAGATTTGAGTTGTAATAGACACAAGGATCTCAGTGGTGCTTTATATTAGCAGAAATGTAGATTATTATTATTAGGCAGTGTGCACAGTTTGGTCTGTATTTAACTTTGAAACTATGCTCTTTTGTAGTGTGATGTCTATGTGCGCTTAGAAGTGTGCATTTGCATGTGAGCATCCGTACGTGCTGACTTTGTTGCTCAAGTGTTTCCCCATGATTCACAGCTGAGTGTGACCCTCTGGGATGGTTTGGTGTGCTTTATTCAGAGACACAAACCAGTGATCAAAGCTAAAGTGTTGAGATGAGAATGTAGATGAAATGCTTCAGTGCTGTGCCTGTCATTACAAAGAAACTAATACTGCTGCTGGGTTGCCTGAACACTAATGAAATGAGTTCAGTGATGGATAGTTAAGGGAAGATAAGGACTGTGAGTAGAAAAGACAAAAAGAGAATGAGTATGAAAAATAGATAAAAACACATTACATCATCTATGCTTGGGCTCTGCTAATAAAAGTTTATGTGTCCCTGACTGTTTGCAAACGCTGTTCGTGGGCATTGATCTGTTCCTATCTCTGTGACATGTTTGCACTTTTCCCCCTCCCTTTCTGTGGCCCAGGCAGAGGGAAAGTGTTAGTGTAAGCATTCCTGCAGCCTGCGTGGGAGATCATTCTCTCATCTCTCAGCGCCAAGAATCTCACAAAGCGAAGTGATGGCTTCATCCATGCCTCCACCTCTACCCCCCTTAATCCCTTTTTCCCACCCTCACTCTATGTCATCCCTCACTTTCCCTCCCACTGCCTCTTGATGCACACTCGCACATACACACATCCACATTCACAAACACACCGGTTCCCCGTTTCGGCAGACAGATGCTAACAGATTACTTGTTTTATTGGTGTCAGTTGGTGTCTCATTTGAAATAAATTTATATACCTCTGCCCCAGAGTTGACATCAATCGGGCTTAACTCATTTAATAGCCATGACATTTGCCTATTAGCTTATTTACTGTCAAAACAGGCCCAGGCACAGCTGGCTTCCTGAGAGACAGTAACTCTCGCATTTGTATCTGTTAGTGAAGAAAATGTGATTGCATGTGCAAAATATAAACTCCAGAGGAATATTTAATTCAAGTACATACAGAAACATGGACTCATATGTAAGTGAACGGCTAATATGTATAAACACACATTCATTGTATACTATACTTTTCCAAATAGCAGCCATATTTTATCATATTTTAGAAAGATGACTCCCTGTTTTCTAATCTGCTCCTGCTTTGCATGTGTTTCTGTGTTTCCTTGTAGTTCAAACTCAAAAGATCCATGTTCAGGACAAAACACATTTTCTCAGCACTAATTTTATCAGTACAACCACAGACTCATGCCATTCAACACTGTTAACCTAAATAGCACTCTCACTCTGTCAGGATTTAGATTTCTCCACATGCTAAAACAGTATGCATGGGGCTGTAAGAGTAAGAGTATCTTTTTAAACTTATTAAAAGCAAAAAATAGCAGAGTATAAGGAATTGATTAAACAATGTGTGTCTTCTGGTTAGCGTGCCCGACTAGCTATTTTACCGCCTATAGTAATGTAACATGGCGGTACTTCCAAGGCCAAGAAGAATTCCACAAGACATTATTTTGTGTTGTTAGTGGTTGCATTTTCTTTTGTAATGTTAAAAATAAAGCATACTATTTGAAAATGAAAACCACAAAGCACAATTTTTACCTTGTCTGGCTTGTCTAAGTATGTCAACTAAGCTGCCAAACAGTGTAATGGCCTCAGCCTTTTAGTACATCATATATCATATATACCAAGTGCGTATTTAAGATCCTTTACAGGATTACTGTTTTAAAAAGAGTCCACTTGAAAAATCAAAAAGTCAAGCAGAGACATCATTTTCAACTAACTAATAGAGGTAGCATTTGCCTAATTAGCTATATAGCTACAGCTCATAACATGCTACTAACAGTTATCATTTTAGCCAGTAAAATTAGTCAGCAAGAAATAAGACCTATTGTTTTAAAAATTTTAGTGTTAATCTGCTCCCATTTTCATTGTAAATTATGGCTGTGTCCAAAACCACTCTCTAATTCACTCATTCCCTACTCAGTAGACACTCAATAGCAACTGTATCTCAATTGTGAGCAGTAAATTAAGATTTTGGAGACTTACTAATCATCATTTTTGCATTGTATTGTGGGATTGTTAGCAGAAAGAAATGTACATGCCATGAAAACTACACACTACCGTTAAAGCAGTGGCTTAAAGGGTCTAATCGCTCTCTTTCCTGGTAAACCTTTAATGGAAAATGCAGAGGAAATGTAGTTTTACTAATTAATAAAATGAAAAAAGTAGAAATGGTTATAATTATTTTTCAATAAAATTCTCTGTAGATTCATGAGTAGTACTGAGTAAATTATAAAGTACTGAAGGTATTTGTGCTGCAGAAATGTATATTGTACATGTGAGCCATTACAGAAGGTTATTAGACACCCCTCAATATTTTTTTACCCTTTACTTAGTTGTTCATGCTAGACACGTCCCCAGCTATTACTTGAAACTCTGAAATTATTTTAATAACACTTTTTTACTTGAGAATCCAGCATATGAGAATCTACATAGATAGCACAGTCCAGCATGTACATTATCTTATACCAAGACAGTGCTCCAAAATAGCCATTGATTTTGTGAAAGCCCATTGGGAAGATATCTTAGAGATTCATCATGGCTATGTGGTAAAGAGGAAAAACGAGGAGAAGAGAGAGCTGTCTCCAGGAGGTAGAGAGAGAACGACAAATGGCTAGAAAGCTGAAAGGAGGAGGTGAGAGAACATCAGAAAAATGTAGGTATTTGAGTGAATATGAGGATAACAACTCTGCATTAGGGTATCCATAAGCCTCCATTTGTGTGTGTGTCTATGTGCGACTGTGTGTATGCACAGGTGTGAGTACAGTATGTCTGTCAAAAATTCTTCGTCATTGCTATATCTGTCCAAACTACACCAAAGATTAATGCTGACCATTATATCTGTAGATCTGCAAAGATCACACTTACATGTTTACATCTGCTTCTGTACACAAATATAAACACACCAACAGTCTTCAGTGGCACATTAAGAGCATCTTATGACCCCATGAAAAAAAAAATCAATATAAGCTGTTACACAAATGGAGAGGAGCTGAGAAGTGAAAAAGAGCAGAGGGCCAAAATAGATCTTGATCAAGGCACTGACGGAAGATAGCAAGAATATGGAGGGAAAAGGGCGTGAGCATTTCAGCTCATTTGGCTCTTCTCACTTTATGGCATTCACTGTTTTTTTGTGAACACACGATACTGAATCACTTGATTGGATATTTACAGCAGGCCGTGTGCAGCATTTCAATGAGAGAGATGCTTTACAGCTGGTGTATGGAGATTTGATTGGATACTGTAGCTCACTGCAAACTCCCCCTGAGCTTCTAATTGGTTATTTATCTAGAAAAAACATGCCATTTAGCTGACATTACTTAAACTAAACAAGCATATACTGTAGCTGCATGCATGCCACAGACATGGATGTGACACATACTGTATATACACATGCGCAGGCTATAACGAAACATAAATCAGCTGAAGGTGTCTCCCAACCATCTGCACCAGTAATAACAATCGGGTACCTAAGGCTATATGCTCTACTGTTCTATTACAGCACACTTCTCTCAGCACACACTCTTTCCCTCCAGTTATCTCCTCTACCCTCTTTTCTCCAGCCTCCAGTTTTTCTCGCCTCACTCTCTCCCTCTATCTCTTTCAGTCTCCTGCTTTCTCACCCCAACTTGCTCCATTCCTCTTGCACATAGGGCTTGTCCCCCTCTTAAGCCCATCTCATACGCAAATAGGCTCAGTCCTCATGGCCAGTGAGTCTTCCATAATGAGATCCCTGGAGGAGAGAGGAGGAGCGTAAAGAGCAGTGGGAGAGAGTGGGGGGAAGCAGAAGGGAGGAGAGTCCTTGACGGTTGATCTTCTCTCTGACCTGCTCAGATAGGAAACCTTTCCATTAGTTCACCCACCCCTCCCCACTACCACCACCACCACCACCCACCCATCTCTGCCTGTTGCTTTCCCTCGTCAACCCTCGTCTCTGTCTTCCTCGATCCATTGTATCCTCCTCCCTCTCTTCTGTTCATCCACGACCTACCATTACTGTCCATTAACCAGATCAGAGGCATTATAATCCTCTTCTGACAGCATTCCTGCTGTGTGTATAGTACACTTGGTGGTAGGGAGGTGCTGAGGGAGATGTGGAGACAGAAATTTGTAGCAATCCTCAGAGAGGACAGCGTTTCTGTGTTGTAGAGTGAAATCGAAAGCGGGCATGCGGTATGTAAGAGGAGGCTGGGGACTGCTATGGAAGGTTAAGAAGAAGAAAGAAAGAAAGAATAAATGAAGTCCAGGCTGCGAGTTACATGTTTTTTCCTCATATGGTGTGCAGCAGGTCCATTAGGTATTTCCTTCTTCTCTTCTGATCAGATCATAGGCATCTTTCTTGTGTGCTTTTGGGATTGCCAGCTAAATAGCTAATTTAAAGTTTGTTTGTCCTTTTTGTGTAGTAATTTATCTTCTATTATTTAGCATTATTTGAGACCACCCACGGATTAATCCTCTTTCCATCGACCATGAGGAGGCTAAGTAGAAAGGAGTGATGAGCCGGTCAATGACTGCTAAACTAGAGGTACCTCCCTGATATCATAAAGTCCAGGCTTTGACAGGTAGCTGCTGATTGTCTCATTAGTCTGCCCTAGAGAAGAGCCAAGCTTTTCATCACAGCTCTAACAGTGTATTAATAGTTTAAGCATGTGTTCGATAAAAGGGAATACTCATGAAATGTTCTCTGGCCATTTAAAGAGACATTGTTTCTGGCAATGGGGCGGTGGTTGTCCTTACAGACACATGCTTGTTTTCTTATTCCCTCAATCTATTTACCTCTCTGTCTATTTTTCCTTATGTATGTACATACATAAGGAAATATATCTGTTGTATGTTCATCTATTTCTGTTTGGCTATCTCTGAGGCACCCCGATGGTCATTAAACAGATGTAGTAAATATGCATTCAAATGACTATTTCAGTGGCTAGTGTGCTGTTGTGTCAGCTGTTGGATTCCCTGCTATAGCAAGCCAATCATCCTGAGCTCTCTGTTGTTTGGTCTTTTATTTTGATTTTCAGATAGATATGGTTGGCTATCTGTTGTTACTGTTAAAGCAATTACAAATTACCCCCCAGAAATGTTTTCTGAATTAATTTGATGTTGGGATTAGTGCAGTTGCAAAGTCATGCATGATCTTATTTCTATAATATAATTCTATAATATAATACAATGGGTAAATAGTTGAACCCAAGTCACTGGAGAATTGTGAGGCAGCAAGTCTTGTTATTGTCTCCTTAGAGTTTGCTTTTTGGTGAGGCTTGCGACTGGAGAGCTCAGTTCATCCTGTCAGTGTTTTCCAGACTAAGATCTCATATTCAAAACTGGCCATGTGAGATTTAAGTTGGCTTCTGCAAGACTAACCTTTAACCCCTCAGCCATGCTGAATATGTGACTGTCTGTGTATGCAAATGTGTATTTGTAATTTTGAATATGTGTTTTAAGTGTGCCAGTGCACGCTCTGGAGATGTCCTGTGGGCATTTGATCTCTGTCCGCCATTTCTTATGTCTTCTTGATCTATGAGTCAGGGGTGAATGGAGGGTGTTTCGTCCTCTAATGTACTTTTCTTTGTGATGCGGTAAAGAATTGATGCTCATTATGTGCACCAAACTAAAGAAGGGAAAAGATAGATTGGAGATTGCTATGGGCTGAATGCCAGGAGTTCCTCCAATGCGTTCCATGTGCACGTTAGTTTGCAAAAATTAGTGTTGTCGGATGTGAGTGTGCTTTGGTGTGTTGGGGAATCTTCCCAGCCAAGAGCCTTTGCTTTGAAGTTGGGCCTTTGTCCATAGTAGATTGTTGAATCTTTGAAGCCACTGTGAAATCCCTTTATTTGCATAAGCATTCACATCAACTGTAATTGTACTGTGCAGGCATGTATGTGTATGTGTGTGTGTTTGTGTGCATCATGTGCACCCACGTATAGAGCACCTGTCTAGTTGCCCCTCTAGCAGTTTAAATATTGGCCCAATGTGTCCTCAGAATCTTCTACCATCACCATGGTAACAGTGAACTTGGCTCAGGATGTCCTTATTTACGTATGCAAATGATGTCCTGCAGCTCTCCAACTTGTCAATCACAATCCTAAGAATAAGAATCCTAAGAATGTAAAAATCCAGCCAAAAAGGTGAGAACTGTTAGTTTTAGTTTGTCCAAAGCACAATATTTTATGTGCCAAGTGCTCTCTGCAGAAGCCAGTGCTACTGAAAGTTTTTGTGGCAAAGATCACATTACCTCATGGCCATGTTGGTGACTTTTGTTTTGTTTATGTATTTATAATGTATATAAACTGCAATAGTGTTATACCTGTGAAAGCTTCAAGCACACCCTCATGAATCTGCCTATTTATTTTGTTTGTTTATACAATACAACTGGTGGAAATGTTTTTAGAAATGTAGAGGGATGATTTACTGCTGTCTAGTCCGAGATAGACAGGCAGCAGTATCCCTCAACTGTCTCCTACGCCTTGCAAAAGCTGCAGAAGTCCCCATTGTTTTTGTTCGTCTTTTTCTCTTCTTGGTCTGGCTTGAATCTCTCCCGAGCCTTACATCTTGAGGTTGCGTTTGTTTATTCTCTTCTTTGTGAGTTACCAGAAACTCTTCGTCTTCTTCCAGCTTCTTCATCTCTCCCCTCTCTTCTTCTATCTGCCTTTCTGTACTCCCCCACTTTCATCCATCTCACTGGTCCTTCTTAAAGCTGCTTTCCTCATAATTTATTTCTTTTACATTTCACTTCTGAAACTACTGGATTTGTTGTGCAAATTTCTTTACAGTATGTATGTTTTAAAATGACAAATTATGCAATGGAATCATATAGCAAAAAAATGCTGTATCTTATTCTAGGCAAGTTCTCATTGTCTGTTATTGGCTAATCCATCTGGGATGAGAGTCAGCACTTCTGAATCTGATGGTAGTTTACTCCCTATGTGCTGGAAACAAATTGCTTCCCAAAGTGAAGCAGTTAAAGTATCTTTTACAACTCAGGGTAGGATGGGGCATGAGATTCACAAACAGATCAGTGCTGGACCGCCAGTAATGCAGACATTGTACCAACTAGCATGCCAACCCTCTCCAATCGATCACAAGCTTTGGCGTGAGTTCCTTTCACAGGATGTCTGGGCTGACCCTTTGAGGAAGTGTGAGGAGCTCAGGAATTTGGAAGCAACTTTGAGCTCCTCTTTTTGCCTTTGAAAGAGTCAGTTGATGTGGTTAAGATATCTGATTAGGGTCTCCTCCCTGTTGGACGCCTCCAAAAGGGAGGAAACCCTGAGCATACCCAGAATATGCTGGAGGTATTTTATATCCGATCTGGCCTTGGAACACCGTGGGATCCCACAGGGAGAGGTGGAGGAGGTAGGTAGGGAGAGAGGCATCTTAGTTACTTGGCTATTAGCCTGTACCCCCATGACCAGGAGAAAATGGACGAAGATGGAAAATAACGGTATCAGTAGATCCTGTCAACTTCTGGGGTAATAATGATTGCTGAGATCTTGGTGATTGTCACAAGTTGTTTTGAATAAATTAAACACAAATAGTTCAGTGATCCTCTTCACAAAGCAATTTCAAAAAGCCTGATCAGTAACGGCAAACAGGAAACACGTTGGGCCTGACGATGTGTATGGTTAATAACCATACACATTGGTTATTAACCATACACATTGATACTGTTCTATCTCCATGAACATAGCGGTGTGTGTGACGAAGAGAGGTTTATGATACTGAACAATGATAACATGCGTCAACTCCTAATGCTCCTTCTCCTACAGTCATTTAGCAGATGCTATTTCCTGCCACAGAGTAAACTGGGAATGAGAGAGCAGAAATAGTATTAAACCCAAAATAGCAAGACAGTGAGAAGAGTGGCAGAGAGAAAAGAGAGAGAATAAGATCATTGGGGGAGGACAAAACAGTTGCATTAACAACACATTGTCATTTCTCTACTTTGTGCTGCTGTTGACAACACAAAGATGGGCATATTTTGGGGGGGGTTGCTGAACTTCCTTTGCTTCACATGCATGCAAGTTTCTACCAAACATAATATTTATAACCTTACTTTGTTTGTTTTTTTCTGTGTATTTTCTGTTTTGCTTTTGTGGATGGATTTTAGTGGTAAGTTGTGCCGAAAATGTACTGTAAGATGGTGTATTGTGTGTTATTTCAAACTCCAGATGCAAATTTTCAGAAGCATATTCATTTTCTGCAACTTTTATATTAATGGATTTGTTGTTTCAGCATTAATGTACACAAAATACATAGGTTTGATGAGTCATGTAAACTACTTGTGTTTTAGATGTTCTTATTACACTTCCATTGCAGCTCATGATGCACACTTTCTCAAGCTCTAATATTTTAAGGTCTGGTGCAAAGTTATGTTATAAAGTAAGCAGATAGAGAGATAATATAACACAGGGTTGCTAGTTTTTTGTTATTGTTTTACACAATACATCACTTTATGTATTCAATGAGAAGTTGGCTCAGAGTCATCAAGAGACTGAGTTGGCAGGAGGATGAGGAGATAAAGAGCTTAGGTGAAGAATGGGGCGTATGAATCTTTAAAACTGTAATATGCAGCTTTCAGGAAGAAAAATGACTGATAAAATAAATTCGCCTTTCCCTTTTATGGCCACACAGAACCTTTTAAGTGAGGCAACAATGAGAGCATGTTACCCTTATTAAATACTGTAGGAAAGTAGCACCATTAGAGCACAGCAGCTAATTACTAACCCCAGATGGCATTCTGTGTATCCAGTTTTTCCTCTGGTGGAGTTCTATTTACTCAGCACTAAAGACAGTTAGTTGACTTCTAGAAGCTGAAAATGTCTCATTTTACTCCTTTAATTGGTAAAGTAGTTAACCATATCTACTGGTAGTGAAAATGGTTGCACAAGTGTAGTGAATACATTGCAAATACAACAAAAAAGAGGAAGAATTACTGGGCTTATGAGCTCAGTCTTAATTACGTCTTATTTTAAAATCCCTAGTTTTTTTAAATCTATTTTTATCTCTTCCTCTTTCTTTCTTGTTCTTTCACACTCAGTGTATTGACTGTTAATTGTCTGTCACCCCAACATACTCGGTGTGTGAGGCATATAAATATATATTTTCTTTTAGCCTCACTTTCTCTTTCCCTGGTTTCTTGTTTGACCTATATAAAATATAAATACATACACTACATACAATAAATATTATTTGAAAAAGGTGACATCTGCACTTATAAAATTACTAGAGAGTCACACTTGACGCATTGATGTCTTTTTTGAAGAAATGGTAACCTCAGGCTTGACAAACTGATTAGAGATTTGCAAAATATACTGCATGATAAATTTGAGTGTACGCATACTACTTTCCAACTCTGCTTCATATTGTGCTTTTCATACCTTCCATTTCTCTCTCTCCTTATATACTTACTATTCTCTCCTTTTTCTTTTTCGTCTCCATGCTTGCCATGCAACAGTATAAGACCTTAAATTATAATAATTTCTGGTGCTGTGTGCACCTTTTACAAGGTCAGATTACTCATATATAGAGGGCACACACTTAGAGCTCATGAAGTATATGGAGCAGATCTGTGATTTTAATGTGTTGAAATGGAGTCAGAATTTTAGTGCTGTCATGTCCGAACCAGTAAAGGAACTAATTACCTTCTCATTAACCTATGACTGTGTGTGTGTGTGTGTGTGTGTGTGTGTGTGTGTGTGTGTGTGTGTGTGTGTGTGTGTGTGTGTGTGTGTGTGTGTGTGTGTGTGTGTGTGTGTGTGTGTGTGTGTGTGTGTGTGTGTGTGTGTGTGTGTGGGGTCTCCCTAAATATTCCCTTTCCATCTCTCAGGCTTGTTTAATGTCACCTCTATCCTTTCCACTCTGTCTCTTAAACAAAGAAAACAACTTCACACACACACAAACAGTTTCCTCACACTGATTTACCACCTTAAATGAGACAGATTGGCTCTAAAAGTAAAGCAATGGGATTGCACAGGATACACAGAGAAGCTTTATGTGAATAAATTATCAGCTCTTCAAGAGGTGCTATTGCAGACATTGTTTTCTCATCTCATCTCAAAGTCAAACCTTTCAAGGAATAGTTCAAAATGTTGGTAAATATGCATAATTGCCTTCTTGCTAAAAGCTAGATGAGAAGATCGATTGCACTCCTCATACTGTAACAATGGAGCTACCACCAGTAGCTAGCTAGCTTAGCATAGCACAGAGACTGAAAATGGGGGGAAACAGCCAGCCTGGCCCTGTCAGAAGACAACAAAATGTGTCTACCAGCGTGGAGCCTCTTAAAGCTCACTAACTGACAAACAAATAGCCACAATCTAAATTATTGGCTGACAACATGACTGAATATAACAAAACACGTCTGTAATTTTTTCATGTCACCATGCTCATCTAGCAACACCAGAGCGGGAGTTGGCTTCTTGGCCTCCATCCCCAAATGTTTTCTCAAAAGCCTCAAATCTTTTAGTTTTTTGAAAATAACTTTGTTTCATTTCCCCTCTGTGTCTCTGACTGGACCAGCAAATCAAGTACCAGCAGAAGTTCTGTCACTGGGGTAATACCGCATCTAGCCTTTAGGTCCTCCCCAACAGTATCATAGGGAGTCGTTTTTGTGTGTGTGTACTCGTGTCACGTCAGTGAACAAGCTTACTAGCTTCTAGCTAACCAGTTTATGGACTACAGAAAATAAAGTTTTCCACGGGGAGTAAACCTCAGCCCTCATCAACAGAAAGTGGTTCAGCAGCAGTATAAGCAAGTGAACCTCGGACAAGTGTGACTCTGCAGCTTTAACACTTATGCCAATAGCATATAAATTTACCATCTGCCCCAGTCTTGAGGGGCTGCTATACGTTTTACAAGACACCAAATGTCAATGTGTTTGCTGGGTAAATGTTCTCCATCTAATATTCAGTTCAACTGAAGACTACATTTACTTGGCACTGTTGGGGATCCTTGATTTGCTATTAGAGTAGCCCAGATTATAATGGCATGGATTAAATTGCAGCAGATTTGTCAGCTAAACATTCATTCTGTGAACTCCAACAAAGTATAACAAAAACAACTTTAAAGATTAGTAATGATTTTTACACCAAATTCCTCCCCTACCAATGTTATTTAACTAAAGCCTCAATCATGAACATCTGTTGTGTTATGGCGTCACAGGTTGAGTATGCCCCTGGACCCCACTTTGTTTGGGCTAAGCCCTAAATGTTTACATTGTTTTCCTCCGCCCCTGTCGTGTAGCCAAACACACTTGAGCTACATCAAGATAATTCACTAGCCTGTTGGAGGGAGCTTGGCTGTATCGGTGACAGCAGGGCTGGTGTCTGTAGTAGCATGTGTAGAGGCTCTGTAATGGTTATATTTAGCGCCTTATCTCCCAGACGGCTCTCTGAGCACACAGTCGCCTGGCACAGCAGACTATTGTGGTGAGAACTGTAGAAACTAGGAACAGTTAATGCCATTCTGGCCTAGACAAACCTATAGCCTCAATAATAATCTTTTTTTTGGACATGAATATTGCTCAATATTTCTTTCCCTTATGTGTGAAATGACTGTCTTCTTTTTGCAGTGGCTGTCAGTTTTATTTTACCCTTGTCTCACTTGTAGCCTAAGAAATACAGATTTCCCTCATTTTTCACTTTTTTCAATTCCTATGTGTTTTTTCCTTACCTTTACCTTCTTCCATTCTCTCCCAGAGCTAGTTTCCCTCAGTCTGTCTGGCAGAATAAGAGTTGGAAAGAGGGTTTGTGTTTTTTTGTGACAGTGTGTGATGTTCCTTCTGATCCCTCTGAGTGTTTGAAGCTGCATTACATCAGATTTTCTATACTGCCTCTAAAGCCCCACTGTCATAGTTTATCTATGTGTGAGGAGGAAGAAGGATGAGCTGAGGCATTGATTTTCCCATACATCCCGCATAAACATTTGAAACACACATACACACAACTAGTTTTGCTTGTATATACTCACAGGATTGCACACAGGCTCAAAACATGTGCATGAATGCGTGCACGGTGCACACTTTTATGGTTATAGGTATGTGTGCAGATGACATCAGTATATTCTGCTGCTGCTGGAACACCAGGCCTTTCTCTTCTGCATTATAGATGAGGAAGCTGTGAACAGCTTGTTTGCTTTCTAAATAAAGTTCTTCTCTCCTCTTTCTCTCTTTGCCTCTGTATCGCCCTGAGAGTTGTTGAATGTTGGCTCTTTACACCTCAAGACGAGCCAACATTTGAGCACGTCAGTGTTTTCTGCATGCTTGCAGTGTTTGTGTAAGAAGGCTCTCTGCTGGCATTTGGTGTGAGCAGCTCTCATAATTAATGCATGCTGCCCCTTGTATAAGGAAGTAGTATCCCCTCTGAGCTAGAAAGTAATCAGGATACAAAAAAGTAACTGTATTCTGTTACAGTACAAAAAATAAAGACGTAATCAGATTACAGGTACATTTAGTAAACATGGGGATTACTCATAGGGATATATATATCTATTTATTTTTTTTTTGTTTTGTTTTTTGTTTTGTTTTTTTTTCTGCATAGATATTAATCAAGAAGCTGGCAGTTAACAAAATTAAAAGTTCATCAGGCTTTAAAGGGTTAAATTTTGCCAGGAGGGAATTCTTGCTGGACAGCCAATAGGAAGGTTTAAAATATGCTCTGCTACCACCCCCTTATTAGCATTTTGTGCAACTAGTTAACTAGTCAGCATTTTAGCTTTCACTAGTACTACTAGTAGAATCTTTAGTGTCACTAGTTAACTAGTAAAGTCAAAAACAGTCCAACTAGTTAACTAGTGGGCATTTTGGCTTTCACTAGTTAACTAGTTGATGCTATTTAGACCTTACTAGTTAACTAGTAGACATTTTAGCTCTTACTAGTTAACTAGTAAAACATTTTTAGCCTTACTAGTTGACTAGTAAGAACAAAATAGGCTTTAACTAGTTAACTAGCGGACATTTTGGGATTTACTAGTTAACTAGTGAGCATTTTGGCTCTCACTAGTTAACTAGTGCAGAAAATTGTCGTCCACTAGTTAACTAGTAAGCCAAATTTACGGTCGACTAGTTAACATGTTAAAGCTTTTGCTGCTCACTTGTTAACTAGTACGTCTTTGGGCTTTACTAGTTCGGTCCAGATTGCCACTAGTTCGCCAAAAAGCCAACTAGTTGAGACTTTCGGTCTACTAGTTCGCCATTTTGTCGAACTAGTTCTGCCAAAGACCGAACTAGTCAAGGAAAATAAAGTTTGATATCCAGGATATGGAATAAATGCTCAAAGGGCTTTCCATAAGTACAGCTATTTGTCCATTAGGAAGCTCTGTGAATCACAGAGTTGAGGCAGAGCAGCCAGGGACATCAGAGAGAACACTAGAAAATATTTACTCCATCAAATAAGATCCAGTTTCACTAAAATCAGTGAAAAAATTGTATTTTTGTACAATAATCAGTGGGATCCGGCCCCAGAAGCACTATGCTTCAGCAGCGTCATATTGAGAAATCTTTTCATTGGACGCTAAATGAACAAGCTCTTAAATATCATCAAGAATACCTACAAAACAACGTTTTTTATCATTGTTGGGCCAGATACTGCCATAGTGGGGACATAGTATAAAGCAGATCATATAAAAACATTTAAACATGGATTATGAGAATAGGAGATTCTGTTTTTCGGTTTCTCTACAAATAGGCTACACTGTGAAGACAAGGCATTCATTTGCCCCTTTGGCATTGAAGTAATCCAAAAGTAATCAGTAATACGATTACAATACTTTTATTTTGTGGTACTTTTATTACATTACTGATTACATTTTTAATAAAGTAATTAGTTATTGTACTGGATTACATTTTTTAAGTAACCCTCCTAACCTTGTTTATTGATACCATTTTGTGTATTGTGTACTTTTATTGTTGGCAAAATATTGTGTCATTAAAGAGACATTAAAGCTTAAAGTGAAGTAGCTACATCATCAACAAACCTTAGATCCACCTAGGCTCCATCCCTGGAAATCTGAAAATACAAGGCCTCAAAATTCCTTTCAGAAACCCAGTTGCAACATTATGTCCATATCTACTATTATCATCTGCATCCACTGTTTATTGTCTCACTTTGTCTTTCACCTTTCCACTGATCACAGAATGTAAGACAAAGATAAAGATAACAAGGAGAGGAAAGTGGGTAAAGAAGAGTGCTGGATTGTTTGTGGTTTGTCAAAAACAGTGATCATTGATGTTGTGCATATTTCCTTTTGTGCTCCTGATTTAGTTTAGCCCCTCTGTCAATTATCTCTTGTCTGTGTCTGTTTGTGTTGCTCTGTCACACTCTTACTGCGCTCTGGGTGGGTGAATCAAGTTCCTGCACCTTTGTGTAACCTTTATCCAGGCTGGACCCTGCTGTCGTTTCTATTCCTCTCTGGTTTATCTTCTCTGGTCAGATTTGGACAGAGCTGGGTCGAAGGCCATTGAATCACAGAGAGACAAAGAGGATGAAAGAGGCAAGAGTTGCTGCACAGTTTGCCGGTACAAATCATGCTCACAAACACAATCACACGTATATATACACTTAGCTTTTCCAAGAGAGACTTGTTGATCTGCCACATCACATGCATGCACTACACATAAAAACAAACACAAATGAGAGCATTGCCTCTCTGCTTGACTGGATGGAAGTTAATGTTCTGTGCATGCCTCTGGGTTTGTTTCTATCTCGTGCTGAGGTTGATCTCTAACCTTGAATGCTCATTTGCTCACCCTATGGACACACACACACACAGGCATAACATGGTCTGAGGAATCCACAGAACTTTATTATGGTGTGTGATGTCTCTATTGGAATCATTCCTTTCCTGGAGCTATTCCCACGTCAGGCAACCTGACCACCCTGAATGTCAAGGAGAAATGACATATCAGTCTCCCATCCGTCTGTTTGTTTCTTTCCCTCACCCTCATTCCTTTGTCCATGAGGTCAGTTAGCATGGCCCCTAGAGGGGAAGCTAGCCAGAGGTCACACCTCCCTCCTCCACTTCGCTGTTCCTCTCCAACTTTCTGTCCACCCTGTCCAGTGGGACACAGGGTCACCGGCTGAGATTTATCTTCACAGATTTGGAGATGCTTTCAGACTGGGAAATGGGTTTTTGTCCATGTATTGGTCTGTGAATGTGTATGTGTGTGTATAGATGTGCCCTTTGACACTGAATAGAATACCTTTTGCAGCTCATCCACTAATGGTGAAGTCTGCATGCGGTTTGTACAATTTTAAACACTGAACTGCTTCTAAAAAGTTACCAGGAAAATATCAGTAGGTGAAGTGCCATTGTGAAAATCCCATCGCCAAAGAGGAGATTCGGACATTTAGCGCTTTTAAAATCTGAAGTCTCAACGAAACGTGGCTCTGAAAGGTCTGTGACTTTAAAGAGGCAGAAATCTCAAAGGTACATATCACAATACCTGGGCATATAAAATGGAAAACTTTCTGCATGGCCAGATATCGATAGTGGCAAGTTAAATGCTCTCAACACAATGTCCGTTTACTATCTTTAAGAGCTATCATCCAGATCTCATGGTCTTAATCATACAGTATATGACCAACTTTCCACACTTAGGTCATGTGATTACATTTTTACCAATTCTATTTACTGAGTACAAGGGTACTCAGAGAGCGCAGACCTCCACCAAGGCCAATTAATCCAGTTTTCCATGTTCAAATCTGCCAGCACAACCACTATGCCTGGAGGTATTTCTAAAACTATTAGAATTACAGTGTGTCTAAATTTGGATGTGCCTAGTTGAAGTCTCACCATCTCAGCTGTTTATTTAATATGTACTTTGAAAAATCCGGAATTCCAGATACATCTGTAAAAATCACATCCCTGATTGCTTATTAATGGGCAATTAATACCAACGATTTATGTGTTCGTTCTTAGCCCTTGCTATGACCTTCTTCTTAAGTTCAATGAAAATCTGGGCAGTAGATTTTCCTTCATCCTGCTGACAGACAAACAAACAAGCGGCACAGATAACATAACCTCCTTGGCAGAGATAATGAAGGCCATAAGATGTTTTGTCAGCTCTGAAAAAGCTAGTGAGTGCACTCTGAGATTATATTGTCACATATATGCACACATCTCAAGGTCAAAAACAAACTTTAAAGCTGAATTGTTTATTTATAAGTTGGGTGAAAATACTCTTTATAGTCACTTCAGCAGGAACAAAGTTTATTCTGCTCCTGTGACTTGTTTGATTGTTTGGAACAAATGTATTGCGGAGCATAAAACCAGCATCTGTCACAGGATGCAAAATAATCATTTTCACACACTATTTAGCTTTGAGAAGATAGAGCAAGAGGCCACTTATGCCCAAACAAATATCACCTAGATATATGTAGCTGACAAACTGCCATATTTAAAAAAAATAAAATAAAAAAAAAAACAACTTTTATTGTCCGTTTTGGATTAACGGTTAATCACGACCAACCTTTTTCATCTGCCAATAGAATTTGCTCACTTGTCACGGAGATGGATCTGCTCAGTAACCATGTGTTACAATTCATGTGATCCAAAAAACCCTGGAGATTGTTGATGCTTAAGTTGCAGTCTATTTCTGGTGTTATATGCCTGTTAAAAACATCCCAAAACATAGTAGTTACATATAATAATAAGAAATAAAAGGAATTGATTTGAGAAAGGGAGATGGTGGGTGAGCATTAAAAATGACCTACGAAGAGACATTATTTTTTGTTTCTTTCTTTGTGTTGATTTAATAAAAAAATAAAATAGATACAGGCCTCGGCAGCACTCAAGTCGTGGTCTTGCATTGATTTTATGTACTGCCGAATTCTGAAATGTCATTGTTCACAGTGCGATGATCTTCAAAGTGTCACAAATGTAGCATGTTTGATAGCTCCATAAGCAGCTGCGTCCCTCATTAGCACTGGGGTAGGGCTTATCCAGGCTGTGATAACACAATGACATTTCATCTTCTCAAAGGGGTACCCACAGTGCTGTTCTCATACCAGCAGATGGTAAAGCCGCCCATCTACTGCAGCTATCACATTTAACTGCCAAAACACATACGCAAACACAACACAGTCCTTGTCCTTTTTCTTCGAGGTCGTATTTCTATGCTGGCATGCGCTCAGTGCTTTTGTCAGTGGACTTTTACCTTCCCCCTACAACCTCCATACTCTCACCTCAACCCAGAAGTTTGATATCACAGCCTACCTCTGATCCCTGCAAGCTGCTGGGGTAGCCAGCTGCTCGTTCCTCCACCCCAACCTCAATATGACCCACTACCTTCCACCACTGTCGTCAAATGAACCATTTCACCATTGGGCATGAGTTATGTGGACAACAGTATGGGTCACAAGCTACAGCATGTTTTGATGCTTCTTCTTCTTCTTGTGTGCAGGCAGGTGTGAACATACGAATCAGTTAAAAGGGACAGAGTCAGGATGGGTTTATCAGTGAGTAGTTCTGCAGGCAGCCTATGTTTGAGGGGCATTTAATTAGATCTGCCCAATTTTCTTACTTGCCCTCTATCCCACCTACATTTTTCTTTCTTTTTTTGCATCTCTTGATCTCTTATCTCACTCACACTCATTCACAATAAGATGACACACACAGACCATTTTCAGCTGTTGCCAGTTAGGGATGACCCCTGTAGCTTGTTAAAAGTGTGGCAGAGCAGAGTGCGAGAACATGCACATGCATTTATATGCCTGTTATGTCAAAATATGGCGGCTGCATTAAGGTGGGCTACTTAAAAGCTGTCGGTTTCAGACTGATATGTAAAACAGGTCACATCAACAAGGACTTGTAAGTGTCAGTGAATGGATGTGTGTGTGCGTGTGTGTGTGTGTGTTTGAATATCTGCTGACATAGGCTATGTGCCCTCCAGCAGTTTCTCTTTGCTTACCCAACTCTTATTAAGGCAGTAAATATGGCCGGGACATAAATTTGACGTCATGATTTAATTCTCTCTCTCTCCCCCTCCTTCTATATCTCATGCTGTCTATGTGTGTGTGTGTGTGCTGATGCCCATTAATATGGCATTAAATGTAGCCTTCTAATTACAAGAAGCCAAGAATTGCTGGGGGGCAAAGTTTGATGCATTCTGTTTCAGGGTGCTCCTTGCTCTTTTGAAATATGCCCACCTTTGCATTCGCCATCAATCTAGTTTAGAGAGGGTGATTTATTGTAGCCAGTGTGATATTTTATGAATGTGTGTAATTGGAGTTTTATGTAGATGTTCTTGGGCTGTTAAAGAGCCAAACACGCTCCAGGTGTTACTGCACCCCCCGCTCCCATCTTAAAGGCACTTTGGAAGGCTGTAACACAGTGTGATACAACAGGATACACACACGGAAGATAACACGTACATATGCACTGCACACGGCCCTTAATATGCTGGCTCCTTTGCAAAAGATAGGACATCAGCCTATAAAAAACTGGCAGATTTGTTGTAAAGATAATTAATTCCCTCTTTAATTTGTAGTTTAACTTGGGATGAGATGAGATTTAACAGCTCCAAGTAAAACCCACATCACACAATCACCTTCCTTATGACATGTTTATGACATAAATCTTTAATTTATGTAGTCATTTAGTTTTATTTTCTGTGTCCTGCCAAAAACTGCTGTATATCAAATACAAATAAAGGAATACATCTTTCAGTAAAATCAAAAGAAAGATGTCAATTATATCTTTTATGTTTATTTTATACATATTTTTTGGTGCAATAATTCAAAGAAATTGTGCAAGAGTGGCTGATGGAAGAAAGAAAGAAAAAAGCTTCTAAAATTTTTAATCATGATAAAAGGCTTTTTTTCCTCACCTTAAAGGCATACTGCATCGAAGTTAACCTACATTTTTTATTGCTCTTAATCCTAGATTTTATATCTTGCCTGTTAAAATTGTCTTTGGGTTCAATGGCCAATCCAACATCTGAACAGATGGAAATTTGCCCAGGTCCAATGACAGTGTTTTATATTGTAGGGCCTAGGGGTATTTGAATTTCTATTAAGTATTTGAAAATATTAGTGTTTGGCTAACACTGGCATATTTACATTGGTGTTCATTCATGTGCACTCTACCTGTGAAAATATAAAACTACTTTCTAGTTTAACATTTTTAATTTATAGTGGATTCACTGCAACCATAACTAAACTGCACCCTCTTTTAACCTCATGAAAACATGACTAACCTGAAAAACATGTACTTTTCAAGTTCAATTTCAAAAACTTTATTTGTTCCCAAAGGGAAATTACAGAGACCCATAGATTGGTACAAGTTAAATTAAGAAACATCTTTTATAATAAACATAACCTAATAAATAAATACAATAAATAAATGCAAATATGATGTGTGTTGTGTACATGTAAATATTTATGTGATGTGTACAATTTGGAATATGAAGGAAATAAGCACTGATTAACATTTATGAGCCAGTTTAGAGGTTGTCCACGCAAGTGTTTGTGAGACATATCCTCTCTAAGTGAATTCTTCACATGACCCAGCGAGATGCCGCTTTGTTCCTGACAAGTATTTACTCCAACATTAACGAGCCCATTAAGATCATATCAAGCCACGGAACTGTCATGAACGTCGTTCTCTTAATTTACCTAACATTGTGGCGCTATTTATTAGGGGTAATGCTGCATGGGGTGTGAGATGATGGGCCGGGAAGCGGAGTTAAGTTAAGTGAGCAGGGAGAGGAGGATTGGAGGAAGATGACATAAGATGAGAATACCCCAAATGATTTATATTGAAACTGAAACAAGGGTTTAGAACAGGCTTTAAATTGTACTGTTTAAAGCATCAGGTTGCACTTTTAATTGTGGTGAATTATATTACATGGAACCTGAATACAGGGCGGCTCGGTGGTGCAGTGTCACCTCACAGCAAGAAGGTCGTGAGTTCAAACCCCAGTTGTCCCGGCCTTTCTGTGTGGACTTTGCATGTTCTCCCCATGTCTGTGTGGGTTCTCTCCAGGTGCTCAGGCTTCCTCGCACCATCCAAAGACATGAAGGCTAGGTTTATTGGTGTCTCTCAAATTGTCCTTAAATGAGTGTGAGTGGTTGTCTGTCTATGTGTGGCCCTGTTCATAAATGTTCATATATATGAACTTGCATTTCCATAGGCACAAGCCACACACACTCAATACCTAATGTCTTTGGTAAATAGCTGTGAAGGGGGTTTTCAGACTTGTGAAAGATCCATTTGGGGCAGTGCAGAGAAAAAATCGGATGGAATGGCACAAAGGAAAGAACACTTTGCCTTCTCTCTTAAACCCCCCTTCGTCTTTTCCTTTAGTCTGAGACAGAGGCAGACAGTGAAAAAAGAGCATAATATGAGTGTGAAAGGAGGAGATGATAAAAGCTGAACACCTCAAGACTTCAGATGGGATCATGGTTTTCATCACCCAGCTGATAGATAGAACAGATAGACTTTTTGTGAATTGTTCTGTTGAATATGATCCTGTACTGCAGAAATGAGAATGTCCCAGCTTTGAACAAGAGACACAAGGTTAAAATGACTTTCTGTTGAGGTTGCTTTGTAGAATTAAGTTAAACCATGTGGGTGCTCCTTTGTATTGTTGAACGTATCCTATTGAGTTACTCATTTTGAATATTGCCTTTTCTTCTTAGCTTATTTCTCCTCCTCCTCCTGTCTCCTTACCTCTTCTCAATACTAGTTCTGTGGTTTCCTGGGAAACAGTTTCTGACTAAATTCCCTTTGGCAATGAGGGAATAAGAAACATTTAATTTACCTTTTGGGTTGAAGTAAATAATTAAACAGCATTAAACGTTGAGAAATTGTTGTTACTTTTGCTCATGGTTTAGTGTGCCTAATTGTCAAATCTCTGGTCTATAAGTGAAAAATCTAAACTGATTGCAGCAGCAGTCCTGTGTCTTATTTTTAGCAGCCTGTAAGAGCCCTAGTGCAGCATCACTTTAAGTTAAGTTCAGCCGGGGAAGCATACTGAAGGTGTCTGACACTAGCAGATATGAGCTAATCATGGAGCTTAATGAAGGAATATACACACACATTACACTTCACCAATTCACAAATGGTGAGTTTTAAGGCTACATTTATAGTACATTATTTGGTATCTTTGGAAACACTGTGATTTCCTGTGGGTCTGCACCGCTGTCTGCTAAAAAAAAATTTAATTGAAGGAAAAAAAAGTGCTTTTTTGCAGTCCTCCATTAGACTGGTCTGTCACCTCCATACTGATGAAATGTGGTGCTATAAAAATGTCTGTCTTCCCCTACAGCTTTACTGTGGTATGTGTTACCTTTCATACACTGCGCTGACAATGTCAGACTAGTTATACATTGCATGACGAGCAAGTACTTCTGACAAGTAACATCATGTCACCTGCCTGTTGGAAATATCAGATGTGAGTGTGTGATCAAGAAAGGAGGGTGAGCTGTATGACAGGGATAACATTTTCTATAATCCACACATTGCAGAGATTTGACATTGGGCTGAGGCTTTTGTCAACAACTGATGGTAAAACCAATGTATTTTTTTTAGCAGTATACTACTAGTTTATGTATAGTATAGTATATACATATACACATACACATATAACAATATATGGCCTAACAGCATCTTTAAATCCCAAGTGACATTTCTGCTTGGCCAGTAGACCTGAAAACTTCAAATGGCACAGCTTGCCTTCTGTAGCTGCAGACCTCAGACTTCAAAAGAGAGTCGTTCACAGGAAGGAAGAAAAGATGAGCACATACTAACATGAACGAACCCATTTAGCTTAAATTTTAAGAGGGAGTGACGTAGGGAGTTGCAATTTTATGACCTGTAGAAACTTAACTGCCATCAAACACCTGTAAGCAATTCAGCCCACTACAACCTCAGACTCATGCATCAATTTCTACATAATCTCATAAATGATTACTAATTCACTGCCTTTTACTACCCCAAATTCGAATTCCTATCAGACACACAGAAACTCCCCTGTTTACTGGAGAAATGCCCAAATGTCAAATAATTGCTGCAAAATATGTCTCCACATGCCATGAAGTGAGGACAACCAGTGGAACCTCAGACTGATAAAAAAATTGTACAGATTTAAAAATTATTATTATTTTAATTGTTTGGTGTTTTAGTAATTCTTTTGTTTTACATTTTATACTTGATTTTTTTTTATCTGTTAATATAACTATATATATACACACAACACACACACACACACACACATTCTACTGTTTTATTTATTTATTTTAATTTAATTCTTTTTTAGATATTTTTATTTTTAACACACACATGCGCTTACCGTTTTATTTATTTATTTTGTTTTAGCTTTTTAATATATATACTTTTTTTAACACACGCACGCTTACTGTTTTATTTATTTATTTATGTTTTTAGTTTTTGTTTTTGTTTTGTTTTTTAACACACACACGCTTACTGTTCTGCTTATTTATTTCATTTTTAGTATATTTTTATTTCACACACACACACACAGTTTTATTTATTTTATTTTTAATACTTTTTAAACAAACACACGCACACTTACTGTTTTGTTTATTCTATTTTTAGTATTTTTAACACACACACTGTTTTATTTATTTATTTAATTTTTTAATATATATATATATATATTTTTTTTTTTTTTTTTAACACAAACACAGATACTTTGATTACTTTACGCTCTAATTCTTTAACGAAATGTATGGGGGTGATTGTTATGTTATATGTATGATGCTTTGGCAATATTGTTCTACAGTCATGCCAATAAAGCAAAATGAATTGAATTGAAATTACTGCACACCTCTGAGACAGGTTTATTGCCCTCTAACTTGGATCATTATTGAACTTTTCTCAACAAATTGTTGCACCGCAATGCAGGATCAGCCACATCCTTCTGTTTGCTTGCATGCCACTGTGTGTATGTCTGTGTGTGTAAGTGTTAGTGTATTACTGACAGGGCCCCAGTGTGTGGTAGCTTAGCCCTGTCATCCGCTCCCACAGTGAGGTGAAATGCTTTTCACTGCTAGCTGCCTTTCTTTTCCATGCTCCTCAGGCTGTATGAGCATCCAGGTGGGATAGCAGGCAGAGAATGTAGAAAGCCCAAACATGTGTGTGTGCGGCATCTCTTTTCAGATGGCGTGACTGTGTGTGTGTGCACAAAGTGTGTGTAGCTGCATGATTTTACTACCAGCGGAGTGTATCCAAAAGCTGAGACATCGCTGTATGTAAGCTTTCTTTTTCCTACCACTCCCGTCACAAGGCTTTCTCCTTCCTGCTGCAGCTTTTACAGGATTAGAGATGCCACCATCACCTTTTTTCTGTGTTTGTGTGCCTGTTTGCTTCACAGTGAGAATGGCACAGTGATTGGACAAAGAAGGAGAGAGAGCAATATCTATGATTCATATTAGTACAGCCACAGTATTTTTTTTTTTAATTGAGACGATATGAACAATAGTTTTGCTTGAAAAACCTTAGCCCACATCCAGTTTGCCAACTTTGTACAGTCCTATTGCCCACCGTTGCACTGCCACTGCCTCATTAACTCCAGCATCAAGCTGCATGACTAATAGACTAATATTACACTGATAACAATCATGTTTTGTTGGTAATTCTGTGAGGCAATTTTCATCCATATTAGCTCATCTGTCCTGAACTGATAAGAAGCAGGGAAACCTTCCCATTAACTGACTAGAATTAGTCATTAGATCAACAAATGACAGGTCTCATGGTTGTCACTTCTAGTGGATGTCAGAAACCTGTTTGGTGCAGATGGGACATGTCTAGCAGCTGGCACTGGGACCAATATATGATACTTAGTGTCAGTTTTTGGAAAAGTCTCATAAAATTCCTAAACTCTAAGCCAGCCACTGCTTGGTGGAGAAAGAGTAATCACACTTTACTGATTATCAATTGTTGGTGTATGTGTACAAAAATGTGTTTTCTCTGTGTGGCCACACATTCACCCGTTCTCCTCTTTACACTGGCTCATAGATGAAAGAGGGTCTCTACGGGATGAATATACTGTACTACTAAGTCAAAAACAAGCTTGTATGCGTGTCTTAGTATAGTAGGTACAAAGTCTACATATTCCCGCTTCTACCAAGCATATTCTGTGGTACACATGCCACAGGAAATATTAAAACCAAATTGTACTCTCACTAAATTGCTCTTGTGTATTTACAATGTCATAGAGTGGCTTCAAAATGTCTCTCACACATATTTATACATGCTGCTGCTCAATCATTCATTGAGATAAGCGGTAAAGCTTGTTGGGGAAGCATCCAGGCTAAAACATGACAGCCAAATAACCTGCAAGACAATAACAGCATTCAGATGTTAATGTCCTTTACTGTCAACACAATGAAGCAGATACATTGTAATCAGACATGTACATTGCATTGCAATAATGACCCATGCACTGACACAGCCAAAGATATATCTCCAGTCCAAATTCATATTCCTGTTAAGGATTTATCTTAATTACGGCAGCAAACGTTCCAAGAATTGCCTTCATTGGCTTTAACCCTCCTCTGTAACACAATATTGCAATATTGACATTCACCAATGTTGCATTTATACCAGAGATTATATTCTCTACTGAGATACAGCATGAACCACTGAGTAGAAGCCACTTACACATTGCAGGTGGCATCGGCAAAGTGCCCGTAATCATAATGAAGAGGGGTTGTGAAGGTGAGATGGGTTACGCTGAGTTCAGAATTAAAGGGCCATTGCAGGGTTTTGCATAAATCCCTTCCCTTACACTCCCAGCCCTGTGTCACTCCTGAGCAATACATTCTAGATTCTGTGAGTACAGTACTTCTACCCATAACCCTGCATAAATCTTAATGCTACAGGCAGCACTTCTAAATATTAAAGGTATCATTTTGAGGCCTGGGTATTGAACTTGTATCATCTACTGTATACTGATCTGGCTCGTATTTGAAAAAGCAGGGACTTAACGCACAAATAATCATACATCATGACCTCATGCTGAAATGGGGGCAGCATATAAAAGAAATGTCAAATCATAAAACAGATGTAGTACAGCATATTAAATGAATTCCTACCAACTCCTGACCGCACCACAGGGTTGGTCTTTCATTCCTGTGGAAATAACGCACTCCTGTCTCACACGAGCCTCTAAAGTAAACTGTGATATGGCCTACCCGCTTCTCAACTACATGCTTTTATTCTGTTCCATCATGTCCAATTTTAGTGAACATATTCACACTAAATATGTAACTGACGCTGTATAGTATTGTGAGTAATTTGTATGAGATATGAATAAAGTTAACAAGAATTACTGTCCCATATTTTTGCATCTTCAGATTATCCTTGAAACAAATGACTTAATTCAGTCACATTAAACTCATAATCCCTATAATGCATATCAGACAAATGCATTATTCATTCACAGCAACTACACAGTAATTGGATATAAGAATGTGCAGCGGTGCACATGCCAGCTCCAGGGTTGTCACACAAAACACGGACGCACACTCACTTATTATCTATGACATTGAGCTCTTTTGGCTGCTGTGGTCTCATAGAGCGTTGTTATCCAGGGCACTGAGCTCTCCGTTCAGCTGCAACAGAGACTCACACGGGAAGACTGGCAGTGAAACATGGCATAGGCTCTACTGGGGCTTTGTTAGTCCATGTATGCGTGTAGGCATGGGTAAGTATGTGTGTATCCTCTCCACCTGTGACTTTTTGAGTGGAAAGATGTCACACTGAGAGTACGATTTGTTGTGGCCCATTGAACACCTCCTCTTCGCCCAGCCAGCTCATCCCTTCTCTCTCCATCTATCCTTTTTTGTTTCCCCTTCTTCTAGTGCTACAAAATCTTTCTTTGTGCTGGTCCTTATGCTCATGTTTCCTTTGGTGACCTCCACATCCGTCCTGTTTTGTTGCTCTCTTTCTGTTTTGTTCCCATTTCTATCGCTATTTTGCACTTTGTTGTAAGCCTTTGCTTCACTCCATCAAAAAATGTGACCATTTATCCCCTCACCATTCGCCTTTCTCCATCCTTAACTGTGAGAAATAACCCTTGATGTGAACCACAGCTGGGTAGTAAATTACTGCTCAGCACGGGGCTCCTATCAAACATCCTATCAAAGAGTCATCAGGTATTATCAATATTGTTTTTACTCATTTTTAAGAAATGTTTCTAAATAAATCTAAGGATACATAAAATTATGAAGGCACAACTACAGTAAACTGTAACAACCAATAACAATACAAACCTAACAAAACCAGACTACAAACCATTAGTTCAGTTTACACCTCAAAATATGTCTATGATTAACCACTCAAGAAAAGAGTTGGCTTAGTTGGATATATATCAGACCAAAAAATAAGAGACTAATGTGACTTGCCCTATCTCCAAACTCCTGAATCAACCATTGGCTCGAACAAGCCGTTGTAGATATGAAGATAAGATAAGCTCAGCCTTTATTTATCTCACAGGAGAGAAATTTCAAACATTACTGCAGTGTAAATAATGTGTAAATCTTGAACTACAAGTAAAAAAAAAATAAATTTGCCAAAATTTGTGGAGAAGTGTTGTGTCTTTTCAAAACACAATCAAAGACAGATGACAGCTTCCAATACATGATGTCTTTTCACAGGAAAATCAGCATCTAGTGGTATAGCGAGTGCTTTCACTTCTCAGGCTACATATATACAGGCAGCCTACTTTATTGGTGAAGGTTGTTGGGGCTGTATGTATGAAAGCAAATAATGCCTTTAAGGATTTGGATCGTATAAGCAAGCAGCCTTAGAAGAAGAGGTATTTTTTTCAGGCAATACTTTTTATTTATAGTTAATATCCTCCTTAAAAGATGCTATTTAACTTTTTATTTTTTGTTTTGTTTTGTTATTTAACTTTACTTAACATACCTTCCTGCTATGTTTTGCTCCTCTTCCACATTTTATATTCTCATCTTGTGCTTTGTTTTATCTCCCATCCCTCCCAGTTGTCCCTCTGTGCGTTGTCTAAGGTGGCCTCTGGGCTCTACTTTAATCTCCTTCTGCCCTGAACATCAGTCAATCACCAGCAACCCAACGTGCCACCTGTCTCCATTTCCCTCACTGCACTGTGTAACACTTTCCCTTCAGCTGGTCCTTCATCTCTCCTCCCATCCCTCAACCCATCCTCCCACTCTATCTGTCTAAACTCTCCTGTCCTAGTTCACAATTTTCAATTTCTTCCTTGCATTCTTTTTAAGTGTGCAGTAAGGCAAACATTTCCTATCCTTTTAATTGAATATTTGTCTCTTCTGTTAATGAAAATGTCAGTTGGGAGGGCATTCTGGTAATTTGTTTGACCTTTACATAGCCCTGCCTTCCAGTCTATCTGATTTGTGGAAGTATCAACATTAAGAATAGATGTGGGTATTTGCTGTCTGCTTCATCTATAAAACATTAGTAATAGTTCAAATTAGCTGCAGGATTGAAAAATGATCCCTTTCATATGAACTTCACCTTGAAATAAGGCTAATGAGATGTGAAGAGTAAGAAAGGGGCCCAGAGCAAAAAAGCTATCCATCAGTGGGGACGGAGGGAAATGGGAGCAGAGTTGTTTGGGCTGTAAAGAATGATGGGTGGAGATATGAAGAAAGAGAAATGAGGGAAGGTGGACAGGCAGACAGGTGGGAAGACAGAGAGGTCTGGTGATGGGCAGAGGGCAATCTGTGGGAACAAAGAGAGACGCAGGAGACAAAGGGAGAGGGATGAGGAGGGAAGAACGAGATTGCTGTTTTAAGGAGATTCGCTTTCAGATAGCAAGAATCAGACGGAGAGCATGGTAGAGGGAATGATGATGGGAAAGTCACAGCTGCAAGGGAAGGAAAAGAGAAAAGGTGAGTGCCTGAAGAGACCGTAAATGCTCATAGGGTTTGTTTTAGCTTCGTCTGATTGACGAGGCTGTTCTCTGGCTTTAACAGTGCAGCATATAGAAGATACAGATCAACTAAATGTCACCCTTGGTGGAAAAACATAGCACGCTCCATAAAACCACTGCTCAGGTTATCAATGGCCTCACGCTCTCTGTTTACAAACATATGCTTGACAAAAACATCATGACACTACTAATCATAACATATTGAATGAAGGGTGTGTTTTGTGACAAAATAATCACAGTTCTTGATTTATCAGATTGTTCCTCTTTTAATTTTGGTGTATGTGCACGGGTGCAAGTATGTTGGAGTTCTGGTTGGGTGAAACTTGACCTGTTTATGAGGCACCATAACAAAGGATTTATATTAAGGGATAAATGAAAAGCCAGCAGGAGTGAGGGTGAGGTGGGTGCAGGCAAGATAGATGGATAGATGAAGCTCAAGAAAGAGAGAGGGTCAGTAATCACGCTGCATTACACTTTCAAACATTACCAAAACTCAATATTTACTGTGTGTACTGACTGCCAGACATCAATACAGTTGAATATAAACAAATGTGTGTTTCATTCTGTGCCAGCTTTTGATACACTTCTTCTGAGAGAAATAAATATACCAGAAGAGAAATCCATTTTACTTCAGTGTTGGCAGAGCAGCAAACATGTGTACGTGCAAGGTTGATGGCCACATTCCAGCCACAACACAGCAAATGAAGCAATGCCCACAGAGAGAGGAGGCCCACTCATTTGAAAATGGTTAACATTGCATATTTATGTAAAACCCTCAAGTTTCATCCTTTGCTGTTGTTTATCTGTTGTTCTTGCCCTTTTCATTTAAGGTGATATGGGATTAAACCTGGTAACCACATGTTGAAAATAAACCTGGCCTCACTTATCCAGACTGAATGCCCTCTCCCTCTTTTCTGTCTTGCACCAGCTTAATTTTTAGTCCCTCACCTCCCGAGTTTCCCCTTTCATGCTATATATCTCTTCGCCGTTCAGTCTGCTTTTGGGTGTTGCTATAGTTACTGATCTAAGAGAAAAGGCCTGCTGGTGTGAAGCAGCAGGGGGCCGTGAGACTGGGAGATTTAAATGAAAGTCAGGTTAGGACCTGCTGGAGTGCCACATGTGGTACCAGGGCTCAATGTGAACGTTGATGGATAAAAACATTTTGCAAACACACTTAGACATACTCAAGAAAAGATTTAAGTGTTGTTAACCAGTGCTGCATTAAAATAAAAGCTTTGTGAGACAAGGAGAAATAAATAGTATGGAGAAAGTGGTTTTCTACTCTTTAGGAGTAAAACAAACCACACATCAACAGTATGTACATGATGTGCATTTTACTGCATTTTACATATATGTATGACCATGACCATGTGTGGGCGGACATAGAGAGGCAAAGCTTGATTCTGCTGATACCCTTGTTTTTGCGATTTGAATTATTCATTAGGGCAAAACTCTTTCATCCCTCTCTGCCCCATTCCTTCTGCCCTTTCAGTCTGACTAAATGCAACACTTTTTCCAATCCTTCCTCCTGTCCATCTCCTCTCCTCATTCTGTCCTGTCCTCACTCTCTCCTCTTCACATTCTTTTTTATCCTTTCACTGTCCACATCTACTTCCTTTATCTGACCCTTTCCCTTTCAGTTCCTCATTTTTTTCACCTCTTTCTCTGGTCCACTGCTCCCTATACTTTTCCTCTCTCATTCTTTAATTTAGATTTTCATCATACTTTGTTCTGTCTGTTTCGCTCAGACTGCCTTTCATTTTATTTCTTTTGATGACAATCTCCCCTTTTCACTTTCCTGTTGTCTCACCCGCTGTCTCACTGCACTGCCTCGGCCTCTCTCTGTTTCCCTGACTCACTGACTCATGGTTCTTCTCTATTAGTATTCCCTCAGGGTGGCTAGACTCCACGGTGTGTCGTGTGTCACCTCACCAAAAGGCAAACAATGAAAAACGAAATGTCTGGAGAAACCCAGCAGTGTCGCTGCATGTGACAGTGGAGGTGGAGGAGGGATAAGGAGAGGAAGAGGATGAGAAAGAAGATAGTGAAAAAGAGGCCGTGCTTTGTATTGGAGGAGCACAGACAAGTTTGGTCATCCATATGTATGAATGGGACAAAGAGAGAGAGGCAGACAGACTGACTGACTTGGAACGTGCTGACTGCATGTGTAGAGTGAATTACTGCTCATTTCTCTGCTCCCCATAAGAAATGGCCTTGCTGAAGCGTGCCGTGATTGCATGTGTCAATGTGTTCCTGCACATCTGTGTGGAGAGGCCTGCTTTTGAACCCTGTGTGTGAATGTATCCATGACTTCTTGGATATCAGAGTTCGGATTTAGGATTAGGAGGGTCAATCAGTAATTTTCTATAGCTTACAATACAATTTACATCTAATCGAAAAACTTATGCAAAAGACACATTTCTGTGTTTCTGATCTGGTCATAATTCAAAATACAGACATTACTGATATAAACCCAAGGAATCACAAAACAACCAACATAACTTTACTGTTGTGTTAATCTATGTATATATAAGTTCTATAATTTTGGGTGTTGCACTACAGCAGTTATTTGTTTTAAATTTGTAACTTTGATGGGTTTGTTTATTTTCAGGGATTGTGATTTCAGGATCAGAAATACTTTTAATACATAAGGGTAAAGGGCTTAAAGTTAGGTATAGATTGCAGAGAGGTTAGGTTTTAGGTTAAATGCATGAGTGTGGCCAAGCAGGTAAAGTTGTGGTGCTGAAACAATTAGGTCAAGAAACTAGTCAGGTGACAGAAAATGAACAATTTGATTCTGATAATTAAATCATCAAGCAAAAACGTCAAACATGCACTGGCTCAATCCTCTCAGATATAAAGATCTGGCGATTTTCTCTGTTCTCTGTATAGTTATAAACTTAATATATTTGGGGTTTGCACCGGTCAGAAAAACAAGCAATTTGATGACATCAGTTTGGGTTCTGTAAACTTGTAATAGGTAATCTGTACCCAACAATTGATTAATAAGAAGAGCAAACAACAAGTTAATACATAATGACAACAATCATTAATCGCAGCCCTAAGTCAGCTACCAAACAACAACACAGCCGCAGGTTTGAAATTAATTAATATGAATCACTGAAAGAAATGTGAAATTCAAGCAAACTCAAACTACACTCTTTCAGTGTTTTTGGTGAGCCTGCAGCTGAAGCTGCTGCCGCTCCGGGTGACACTGCAGCTGCAGCAGAAGACACGAACGTTTAAGTTACTGAAACTACAGGAAACAAGCCAGATGAGGCTGATGCTATCGTAACGTTACCTGGTGAGTGAAAGTAGTATATAGGCCTATGTTATCATTAACATTATAATTAATGGAACTGTAACAGCATTGCTGGTCTATTGAATTGAATCTAGAACTAGTTACATTAATGTGGTGGATCAATGAATGCGGGATACTGTGTGTGTATGTGTGTGTGTGTGTGTACGTGTGCGTGTGCGTGTGTATACACAGTAGTAGAAGTAGCAGTTCCTGGATGCTTGCTCTTGCATTTAAGTTGATACAGTACATAACCTACGTTTGACAATGTTTTTTGGAAGATAAGTGTGCTTGAGAGGATGTGGACCCCTTTTGGTGTTCTCGGTGCTAATATTCTGTAATGAATGAGTTTTGGTGATAGAACTGCACATAGGCCTATGTTCATTGTTATTACTGCTACTGAAAAGTCTCAGCTTTCCATTATTGTTAATAATAGTTGCAACTTGCACTCTGAAATGTGCATTGAAAATTGCCAGCTGATCTAAGGCTTCATGCAGCTCTTAACTGGAGCTGAGTTAGATGATGATTAACACTATACATTAAACATTTCCACCATAAATTGGTGTAGAAAATGTCTCCAGAATGCAGGAAATTAAATGTTTAATGCTCAAAATCTTCTGGGGGAGGACCTCTAGACCCCCCAATCGTGTATTCATCAATGAATACTTCTTTAAATACCATTAAAGTATCTCGTGACCCCAATATTCTGGATTGTCATGTCTTATAATGGTTTTGTCACAACACTAATCTGAGCCCTAAAATGTCCCCACTACGTTTGAACACAAAGTGATGTCCTTTCCCACCTGTAACTGTCATTGGCTGTTAAAGTCTTTGCAGTGTTGATAACATGCAGCCTAAGCAGTCCTTCAGAATGCTCTCTATTACATGTACTTGAATACTGTATGTATTAGTGAGAGTATATGGGACATCGCTCTGGGATGGGGGAGTATGAGGCTGGGAGGGAAAACACAGTATAGTCACTAGAAAAAACTACACTACACCACTGCACTAAGCTTGTCCATGCAAACTACCTGCCAGTGCACAGTGTACTGTCAGAACCAGTTTTCCCATTAGAGCAGCACTGACAGTAGAGAATGAGCAGGTGTACTAATGGTGAGAGTTTTCCTTTGTGTTCCTTTTATTCACTACTCTTAGCTAAACAATAGCTGGCAGTTATAAACCTGAACAGTCCTGTCAACTCACAGGGTATTCATGAAATGCACAAGCAGCCATGAATATGAAATCCATGTATTATTCACTGTGACTGTGATCTAGTCCTGTATCTGATTTAAACCTCGTGCCTGTCTCAGTACTCTAAAACACCGGTGGCATGCCCACTCCTTTTTCATTTGCTGGAGAAATATAGTTTGTGCGCTGCTGGAGGGGGGTCCTAACTCTTTTTTCCCCACTACTTCGCTTGTAGACACCACACACTTATATATTATATTAATGTGCACGCACACACGTACACACGCATAGTGCAGTCAGTAATCCTCCCTCTTGCTCGTCCATCTTTAAACTCTCAAAATCAAGCATGCACTCAAGGTCTCCTTCTCTTACACACACACCTCACACCAACATAGGAAGAGGTAAGTCAGGGCGTGATATAGAGGGGCTCCCAGTGTGTGTGCCATGTGATGTAACTCAGGACCAGGGTTAGTGACAGAGTGAGGTGGAGAGAGAAGGAGGGATGGAGGCGGGTGATGAAAGGGTGAGATAAAGAGACCAGAGGAGGTAAAAGCAGAGTATCGTCACACACCACCTCTCCTGGGGCCGAAAAGATCACCCCATCGTCCTCTGAGGCACTTGAAAGGCCCACAGCAGGACAACCCGACAGGTCTCTCTCTCTCTCTCTCTCTCTCTCACTCACACACACACACACACACACACACATCCTTGTGCTTCTATAGTTGTGAGGACCCTCCTTGACATGGCGACCCTAACCCTTACCCTAACCTTAACCTAAACCTAATTCTACCCCTACCATTAAAACCAAGTCTTAACCTTCAAACAGCCCTTTGAAGTTGTGAGGACTAGCGAAAATGTCCTCACATGTAGGAAGCACAAGTGCATACATACACACAAACAAACAAGTATGGTCCTCCCACACAAAGAGCACCTAACACCATCATCATCATCATCAGTGTGTCTGTTGCACTAGCTGAGTTTTATATAAGTGTTAATAACTTTAACATTCTTGGGATGCCATGTAGTGTAATGTGATACGGCACCACTTCCAGCAAACTCAGCAGGGACTTAACAAGACTGGAGAACAAAAGAAAAACAATGAGACGGTGATAGTGTGTGGTTATGGCTGTTACTGTCCTTCTATAAGGTGCCCCCCTGCACCTGTTACTGCACACGCGCACACACACTGACCTTCAGTAGGTACCTTGGTAGACAGGTGGTGGTGCCATTGCCTGTTGCTAAGCAATTACCGAGTCCATTACCCCTGCAACATGCCCGTAATGTGTCTTTTTTCCCCTTCTGTGTGTTTGTGTGTGTTTGTGTGCTGACCAGGTTACAAGTGTGTGTATGTGTGTGAGAGAGCTTTCATTAAAGCAGGTATGGTGAATAAAACATAATCTACAACACAAGCTTTCAGTGTTTTCTTGCTATAAGCCACTGCCTCCTGTTGGCCAACCGTAACAGTTGAACATTTTTCTAGAGTTTTTTTAACAAAACTTTCAATTCTATAAAACCCAGTTTACACTTAGTCATGCCATGTCTCGGATGATCGGATAGCTATCGGACTTTTAAAAAGCTAAGTGTAAACCCAAGAGGCATTTGAGATGGATTAAAATCCAATTGTTCAAGCCATCTCTGGATGTGGGATGAGCATTAATGCCTCCCTCTGGACTGGACTAGGGCTTACCCTTATGTGCATGTAGCCTAGCAAAACCAAGACACATTGGAATCAGATTTTTGATCTGGCTAATGGCGACACATGTCTGTGGCTAAGTGTAAACGAAAATTAAGTGTAGCCTTAGTCAGGTGCAGAAAGAATAATATAGAAAGAGTGCATATTTAAAGCACCAATAATTTATGTTGGCCAATTGTGAGCAGCAGAATAATCTGATAATTATTGCCTTATAAAGTTGTGACAAATGCGTTCGAAAACTAGTTACACATCCTGCAGACACAGAGCAACGTTAGCATTCATTTGGAGTCACAGATGTTTCTGCACTTCTGGTGAATTTAAGTTCAAATTTCACTCTAATTTCAGCATGTCCTTGGTTACTATCAACTCCTGAGGGATTTTTTTGTCTCTTTAGCTGCATAGTGCTCTGCTCTGTTCACCAGCTAGTCACTGAAAACAGTTGCCTGCTACATCTGAAAGTGATGTTTCTGAGAGCAGTGAAAGTGAATTGAACTGTTAAATGATGATTTTTTGTGACACCTTTCACATTACACATAATCATATGACATATTGTTAATATAAGAACATTGACTAGGGGCAGCTTTTCAGGATTGGTTTGGAATTTTTAAGGCCTTTAATATGTCAACAGTGGTTTCTTCAAATATATTTCTATACTGTTGTAAGTATTTTACCTTTTTATTGTTTGTAAGAGCAAGATAATTAAAGAGTGAGATTTATTGTTGTGTAGCTGCATCCAATTCCAGAGTATTACCTCACTGCGTGTGTGTGCATGTGGGTGCGCCCATTCTTGGCCCACACAGCCTGATATACGACTGGCTAAATGCAGCAGCGTGTGTTGCAGTAAATAACTGGCAAGCTATTAGAAAATGTTGGAACTGTAGCTGGAAATACACTCAGGCTCAGGCAAGTGGACATACACAAGAACCACTTTTATCCCATGCATTCATATTCACAGGTACATAGACAGATGGTCAAATGTACAGATGCAAGCTGTTAAACACCCCTGCCCCTCCTTTTTTACTCAGCCAGGAGGAGAGTTGATGTGGTTTGATAGCCACTTCGATTTAGATACCCTCTCCTAACAGTCAGCCTATTGCGGGAACCCACTTTTGCCCCCTAATGCAGAAATGATTGGCACTCTGATGCGATTACCTTTCCCCAGTATTCTATTAAGATCACTCCTCTCAAAAAAAAAAATAGAAAAGGCAGCACTTACCCTGTCTGACTGCTGCCTCCTACCCTCCCACCTCTGCTGTCATGTTCATATGAACTCTGCTCATTCTGTAAAGAGAATGATAATTAAAGTTGACCTTCACTTGTACAAACTTGCACATAGATGTGATTATGAGCAGAAATGAAAGCATGCATGCAGACATCAAGAACAATTTTCAAAGTGAAAAATATACATTTACCAACCATACATAGTACTTTCAAGTAATTATATTTTCATTTGTAACAAATTACATGCTGTGTTGGGTGGCAAAGTGTTGGCAAATATATTTTCTCACAGTAATTAGCAAAGTAATTCATTGTAGTAGTCATAACAGTTGGTTGTTACTTTGGTCATAATCGCCTCTATCCTAACTACATCTCTCAGTTTGTTTTGTTTGGGATTTTTTGTCATTGTTCCTTTATTCCACACAAGCAAATAGACTCATTCTACTCTTTCTACCTAAGTAGACAAACTGATTTACGACGCAAACACTCACACATCACACACCAATGACAGCAGAGCGGCCATGTAATGTGCTGGCTTGGCCATCTGCATTTGGAATTCAGTGTCTTGTCCTAGAACGTTCAACATGTGGACAGGAGGAACTGGGGCTCAAACTATCAACCTTGGACGAGCAGCTGTACTTTCCTGAATGACAGACAACCCCTGACAGTTCTGGAACAAAAGCACTGCTCCAGGAAAGCAATGAATCAAACAGTTTATGCTTATTATTATTAGTATTATAATTTTTTGCGTCTGACGTAACCTTGCTGAGAGTAGGATGACAAAAAGGATACCATGTCTGTGCACTAACCACAGCCAGTAGTTAGTTATGTTAGCTTAACACAAAGAGGGGAAATGGGGAAACAGCTAGCCTGGCCTGTCCAGCTTTTGTTTTTACACTTGGTTTTTAACAAACAAGATACAAAAAGCTTTAGGGTTGCCGGTAGACAGAGCCAGGCTAGCCTGTTTCCAGTCTTTGTTTCCAGTCTTTGTGCTAAGGTAAGTTAGCTGGCTGTAGCTTCTTGCTTAGCATAGTCTGTTCCTTTATTCCTTTAAGTTTTGCTGTAATTTCAGTATACATCTAGCAGTATATCTCTTACTTGAAAATAATTCCACATTCAGAACTAATTTGACATTCATTTCATAATCTTTTCATCAATTTGGATTTTAGCAAGCAGAGTAAACCAATCATAGGGTTTAATATGACAACACTTTGCTTTTCCATCTGATTGTGGAAATGTGTGTGTGTTTTCCCCTCCACATCACTGTTCCTCTTTATTATCACTGCCATCTCTTTTACATCGTCTTTCTCATACAAATCCACTCATCCGACTTCTCTCTCTCTGGGCGGGGGCCCAGTGGTAGTGGAACGGTGATTTATGGTAGTATGGCTGTTGGCTCTAAATGGGATGTTTTATTCAGTGGTGTGAGGAAGTCACTGCCTCTTCTACTGCTCTCCTGAGCCCTGCATTTAAACACGACACAAGCGTGCACACACACACACACACACACACACACACACACACACACACACAATCTAAAAGAATGATTTACAGACCAACACTGACAGTTCCTCTCACATTTGGAAACAGCATTAGACAAGGAGAGACTGGCAGACTGACGGAGATGGACAGAATGACAGGTGCGTGTACACCCAACAAAGAGTCAAATACAGAAGGAAGAATATTGGCAACTTCTGTAGAAACTGTGGAGTTAACTATTGTGTGCGTTTAAAGTCAAGGTCACCCTAATGGGCTGAATTTCTCTCCCTGTTGTCAGCTCACATGCTGACAGCTACGCATACAGTTGTGAACAGCAGAAATGGAAATTTTTCTGACCATCTCTGTTGTCTGTCTTTCTTTTATTTGTATTTGCTTGTTTTTGGGTTGAAGTGAGTTAAAATGCAAGCTTGCAGATGTGCGCTTTTTTGCATGCAGAATTCATGCTGGTGTGAATAATGCAGCAATAAGAACAGTGTGAATATTCATTAGCTGTGTACCAGTGACAGTTATCCATGTACCTGTCACTCAGAGTCTCTGGTGGGTACAGTTTGGCAAATACTAGACACACTCATCCTTGAAAATATCCTGGGGTGTTGACTGTATACTGCCGCTGCATTGGGATATTTGCGCATTTCTTGTTTTTATTCACACTATGCCTTCATGTTTATGCACGCGTATTTGAGTTTATATTAATGTGGTGTGTTTGCTTGAGGGTTTGGGGATGTACTGATTTATTTATTGCATCTGTCCCTATGAGTCATCATGTAAGCAGGATAGACTGCAGCTTATCTCCTGTGTGTTTATGACCTCCAGTTGATGCTTCGTGGCCGAGCTCCCAAATGTTCTGCTTTAATTCCAGCACAAGTCCTACTGGAGAGACAGGTGCCCTAAACATGACTTATCACTCATGTCCCACACGATTGAAATCTAATTGAACCTCTGTGTGTTTGTGTGCAAGCTCCTGTGTGAGTGTGTCTATGCACTTGAAATGCATGCACTTTCACACACATATATCCCCCGGAATTCATTTCAACTTCATTCTCCCATCTGCGATCCGGAGAGCAAAGACAAGTCATGAAATAGCTCAACGTGGAGCCGTAAACACGGCAGGTGAAATGGGGCTCGGTCAGCACACAACTCTCCCTGAGCTTCCCAAGAATATTCACATAGTTTTCATTTTCCACAAGATTGGCTCCGGGTGATGGCCACTCGCTAGAAGAAGAGGGAGACAGGAAGATATAAAATTCGGGGACCTATACTGGGGAAGAAGTATATGTTTGTGTTTAACATTACCATAATTCCGTCCCTATTTAAGGCTGAGAATAAGCAGATAGTTTAGAAGAGGAATGATGATATATTTTCTTCTGTGATGATGCATGAGGAATGCAACCTGTTTTTGCATGTCTCTCATCTCATTTGCCTTTTTTTACATTACAGCATGATAATGTACTGTATTTACTAATGTGCATGACCTGGTGTGCTCATGTTTCCATAGACCCTGAAGGGAAAAATAACTGTGCTGGGATAACGGACATGCTGGGATGAAAGTCAGAGAAAGTCAGGGTTAAAAAACAGACAAGAATTTCATGTTTTTCTAAAATAATGGGGTGAAGGACAGCAGAAAGTGATGAAAATTAGTGCATTTCTGAAGGAAAGCTGTGGAGAGGATATGGATCAAAGATAATTGGATGTTAGGAAGGTAGAGGTATGAGAGCTTTGGTTTCCTCTCTAAACTCCAGATCTGACCTTTGGTGGAGGAAAAATATTTTTTAGAGTCTACCTATCCTTCACTGTCTTTGTGTGTTTTCCCCTCTGTATTCTGTATGTCCTCTATTTCTTTCTCCATTTCCTGTATGCTTGACAGCTAAAGCATGTTCTGAATGTGCATGCACGTGCACACGTGTTTGTACATGTATATTTGCATGACCTGTGTGTATGCTTTCCCGGCATTGCTACAGCTTCTCCTGTAGTGATAAATCTAGTTACAAAGTAGCCGTAGGGTGGGATAGCAGAGAGACAATCCCACTATTAAAGCTGCTGGCAGCCTACTATTTTTAGCGTTGGCAATCACTGCACTTTCATTATTACTCAATAGAGTGGAGGCATGCAACTCATGATCTCTCATCATCTGTACAGCCTCCAGCAATAAATGATTTTGCTCATGCGCACATACACACAGACACAAACCCACTCAGTTGCTTATTACCACATATTGTATCTGATATGTGTGTTGGGCAAAAGTGAAACAAGTAAGGAGGGGAGGGGCTATACAACAATACCAATGCTGATAAATCTCCTTAATTATCATTCTCCACAGTGGATCATTTGTGTATGTGTTTTAGAGACTGATTATTCTCTCTCTGGTGTCAGACATATCTGCTGTGAGGGAAAATGCCTAGGGATTATTGTAGATGATTTTAAAAATACAGGAATGTGTTGAGGTGATATAAGACCAGGAGGAACCATGAAATAAGCTGCTGCATAGGCAGAGATTGTCAAGCAAAAAATTACAAATTCGAAGTTCAGTTTTTGTCATGAGGAAATTCTATTTTTTATAAACGTTTATATTGGCACTTAACAAAAGATTAAACCTGAACAGGTCCCCAAGTAGACATGAAATGCAGATGTGAAATGGCACTAATGTTGCAGTCAAGACCACCCAAACTAAGACCAAGCTCAGACTTTGAGGGGTCAAAAGGCGAGGACCAGTGCCCCGCACTACATGACACATGGTAAAATGTGAAACATTATCAAATGTACTTCTCAAATTTCATATTTATCTGAAAAAGCCATATTCCCATTAAACACCCACATACAAACACTCAGAGCTGAAATCAACCTAACCATCTTTGTTCAACACTCCTTTTCCATGTTGTACCGTCTACCTAACACAATATAATTGTTTTGTGGGGTTTTTTGCAAGTATTGGGTTATCTTTTTCACTCTTGTCTTCCATATTTGCTGCTTGATATTTGATCTGCAACTGTGTATTCAAACTCAAAATTAGCACTCTTAAAGTAACGTGCCATGTGCCTATGGCCATTCAGATTCAGAAGTGGATGCACATTTCTCGGTCTCTACTGTCCGCTGTCAAATCTCTAGGCTAGCTCTCTCCCCAAATGAGGGAGCAGTATGTAGTGCATGTAGCTTTAATGTCGAGAGCTGCATGCAGCTGACATTAGCTAAGGGTCATGTAACTTAACTTACACACTACCTGCATAGCTTTATGTTGCCTGTCTCATCATTTATCACAAGCAAAAATGTAACTTAGGAACAAGTTCCCTCGATATTTAACTCAGTTAGGGAGCTTGTGAACCTATCTAGGTGGCAAGCAACTGAAACTAGTGCCCTGAATCATATAGTATACATAAGCTTGCTAGCTTGCTAACGTCCCGCACACATAGCCTATCTTTCCGTATGCTTCTTTTTAGGTGGCAATAAAAGTATAACGTGGTCGAAGCAGAGGCGGACTTACCATTAGGCAAAGGTCGGCAATTGCCTTAGGCCCCAAGCTACCAAGGGCCCCGTAAAACGCCTCATAAACTTATGGTTACGATTTGTTGTCTTACTTTTCACCAATTAATTATATCTCTAAACATCGATGCGCTAAAGTGCTATCCGATTGTTTAATTCATGATGAGAAACCCCCCCCCCAGTCCCCACTACATTGGACTACTCCATTATCCAACTGCGCATCTCCGTGTGTGTTTGTAAACAAACAGCTTAGCATGCTGTAAGCTGTAGGCTACGGTTGAAAAATTAAGCGAAGCTACCGAAGTGGTTCTGAAAAAAGGAAGAAGCGGGAAGAAAGCAGACAGTTTTTAGCAAAACTTCTAAAGGTAACAACCTTTTTCACGACGGCTACTGACAACACTAACATTAACGTTAGGCTACTAAAGAGCAGCAAGCTAACACTGATGAAGAGGAGCTACCCACCGGCAGTGTCAGCCCAGGTTGCTCAAGCGATGCGGGGCGCATACATGTCAAGTATCCCGTTTTGGCCGGGAAAGTCCCGTATTTTACCCTTCTTTCCCGCCATCCTCCCATATTAGTATTTTCCCGTAAATCTCCCGTATTTTAACCTGCGTTATTAAAAATAATAATACCCATGCAGCGCTGTGCAGGGCTGACTTAAGGTGATGCATGTTGGACTTAAAATAAGGTATGCTGGTGTGATGGAAGGCAGCGAAGCTGTGCAGTGAGTAAACCTCACTCCCTAGACTATCAAGTCTGCGAAAGTCAGCCGCCGTCATCTTGAACACACCTATACCCAGTCTGAGCTCTGTCACTAGCCTCGCAATAACTGCCACCTGCAGGTAGAAGTTGGACAACAGAACTGTTTGCGATCTACTCTCATGTAAAATGAACCACTCTGGCCCAGCCCACAAATACACTCCTTCCAAAACAGTCTTAAAGAAGCAAAGTCTGCAACAAATTTACAATAAAGAACAGTACAATAGTAAAAAAGTACAATAACTCAGTAAAAGAGTAAAGAAAAGTTATGTGAAAATTAAAAGAAACACTTTAAAAGAAAAGCAATATGAAATGAAAAGAATGTGTGGAATGAAAATAAAATGTAAATGTAAAGACAAGCAATGTTAAATGAACAGAAAATATGCAAATAAGCATTTAAATAAATGCTCTTCATATATACCCTTTTGTGTTTTCTTTTTAGGCTATAACACCTGTCTTAAAATGTAAGGGATACTGGAGCTTGGTTGGGGTGGTGGGACTGCTCGCGGTGGGCGCCGGAAAATTTCCCTTATTTTCAAATCCAAAACTTGACAGGTATGAAGTACGTCTTTCTCAGATAAATAAGGACTGAAAAGGGGAGAACAAGGGTTGTGGAGGGCCCCATGCCTGTGTTTGCCTTAGGCCTCAAAATGACTAAATCCGCCCCTGGGTCCAAGACATCTCCGCAAGCATTGCACTGCAGATTTTACAGACTTTTTTTCTGGATGTTGTTTTTCAGATTAATTCAGTGCATAAACTTGTAAGATGGCATCACTGACAGCTGACAGAGTGTGATGTGAGACTTTTAACCTACCTTCTGTCCGTAGCTATCTCTACAACTTAGCACTGCAGGATTTAGAGAGCAATGCTTTTTAGATTAAAAAACCTTAAGATCTTTTGATTTATCTGAGTAGTTCAGAGAAACGGAATCAGACAAAGAGAGATAATGAGAAAGAGAGCCGGGAGAAATAAGTAGCACAGCTCCCCTCCTCCCTGCACCCACTGTCATGCCCGTGTGTTCGTGGGTGTGCAGGACAGGCGGAAAGGCTTGTTTATGGGCAGATTAATTGCTTTTATGGCCTTGTTTGTGCCTGTGAATGGTGCTGGGTGTTTTAATGAACACTCATGCTGCCTGCCTTCCTCGCCAGCCTGCTGTGCCATTCATGCTGCTGCTTTTTAGAGCATAGCCAAGCTTTAGCTAGAGCCCACCACAGCTAATGCTCACTGCATGGCCCTGCACAGGTGGCTGATTTCATTCACGTGTGTGTGTGTCTATGTGGCTGCACACTTAGCCTTGCTAAGAGTCCCAGCACAGGTGGGTGGTTCCACTCGAGGCCCACAGGGCTGAGGGCGAGCAGCAGTTAACTGGACCATGACTTTAATCATTTCCTGCTGAGCTGAGGAGAGGTAAGCCAGGCTTTCCACAGTGTTAAGCTACGGTCATAGTCACAAAGATTCTTCAAAAGACTTTCAGAGAAGGCGATAGAGTGATAGCTTTGAGAGGAGGTGAGTGGGACCATTTAGTGAAGAGGTTGAAGGAATTAAGACTAGGTAAGCACTTTTCACATAGCAGCTTTACATGTATCAATTAAAAATAAAGCACTGTCTCCCCCTTTGCCCTTCCCCTCTTACTTCATCACATCGAACTGTGTATTTCATGTCCAGGGCTTGACATTAACTTTTTTGCTCACTAGCCAAAAAATCCATTTAAGGCAGCAGAATTAAATTTTATGTAAGTCTATATACATTTTGGGCACTTTGGATTGTTTGTTTTGCCTCTGCATTTCCTCAGAGCTCTGACTGGATTTATGTTTCTCATCATGAAGCTCTGGTCGCTCTGACTAACTGGAGATAGTCTACCTGTAACGAGTATACAGGTCTTTATTTACCAGATTATTCCCATAAAAACGCAACTTCTGCTTTCTAACATGGCATGATTAGCCTACTTTTATTTAAAAAAATATATAATTAACTCTGGAAAGGTAGTTGTGATATGACGATATGATGTGTCACCTTAATCGTAAATATATCTGTAATTTTATAGCATTGACGGCACTTTCCACCTGCATTTTCGCTGTCTCAGCTCTGCCTTTTCCCTTTATCCTGTGCATTTTACAGCACATATATGCACATTTATGATAATATATATGCTGCATATATACAGCATATATGCACATTTATGATAATATATATGCTGCATATATACAGCATATATGCACATATATGATAATATATATGCTGCATATATACAGAATATATGCACATATATGATAATATATATGCGTATATATGCCGCATATAGGCAAAATTGAGGTGCATATATGTGCATATACTGGCCATATAGGTCTCCAGTATTGCTTCTTTATATCCACATATAAGCCCTATGTGCATACAAGATATGTCTCCTCGCTCATGGCAGGATCTGGTCATTTTGTAGCTCATATCTCACTTTGGCAACTGTCATACATGATGCCTAGCTCATATTTTCTATTATCATGGGTAGTCATGGGAGTTATAGTGTCGTAGTGTCAAATTGCAATTCATTTGTTATTTCAGATAACTTTTATAATACAATACTATACTAGTATTAATACTAATACTAATACAATTTTATAACATGCCAAAGTGGCTAGTGGCAGTGACTGTGTTACCCACCACCTCCGAAATCCACCCGCATTTCGCGGATTTGCGGGTGTTAATGTCAAGCCCTGTTCATCTCTCTCTCTCTCTCTCTCTCTCTCTCTCTCTTCAACTCCTGTTTTCTCCTTTTGTCTTCATTCCTATTCCCCTCTCTCTCTCTCTCTCTCTCTCTCTCTCTCTCTCTCTCTCTCTCTCTTTTCAACTCCTGTTTTCTCCTTTTGTCTTCATTCCTATTCCTCTCTCTCTCTCTCTCTCTCTCTCTCTCTCTCTCTCTCTCTCTCTCCCCTCTCTCACATTCATTAATCAGGTCTGCAGGCTTTCTCTTTCTTCTGGTTTTCTACTTCATTAAATCTGAAACAGCAATGGTCCACTGCTAATGGACAGTCTCAGCTCTAACTCACAACTCAACCCTGGCTATAATTGTTTGTGCATGTGTTTGCGTGTGTGGGGCTATTTTGTGAGTAGGCCTACCAATTGTGAACCTGTGCACATATAGTATATAGTTTATCACAATCATTGTTAAGAACGCAGGTTTGATGTTTCTTCTTAATTGTCATTTGTGTGTGGTTTTAATATAGAACTATCAAATCATTATGACATTCACTTTACTTATCACACTTTTAATGGTTCACTCCACCAATTGTACATGTTAAAATCAATGTAACTGTCACAGAGGGTACAGCACAGCCTGAGTAAACAAGTGATCTTTTTTGGAGATTGACCCATATTATGGCCTGATGATCAGAATAACTTGGCCTGTGCTGTATTGATTTGGCCTGTAATTGACCTCTGATTTGGCTCTAGAGAGGGCTTTTCGTGTGTTGGCAGCAGTTTAGCAGCTACCCTCTTCTATAACAGGAGGGGTGAGGGTAAGGGTTATCATTTGGTTGCTATCTGCAGCCTCACCGCTAGATGCCACTAAATCCTAGACACTGGTCCTTAAAGTGTTCTTTGGTTTAGGTGAAATTTAAACTCTTCTGACGAGAGGGCTTTGGTCTAAGTTTTTCCACTGAGGGCTCTAAAAAGTAATTTCATATGGGGAAACCACAAATATGGTGGAATACACTTAAGAGGTTTTTCACAAAACTTGTTCAGATAATGATAAAATTTTGAAATAAAGTTCATATCACCTTAAAAAGCCCTTGGGGAGCTCTTATTCCTTAGTCTACATCTATTTTACTACTCTTTCCACAACTGACTTTACAATATTATTAAGCAAAAATGCAGATCCCTCCATTTGACCATAATGCCCAATAAAAGAGAATTTATGGTTGCATACATTTACCTTTAGATCTTTGCATATATATTGCTCTCCACCCAGCAGTGCAGTTGTTAGTACAGTGGTGTTCTGCTCGGCTGCCGTGCAAGACAGGTACTATTGAGCGGTGTTGTAAAAGGAGCTGCTTTACTGTGTGTTTGTTCTGGCATGTTAACGGCTGGCTTTACAGCCCTGATTATGGCCCTCTGGGGCAGCTGGGAGTGCTAAAATGCTGCAGGCAAAAAGGACAGATCCTTATATGTGGTACATTGTTCACTACTGATTTCTAATATCTGGTGCTAAGAAAAAGTTTAGGCCTGACTTTCTCAGTTACTATATGTCATTATATTATGATATAAAAATCATAACTTCAAGATATGAATGAACTGCATTGCATGTTGCATAAATACATTTAATGATTTAATCTTTTTATTGTTATTTGTACTGATTTGTTTTCCTGTCCTGAAAGTCTGTTGTCCTTAGTTGCCAATACAAATTGCTGTTGCACAATTATACTTATACAAATAAATGTATTAATTTTGGTTATTCTGGTGCTACAAATCTGCTACAGTTTATGATTTTAGACTGACAGAATTGTGTTATTGATAGATTTTTTTTCACATGAATCCATAATTTATTCACACAACCAGGAAACGTCAGGAATTAGTAAGGTACACAAACACACATTTCTCCATATGTTATTTCTCCATACCTCATATGCTCATTCAGTTGCCCGCACAATCAGGGACCTCTGAAGAGTGTGTCTGTGTGTGTGTTTGTGTGTAATGCATATCCCTGGCAACACTTATTTGCTAAGCTTACTCCATTCTCAAAATATAATCAGCTACTATGTTTTTGTTAGGCACAGGAAACTCAAAGAAAAAAGTCTTTAAGTGCTACTCATGACCTTTCAGCCCTCTTCTCCATCAACATCATCATTACCTTGTCATTTATTATTATGTGTATTATTCAGCAGTGATGTGTTGTTGAACCTTTAATCCAGTGTTTCTCAACGGGGGCGGTACCACCCCACAGGGGGCGTTCCGAGGACGATGGGGGGCGCTGGAAGCAATATTTTAGAAAGGGGGGTGCTGAGGTGCTGAGCTGCTTGTGGGGGGCGTTTGTTGATTGGAAATTCTAAGGTGAGTTTACACTTAAGATTCACAACAATTCGAGTTTAAACTTTGAACTACTTGCAAAAAATTGTGGTCTGCAACATTAAAACCTGCTAGTTTAGTCCACTGCGACTGGACGAGACTGTGAATTTTTTCTCCTTCAGCTACTCGTGGTGCAGCTTCGTGCTGCCTTCATGGGAACGGGAAGTCAGAGTATCATCTCTAAAATTTTACCCACATTGCGCTTACTGTGTAAACTCTAGAAAACCAACGCTCTCTTTCTAGGTGAAAAAGTGTTTATTTCTCTGAGGAATACACCATGAACGCCTTGTTATCGCAGTGGTTACACATTTACAAGAGGAATTTTCCGCTGTCGGACTTGCCCTGAAAGCACTTCGCTGCAACACCAGCGAGTGACGTCGACCCTCCTCGCGCTGTGAGTTGCAGTTTGTGCCAAAGCGGACATATAGGTAGCTTCATTCGGCTTTAAAAATGTAACGTTAAAAACTGAAGCCCTGTCTCTCTCTGTTGGGGACTGTTAGCGGCACTTTATCAGAGGTGCTGAAGTTAAGGTGTGTGGAATTATATGTGAGCTTTCTGTGTGATAGCAAGTGTTGTCGGTTAGTTTCGTTCTCATTCAGTTTTCTCTGTCAGACGGCGAGGGGAAGCGAATCAGTAACATAATGCAGTAGGTACAGGGCATGTAGTAAAATATTATGAATTCTCTTTAAATAGCCTAATGACATTAGTCTCCTATAACCTCTTTTTTTCTTTACATGTCAGAGAAAACAGATCTGTGGCAGAGATTCTGAATGTGCAGAAAGTTTTGAACATGAGAAGATAAGTTACAGTGTTTCCCATACGTTCATTTATTTGTGGCGGCCGCAACAATATCAGGCTGACCGCAACATATTGATTTTTTTACCAGGCCTATTTAAAATCGTATTTGACTGCAGAGCTGCAGGCAGAGCAAATTCGCGGAGCACATCCTCTCGCCCGTCCCTCGATCTATCGCTCTCTCTCTCATGAAGACAGGGGCACAACGCAGCCAATGTCGGAGACCCAGCTAACAGAAGTTATTGGCCAGCATGTAAGGGGCCTGGCTAATGAAGAGAGCTTAATGTTAAAATACAGCTGGGTTTTCGAGGCTAGCATGCTGTACAGCTGCAGCACAGTTACACTGTCATTCTGTGGGAAACACTGACAGACGAGCTAAAGTCCGGTCAATCACTGAATTAAAACGGATTCTTTTATCACTGAGATGAAAAGGGGCCACAAACACATTTAAATAAGTTACTTCCCCACAAAAGAGGAGGTAAGACTGAATCATGTGTGTTGACTCAGCAGGGATGATGGAAATAAGTTGATCTACAGGAGGAAAATATTTAAAAGGAATAAAAATGCCTGAGAGGCTCACTACATTATTTTCTATTATAATAATATATTTTGAATTGACACCTGAATTTTCAGACATTTCCACCCTAAATTGGTGCAGAAAAGGCAGAAATTAGGGGAGAAATTTTCACCAGAGTGCAGGAAATTAAGTGTTTAATGCTCAAAATCTTCTGGGGGAGGACCCCCATACCCCCCATGTATTAAGTGTCCCATCCAAGAAAACAAGTATTTTGCTTTATACACAGTTTCTGGGAGGAACATTCACTTATTAGTTAAATATAATTACTTAATTATATTGTTATAATTCACATCGCTTTTTCGTTACCTTTTCCATGTTTTTAATAACAGTAGTAACAATAAAAAAAATCTAAATATATTCAGGGGAAATAGCCAACATCTTTATTGATGGGGGGCGGTAAGGGATCTGGATAGTGGATAGGGGGGCGCTGGCCCAAAAAAGGTTGAGAACCACTGCTTTAATCCATGACTTTGTATTAGCTTCTATGAGTGTCTTTAGGTTTTCTCCCTGCTCCATTTCCTCTATTCTCAGTATGCAGCTCTTCTCCTCTCTGGCTCCGACACCGTCAGTCATTAGCCTAACCTCCAGAGCAGAAAGAAGGGGTCTGTGTGTGTGTGTGTGTGTGTGTGTGTGTGTAGAGAGAGAGAGAGAGAAAGTGCTATAGAAAGAGAGTGCCAGCCAGCTCTGATTGCAGGGTCACTGAGGGACGATTGTGAGTGACCCATGATTGAATCCCAATGGACACTGGCAAATCGTCACACACATACACACATGCAGGTGCCAGAAGACACAGTGTCTGGCCAAGACTGGCTACAGATAACAGCACCTGTCCTCAGTTGCTATCACTCCCACACACACACACACACAACACAGTGTACTGACAGGTTCTGTGTCTCCATGGCAGAGGAGAGCGATGAGGATGTGAGTGTGATGGCATAGATGGCGCCGGCTGGCTGGCTGGGCCAAAGGACCCCAGGGAGGCTTGACTGATAGAGGCTGCCTCCAAGCCCTCTGGATAGTGTGTGTGTGTGTGTGTGTGTGTGTGTGTGTGTGATGTGTGTGTGTGTGTGTGATGTATGTGTGTGTGTAGAGAGAGAGAGAGAGAGAGAGAGAGAAGGGCTCTTTATGGTATGGCAGATGGTATGATGGTGTTTAAACCAGTTAGGTTACCATCAGTGGAGGACTAGGTCATGACAGCTTTTTGGCTGAAAGCTGACTAGAATAACTCCTAGCCTCAAGGTTATACCATTATTGGGTTAGCAGTACTTGGTCATTTTCCAAATAGAGCTAGCAAGAAATAATGCATGCATAGATGAGGGGAGGGAAAATTAATGTTTATTTAGCTTTGTTTGCTTAAAGATGACTGACATATTGTTGGTGGTTGTAGGCAGTGGTAAAATGTAACAAGGTACAGTTACTCAGTTACAGTGCTTTACTTCATTGTTTCCATTTTATTCTGTATTAGTTTCTTTCTATCCTTTAACCTTCTATATCACTACAATTTACATGGAAGTATTGTACTTTTTATACTACATTTATTTGACAGCAGTACTCGTTAGTTACTTACATAAACAAAACTTACATATAAAACACGATGAGCTTATAAATTTCATGCATTGTTAAGGATAAAACTGCACATCAGTGTGTAAAAAAGTTCTAAATAGTTCCATCTTGATCAACTGCAGTGATAAAATTCTACTTATATGTGAATGTATCAGTAATAATAGTGTAACACTCACAGGACTGTTTTATTGCACTGCCAGTACTTCTCATAATTTAAACACATTTTGCAGGTCATATAGATTATTGTTAATGATTCGATAGGATAAATTTGTGCATTTCATATCTGTGCAAACATGCTGTACTAAAAGACGATGCATACTCTGTGTGTGTGTGTGTGTGTGTGTGTGTGTGTGTGTGTGTGTGTGTGTGTGTGTGTGTGTGTGTGTGTGTGTGTGTGTGTGTGTGTGTGTGTGCGCATATGCAGCTTTCTGGAGACTGTATACCAGAGTTAATTGAGTTCATCAGGAAAACTAACACAGCTGCCCAATGTTATGCAGTGCTGGAAGATGATAGAGTGACAATCCGGAATCTGTTGCCAGCACTTCACATCAGGAAGCTCATCAAGTATTGAAGAGGAAAACCAACTTAGACTGAGAGACTGTGGAGGGAATACAATACAAACAAGAAGAGATGAGAGTAAAGAAGTAGACACAAAGAAGTGGAAAAAACGAGAATATACCATCTTTTTTACGTTGCAGGGAGAGAAGGAGAAGATAGTGACCTTAAAGAGCAACAGCGGACGGGTTCACACCTAAAGGTCTAGCTCCTGAATCGAACCAATTTAAGGATGATACATTGTTTAAATTTCGCAAGTGGTCCAGTTTACGTTGACAAAGGAAAACTTAAATGTTCTAAAATTGTAAGCGAAAGCTGTGTGGTAGAAATGCTGTTCGATTATTGGTCATACAGTCAGCTGGTAAAAAACAAACCCCTCCAAATACATACAACAGTACTTTGTTGTACTGTTTCATACAACACTGCTCATCAGATCGCTGGAATCCATTCTTCATTTTATCGCTGAAAATCTTTAAAACTGCAGTGTTCTTACGCACCTCTAGTAATTGAAAAATATTCTCTTCAGCCCAAATATTCAGGAGACAGCTAACTTTGTTGTGAGTCAAGGTTGGTCCCCTACTAATCGACATTTGGTAGTAAATGCGCTATTAGTTCACCACTCACTCACTCAAACAGTATGAGAAAATGTTTAAAGCCAATTAAATGGCCCATACGATAGTACGCTTCCTTTTATAGGTTTAAATGGTTTTCACAGCCGAAATGAACTGCTCCAGAGTTTACTTATCAGCGGTCTGAGACCACCCCTTCGAGACGGACCTGGGAGTGGATGTTTGGTCTACTCCAACCCAAGTGAACCACACCAAAGGGGTAAAGGGTTTGGTTCAATTTACTAAACAAGGCTGGTGTAAACACGCCCAGAGTTAAAAAAAGACTAAGACTATTTTTTGGGGGGTATTTTAATAAGCTCTTTAGATGAGTGTATGTGTGTGCATTCATCTCCTCTATTTGTCTGTCACTTTGTCCCCTGAACTGAGTTAGGGAACATTTATAGGAGCAGGATAGCTATTTAAATCATGTGTGTGAGTGTTAGTGTGTGTGTGTCTGCATCAGTTGGAGGTGCAAGGGACAGATTTACGCTGCATGTACAGGACAGTTGAAGGCCATATACCAGGCAGGCCATTTCTCTCTTTTCTGCATTTCTCTGGCTGGCTGGCATTGGTCCAGTTTAATTTCTTCAGAGCCCACAGGCTTGTTCTTTCACCTACATATCCCTTCTTCTTACTGCCAATGAAGAACCTTCTTTCCTATTCTCTTCCTCTTTAACTCCCTTGACGGCTCTCAACTGAATCACTTTCTGCCTCTCTTCAAAGTTCTGTATCTTTATCTCTCCCCTGCCCTTTGTCCCCCACTCTGTCTCTTGTGTTGTCTCTCCTCCACAATAAAGCTTCCTACTTGAACTGATGAATCAAGCTGCTGATTTCAGCAGCAACAACGCCAGAAGTGTGTTCTCTAATAAAGAAAATCCCTTCCCCAGTCTTTTTTGTCAAGTCAAGTCAGGTTAGGTCATTCTTTATAGTCCCATTACAGAACGGGATGTGCAGCCACGTTTTAAAACATTATATTTACAAGACAATAAGACAGCAATAATGCCACACACAACTGTAAAGCAATAAAAAAATGATAAAAACATCTATAAGGCAGTTAAAACAATAACACTGTAAAACGATATAAAAACAATAAGCAGTATAAGAACCCTGAGATCATATCATAATTTGAGGTAGCATAAAGTGCATATAAAAAGCAGAGAGGGCAGCTGTTAAGGGATATAAACTATTCTATGTTCAGCATATCAATAGCTTTACAATTCAAAGGTATCCTTTTAGTGGTTTTGTCCTTATAGCAGGTGATCTATAGCCTGAAGACAATAGCTCAGGTTGTTTGCACAGAGAGTGGTCAGTCGAATGGAAGATGGTTTTGGCCTTCCTAAAGACCTGCCTGTTGTAAATTTCCCTAAACTGAGATTGACTCTATACATACCTGTCCTGCTTGGCACATTAGCAATCCTGTCAAGCCTATTCTTAATGGTGACGTGTATGTCCATCAATACAAAAGAATAAAACCGTTTCTGTCAAAAAGCTAGAGTCATCAGAGCAGCAGAGGAAAATACATTTTTGTTTCTGAGCATTTATATCATGTTGTAAACACAGTGTTCTGCCAAGTGTCATCGTGGGCTTTGACACTTTTTACAATCAGAACTGGATGTCCTTTTCTGTGCATTTTTAGTTTTTTGAATACGCACATTTCTCAATTTATTTCAGCCTGTGTGAACATTTACAGGTTTAAGTTTAGCAGCGTGGGCTGAATTTATGCCAGTTTTGGACCAAATCACTCACGTTTGTGTTTGACTAGAATTTAACCAAAATGCTTCATTTGCTTCAGAAATGTCTCCTCTGCCTAGGTACAGAGCACACTGTGGCATGGCAGATCCACCTGGACTGCTGGGGTTTTGTGGCGTAAATAGTGGTGGATGCCTTCTACATGGGCTCCTGTTAAAGGAGTTGTGTAATGGTAAAGGCATGCAGCCAGGATCCTGGTGGTATCTCTTCCAAATCATGCAGGCCTTCTAACCCTGCGTCTGACCTTTCCCTCAGATATAACTGTTGTTCCACTGCTTTATTGCATCTGTTCTTATTCCTTTCCTCTTCTGCAAGAGGGAGGACAGTGCATTTCTCACAGTGTGACTGAAGGATAATTTTCTCCTGTTCCATTTCTCTTAATTCTGCACTTTCTCCTCTCATCACCTCTTCATGCCTGTTTTGTTTTATTTATTCATTATTTATTTTGAGGGAAAGTGGGGTTAAGGAGAAAATATTGATGAAAGAGGGAGAGACAGAGAGGGTGTGAAGGAAGGATGGATAACATAAGAAGGCTTGTGGGTTGTATTGGGCTGTCGGTAGCTCAATTTCCTCTGTTGTTGTATGTAGTGTGGGTTCAAGGTCTCTTCTCCATCAGCATCTCCCTCTCTTCCTCCCTGCCTTTTTCTCTCTTGACTCTGCCTGACTCTGCCATAAATTCACCAACACACATATTTACTCACACACACACACACACACACACACACACACACACACACAGAGCAATCAATACAAGCCTGCTTGGCGCTGCCAAAGCCCAAAATGACTATAGATCTTCTGTCGACACTGCCACTAAATTATGCAAACCTCTGGTTTATGTTCCAGTACTTTTTTTGGCATTCCTACTCCAGATACGGGATGGGGTTTTCCACTGAGGCATGGAATGGAAGGACTCAGGATCGCAGAAGAGGCTTTTGGACAGGACCAAATACATTACATACAGCATTGACAACACATACAGCCTTTGGTTTGGTGCAAAATAATTGCAAAATGTTTACTGCTATAGATTTTCTAGATCAATACCATGTATTAAGAAGAAGTTGTAAATGTCCTGCTGAAGTCAGGGGTTTGTTTAAGTGTTGAATAATATGCTCCGAATATCAGTGTTGGAATTTCGGTTTTGCAAGCACACACATACATATCACACAAACATAACCAATAATAAAATCAATGATACAAAGGTAAAGAAAAAAATAGACACAGTGAAAGAATCCATCCTCAGAGTGCTATTCAAAAATTCAGAGTGAAGTAAAGTCTTGAAAACTGTATATTCACAAACTTAGGTCCACAACTGTGTAATTAAAGTATTGTTAATGTGAATTATTGTAAAGCACATGAGAGGACGAGAAAAAAGGGCGGTTTTGCTGAGGTCTGACATGTTCTCGATACTGTGTTACAGGAGTCACCTGTGGGGCAAATCTGATACAAACCAAAATTACTTCAGTGTAATCTTTCTCCTTTTTGATGTTGCAACAAAAAAAATCCAAAAAACCCATACATTTTATGCTAGTTATTTACCTAAAAAGATACATAATTACAGCACAAATGTCAACAGATACTTATTCAAGCTTAGTGATGTAAGTATGAGAAGATGATCATTATCTGCAGCAGTAATGCAATTATCAGGATGTTGGGTTTTGCTCAAATTTACTGTGATTTTGTTATTGAATGTGTTTTTGTATGCCATCACAGCGTCATTATAATTAGTTTTTACACAATCTCTGTTTGATGTAATGTGTCAGTTTGTACCACTGATGATTTATTTTAAAGGAACACACACACAAGTAAGGAGAGGATGACACTTGTAGTTGGGCTGTTGATAGAAGGGCTAGTATATAAATAGAGATACTTCTGTGTGCGTGTGTGTGTGTTTGTAAGTGCCTGCTCATGTGTGCATAAGTGCAGGACCTGGAGGCTTATAAGTACATGTTTTTCCATGTGCACATTTGTATTAATTTTTTAATTAATACAATTATCTTTTTGTGTATGTCTGTACCTGGATGGATGGTTGCTTGAAAGAGTATTTCTGTGTTTCTGTATGTGTGTGTGTGTGTGTTTGTGTTCTTGTTTCTGAGGTGGGCTAATAGTTTGCCTTGCCATGCCCATGGCAGGGCCATCAGTAACTCTAACGGGAAATTGAACTGATCGGCTCATTCAGTCTCCCAGCAACTCCATTACCCAGAACCTAACAATCACACACACACACACAAACATGCTCTCTCTCACATACACACACAGAGACACTGTGCACGCAACTCACACCCACAAATCACCCCTCCTCGTATATACTTGGCACATCCATCATTGACACTTGCTCATTTCTCTGTTTGTTGTCTCTTTCCCTACCCAAGTCTTTACTTTGCATTTCAGTTATTTTAGTGTCTTTTAAGTTCATTCTTCTTTTTTATTTGTCTTACTTTATTTTCACCCTCTCTGCCTTTTTCTGTCCATCTCAAAATTGCCCAAATGGCACTTTTTTAGTCTGCTCAAAGGTGTCTTACTGGTGGTATGTGTGTGAGTGACCAACAGCAAAAGAGAGAGAAATCTTTCTGCTCAGGATAGTGTTAGGGTGGATTTGGAAAGGTGAAGGTGGCTTTAACTCAAAGAAGAAAGTTCAGGGAGGTATGGGTTTTTACAGAATCCACATCCGAGCCACACTTATGCTTTTGCAGTTTCACTTTTCATCAGAGAGAAATTGCTAGGGAAAGGCAAACCGACAGAAAGAGATAAAAAACAGCTCCTTGGAAGCAATCATTCATCACTAGTCAACGGGATGACTTGATTCTGTTTAATGAGCTGCTTGTTCCTTCTGGGAAGGAGAACACTGTATTCCACAGTAAAATGAGACAAACAAGATAAACCTTTTTATTAAAAAAAAAGAAGATGTGATGCTGTTGTGTTTCAGCAACAAATTTGTGTTTAGCTGAAAATTCAGTGAGACAGTGTGTTTCAGTTATATATATATGTACTCATTTACACTTCAAAGGGGTACTTTTCTGAGACCCTTTTGTAGTTATTAAGGGGGAAGCATATATATCGCTCTATAATGAATATTAAACACCTAAGGCCAAAATGGCAAGTAACCACTGCAGTGCAGCGATTTTTCTTTCTTGTGCTGTAGTTAATTTAATAGATGTAATATATTTCTCAGTGTGAGTCTATTTATAGGCCAATCTGGCATCTAATAGATGCAATATATTCTTTCATGCATACTTCATTATGCAGAAATGGAGCAATCAAACAAAAAAGTCAAATAAAAGTGTGGAATTTAGCAAGTTTCACTGTAAACACACACACATACACCTGCAAACACAGTGATGTAGCTGGTAGCTGCTCGGTGCCCTGATGTGACCCTCTTGGCTCATCAGGAAGAACTGCTCCACTTAAACTTTGTTGCTCCCTTGTAATTGAATTAGTCTGCTCAATTATGTAGAGGCAGGCCTGTCCTCATTACACAGCACTATTAAAGCTTGAGGATGGAGCAGAGGGGAGGAGAGCAGCAGGCGAGGAGTGGAGAGCGGAGCGAAAAGTAATTTTAGTGAAAGTGTAAAGTTTCATGGCTCTAATCTACAACCTGTCTGCTACATCTGTACAACAACTGTGCCACAGCTCATGAATTATGTCCGGCTGTATCTTCGCTGCCTTGCCTGTCTCTCTATGTTTGACTTTCCACTTAGACTCTCTCTGTGCTTCTGGGCCAAATGCCTGGAAACGCTGAATCAGCAATTTGGCCAAGTTCGTTCCAAGCTTACTCCATAACTTCACAAGAAAACATCTAACTGAGCCTAAATGCTGCCAAACCACTCGCTGCAGGGGTCCCTGAGCTCAGCACAATGATCACACATCTGCCAAACACATTCACTCATATTTGCTGGCACACATTCACTGTAGAGATCTTCTCTTACTGCAAGGGCTTCTCCCTGTGTCTGCACCAAAGCCACATATCCGAGGTCATCAACTGCTTTCTTATTTCATTCTCAATGTCTCTCGTTTTGTCCCTCTCTCACACAGGAGCAGCTGAAGAGCCTCCAGAGTGGCTTCAAGCATGTTAATTATGAAGGTTTCCACCTGCAGAGGTGGGTTCACACACCACATGCACATACACACACACACACACACACACACACAGTAAATACAACACAGTAAGAATGAGCAGTCTACTCTTCTGTTGTGAAAGTCCATTTCCCTGCAGATGGGGACCTAGCCATCCTTGTTTAATTACTGCTAACCCAGACTGAGATGTGTCCTCTGAATGTCCCCTACTCCCCTTCCCCTTCTCTCCCGGCTCAGTAATCATCTGACCATGGACCTAGACAACAACATCAACATCAATATGCCGCCCATTGAGACCAAGGTTTTGATGTGAGTATATTCTATCTCAAGCTGAAAAGGAGGACATTTAATCTTGAGTATATACTGCTATCTAATAAAACAGAAATCCGCCTCCCTGGAGACTTGATTTTTTTGTATTTCTAACCCTTCCTCTAAGTCAGTGGTTCCCAACTTGAGATTCAAGACCTCTCCGTAAGGTAGCAAGATTCAAGTGGTCAGTGATTTACAGAATAGGATTTTTCTACCTCTTTTAAAGGTTCAGTATGTAAGATTTAGCTGCATTGAGCGGTGAAGCTGCGAATTGCAACCAACTGTCCAGTCTACCACTGTCACCTACCCTTTCACAGAACGTAGGACAGCTACAGTGGCTAACACAGCACCTAAGGCGTCATCTACTAAGACAGCAGAGAGTATGCAGTCCAGAAATAAGGTTTCTTTAGGTAGATATATTAAGAAATTATATTTACTATATTATTCAGTAACACCATATGTTGTTGTGACTTGGCCACTGACAGATAACATGGAAAATGTAAGCCAAAAGTGTGTTACATGGTCACTGTTTCTGCACCACTTTTCATTATAAACCACATACTAGACTCTGTGATTATGGCTCCTCACAAAACACCTGCCAGCAATAATATCTGACCCACGGTCAGATTATGGTGCTTTGATAGCAGCATAAAATATAAATAAATATAAATAAATAAATACTTTGATAGCGGTTCTGAAATAGAGCAACAGTTACTCACATAATCACTATAGTGGATTTTCCTGCAAAATAAAAGCACAAGAAGCTTGTGTTGAATTGAGAGCTTTACTTACGTGATTCCCCTAAATGTCCTCTGCATGGAGATACTGGAGAAATGAAAAAGTGTCAGTAGGTTTATGTATGCGGATCAAACACTGAAACACACACTGCAGCACATACCATAATGTGAGCGTGAGAAACGGTCGCTGCAGAATCCATTTGTTGAAGAAAGAAAAAAAATGCCCTGAGGTGGGATCAAACAAACAGCCTTTTATGTGAGAGCCCTGCACTTTATCAACTGAGGTAACTGCACACTGTAAGAATGACTTTAAATAGCTTGCCTTATATTCTCACCCACCATCTAATGTTTGAAAAAATTGCTCTGATGCAAAACTAATTTTCCGATCCCTGCTGTATATTATTACTTCTTCTTCTTCAAACGTACATATTCAATGACCAGAACCAGATGAACGTAGTACCGAAACGCATTCTGTAGCTCGGTTTGTCTTTTTTAAGCTACTGAAGAAACAATACGACGCATCATGGCAACGTCCATGGAAAGGGGGATGCACAGTGTATGTATAATGTAACGATTCATTATATAAGGTTTATACACCACTGAAAACATAGGTATGGATCTTATTTTGCATTTCTGTCAATAGATCCTCAGAAATATTACACATTGAACCTTTAAAAGTGAAAATGAAACATTATTAAGTATGAAGTATAGTGAACACACTGACTGATTCTGGGAATGGTCTGAACTTTAAAGGAAATTCACATGTGAACTGACCTACTTTAATCTTAACATTTTAGCAATTCAGAAATGCATTATATCTGAAAGCTTGAATGCTCACCTGTGTGTGTATTTATGTGCTGTCTTTTCAACACTACATCTAGCATCCAGCGGGCCTGGCGTGACTTCCTCCAGAGGCAGGATGTGGAGAAGAGGAGCCCTTCCCCACCGTCTCTCTCCTCCTCTGACAAGATGAGCATGTCAATCAGCATGACAACCCTTTCAGACGGCAGCACCCCAGTAAGTGTCTTTGCTCAAACACTCAAGTAGGTAGGACTGCCAATGGACACGTGTTGGCTTTTGCAGCGGTGTTTAAATTTGTGCTTCAACTGTCTCTATAAGGCTTTGTGTGCGGACTTGTGTTATAGATATGTGACATATATTAAGATGCCATAGTTTAGAGTTTTGTGCCGCTGGAGAATTTGGGATGTACGTATAGTTCCATACCTCTCCAGCAGGGGGCAATGTCATGTAGTTATTTTCTTCAGTATGCAGACTCACAACCATCCTCCTTTCTGGGAACAGAGAGTAAATATACAAGGATTTGGTCTGAGATACACACACTCTCTCTCTCTCACACAGCAACAGCACACTGAGAACTGAAATCAGTGGAACAGCCATTCTCATTCAACTCTTCTTCCCTTCATTTAACCAGACCACAATAAATCCCCAGGATTTTCTCTACTGCGTCTGTTCTGGTCATTATAATTCTACACTGATGTCGGCTGCAGCCTTCTGGCTGAATGGCAAGTGTGTGTAAACTTCCCTGCTAATCTCTGAGCCTGAAGTCAACAGGCAGGTTAAACCTCAGAGACGTCTGGGAGAGTCATGTGTATGAGCACACTTAGGTGGTACTTGTCCACTCAATTGCTACAGAGAAAAGCTTTTACACAGAAGAAAACTGTTTGATTTGGATTCTTGTGGATAAAAGGGTGTCAGATGGGTTTTGAGTGAAGAGAATTCAAAGTGGAGAGCAACTGGAGTAAGTGTGTGCTCTCTTCAGAACCGTTAAGGTTTACATGAACCTGTGAGGTGAGCAGCTATTGGTCAGTGTTCACACCAACAAGGTTGTGGATAAAGCTCAGCGTAAGGTTATACACACACATACAGCAAACAAACATAGAGTAAATACTGGTTGGGATGGCCAGGAAATGCTTAGCTCAGTAAGTTAGACCTGTGTGTGTGTGTGTGTGTGTGTGTGTGTGTGTGTGTGTGTGTGTGTGTGTGTGTGTGTGTGTGTGTGTGTGTGTGTGTGTGTGTGTGTGTGTGTGTGTGTGTGTGTGTTAGGTCAAGGGAGATAGAGTAGAGCACTAGAGGGGAAAGGAAGATGAAAAACAGATGTTGGTTCTCCAGTTAAATGTGCTGATACTGTAGATCAGCTGTCCTCTGTGGATATGGAGGCTCAGCTTCTCCTTTCATATGAGTTCATTACTTTTTTTTGAAAAAAATCTGATTGATCCCAACAGCCCAGGTAATATCTGTTAAATCATCTTAACTGTTTCTTGCTCCATGCACCTTTTCTCTCTTATTCTTTTTCTTTGCTTAGGCTATTTGATTGTCCTTTCTTTAAAGTAATGCATTTGGCGGATGTGACAGCTACACCCAGTTTGAATTGATAACCATTCTGTTTCTGTTGACCCAGCGATACATTCTGAATCCCCCCCAGGATCTGTATATGGATGCACACACTTACACACACACACACACACACATGCACTTACACACACGTGCGTGCGTGGAAGGAGACACAGGGATGTGGCATCTCTAAAGTGATTGAATTTGTAACCTTTGTGCCTCTAACATCAGTCTTTGACAAACTCTTGCGGCATGACACTGCAGCATATGTGTGAGTGGGCTTGTGTGTGACCATGGAGGGCAGGGATGACCATCAAACAGGGGTTTTTATGTTTCTATAAGCAAGCTATTTTTACATCCTCATCTTTTCCCAAGAGGAACCCCCAACCGGGGTGGGTTCAAATAAGTTTGACTTCTACCCACTCCGTTTCGAGCAATAGATTGAAGTTTTTGTTAAAGTTGATGAGAGTATGATGAATTTAAAGGCTTGTGCAGATGAATCAAAATGCTACTTATTGCCTTGTCATGTGTAACTACATATTGCTCGAAATAAATAAATACAGGATTGTGTGTAATGTTCTCATGAGTGTTTGACTGTGAGATAGCTGACATGTGACTCTTTATTGTGCAAATGACCTTAAACACTGTAACTTAGCTCACTCATTGCCACAGCAAACCTGACAAAGACAGCAGCTCCAGATATCTCTCTTTATGATCGATCCCTCAGCTCCATAGCAACGCCATAGAGGGAGGCAGAAATTATAGGTTTCATTAAAAAGGAACCTAACAAAACTCTGGCTTTTATGCCAAGATATGAATCAGCTGTCTAAATTTTATTGTTTCATAATACTGTACCACATCAACACACAGCCCCCCCGACCACCTCCAAGTACACACACATGCACACACACACGAGGGACAGTGAGCACACACACAAAGGCACAGGCACGTGGACACACAGACCACTACAGCTTTAATTTCAGACTGTCTGGATGATAGATGTCTTTTTATAACCAGACATCAATCAATACTGTTTGGGGACTGGTCGATTGTTTTTCTAGCAAGATTGCCACTAAATTACTTGAGAAATGAGGACAAACACAAACACCAAAAGAACATCTACACCCACTCAAGATGTTTGTTTTTAACTGTTATAACTTTGAGGTATTTAAATCCTGGATTTCAGAATAAAGTTCAGTTTCCTATTTCACTCCTTAGCTTATCGATTGCCTGCATTTTGGTCATGGGAGCTGTCCATTGCCTTGGTGCTGAACTATTATTGATGATGTAGTAGCCATGTGCTGACACTAGAGGGAGATCTTGTATTGTAGTGGGCATTTTTGCTCTTCTGGGGAGTGATTGGAGAAGTTGTAAACACACACATGTTGACGTTTTTGTGAAAGCAACAACCTCAAGATCTCAAATAATATAACTCTAGGCCTGTGGAGGGCTTTTATTTAACTGTTTACTCATTACTCCCGCTTCTTTATAATGCTGCAGCAGTACCATGTTCACTCTGCCTTACAGTAATAGATCTGCTCTTTTTGTCTCGTCTAGTATTACTGTTTTTTTGTTGTATGGTGTCTTGTCTTGTACGTTGATGTAGTGTGATCTTGTCTAACACAGCATTTTGTTCATTTGTATAACCAGCATGTGGATCATTGACAATAAACAAACTTGAACATACTTAGGTTAGAATTACATTAAGGTTATGGCTAGGTGCTAGGGAAGGCATTATGTCAAGGTCCTCACGAAAATAGTGCCACAAGGCTGTGTGTGTGTGTGTGTGTGTGTGTGTGTGTGTGTGTGTGTGTGTGTGTGTGTCTGTGTGTCTGTGTCTGTGTCTGTGTCTGTGTGTGTGTCTGTGTCTGTGTGTGTGTGTGTGTGTGTGTGTGTGTGTGTGTGTGTGTGTGTGTGTGTGTGTGTGTGTGTGTGTGTGTGTGTGTGCGTGTTGGCTGGTGAAGGGCACACAGGGGCAGGTTTGTCCATCTGGCCTGCTAAGGTGCAGTGAGACTGGGCTGAGCAGTGCAGCACCGCCTTTGCGTCTGCCAGCTGTCAGGCTTCTCTGTCTCTGCCCTCTCCATCAATGCTCTCTTAATGTTCCCTTCCTCCTTATCTTTTCTGCCATGTCATAGTTTATTTTCACCTTTACTTTTTCATATTTATTGTCCTATTTTTTATTGTCTGCTTCCTTTTGCTTCTCTCAGAGCCTCATTCTCAATCTCTGTTTCAGTGTCTGTCTCTTCATCACTTGCTTACCCCACGTACTGTTCTCTTGGCTTTGTCAGGTCATGTAGCAACAGCTATGGACGCCTGGGAGGAGAGATAAAAGAGGTTAGGCAAAGTTTGGGGATTTTTTTTGTGGAGTTACTGTATGTCTACTCTGTATGTACAGTGCAGGTGCATAAAGCAGTAGTGTGTCTCACACAGAGATAAGAGACAATCAGCAGTGTTGCACTACCTATTCAGGTCTCCAGGTTAACTTTTAGGTCTGCTCGTGGAGCTGTCCTGAAATAACCCACTGACATTTCTGTAGCAGACTCAAATTCATCATTACACAAAGCATTACAACTTCAGCAGATTACTGAGACAGCAGCCTGCACAGACTGTGTCCTGTGTCAAAGCATTTAACCCCTCACATTCATTTTGACCCTTCTAATCCAATGCAGAGTATAAATTGTTGCCCCGTCACTAAGCTTGCATCATTTTATCCTTGCAGTCCTTTTCTATTCACTCAACAAGCCACCTTTCATTACTATAAATTGAAGAAAGTAGAAAAGGTCACATATTGTACCACCCCAGTAGAAAACTATTACACTACAGCCTCAGCATTGCTATTGTATGAATGACTCAGCTGACTGTGCCCCCATTTTATTGTATTTCCTATACAATAAACTCATGGCTTAGTCAAGTCAAGTAACAGGAAAAAAGGAAACCACAAAGCAAATCAAACATACTTCAGTGTAAAAATCCAAGTAAATCAGTATCATTATTATTACAGCAGTAACCATTTATAATATTAACATGCAACATACAATACAGCAATAACATGCTGCAGATAATACAGAGTATAGATTCTGGACATGGCTTGTCGTTTACTTAACATAGTTTCAAGAACCACAAGATTATTCCTAATCATTACAGAGCCAGCTATCCAGTCAGCGGTCTACTGCACACTGTCACCTTTCCAAGCAATGGCATTTCCCACTTCTGTTCCACTGTAGACCAGAACATCCCTGTGATGATTTATGGTAATTATGTAAATGCAACATAAGGCTTTGGAAATGAATGCTAACCCCCACTAGTCTCTTCGTCACTGGAGGATGGGTGTAACTGGAGCCAATGCTTTTACAATCCTGTTAAAGTAATACCAGGGACAATGCAAAAAGCCTAGGTCAGGCGATTAAGGATTCCCTTGAATTAGTTTAGGTTTATTGAAGCCTCATGGAGGCAATTCATGTGTTTAATCATTTCTCTTCATTCATTAGGTGCAAACTGATTGAACAGGCAGCCTACACATGGGTTTATACTCTTTCTTATTCCATCGGAAGGGATGCTGGGACTGTAGGCTGCCGATTTAATTGACATAATCCCTCTTGTCATAATCTCTCACCTAGATAAGATTTACTGTGTGGCACTGGTACAGGTGTGGGTGTGCTGCGTCTCCACTGTGTCTGAGGTGGGCCGGGCAGAGTGACAGCCCTGGCACAATGTAAGAAGACTGCTGTGACACACCAGCCAAGATATTGATTGACAGAATCATTAGTGACCACCACTCCATCACCACCTTATACGTGGAGTGAACCTGGCTCTATATCTAAAAGCTGTAGAATTTACATAGTTTTATCAGAATCAGAATCAGAAAATGCTTCATTAGTTTTTAGTTAATACACGTATGAGGAATTTGCTTTGGAGATAAGGTGCTTCACGTAGACAAACATACGGCTGACATAAATAAATGTAAAAACATATAATATATGGAATGGATTGACAAAATATAAAATATAGAAGAATAACGATTAACACTTAACAACAAACAACAAATATGTGCAATATACTGGGTATGTGCATGTGAAAATTATGATTGCAAACAACGAAATTAACTTAAAATAATATTACCCTTTCTGTCTGTGTGCTCCAGCTCTACGTTTCTTTGTAAATGCTCTAACACCCTGAAGACATGTGAAGGACATTCATATGACTCTTATAATTATGTTTTAAGGAGATAGAGCCTTCTGTGCAATAATGTCTGATGGGGGGCAGCGAGGCCTGACTCTTTGCTAATCACCTGCCAGCGGCATGTCAAGTCAGACATGGGCCCTTTCACACCTGGGACATGTCATGTCATACACTCTCTGAGGTGTATAATACACATTACTTCCATGTAACATGCTGGACGATGTGTGTATGTGAATGCACATGGAGTCTTAATTAATCAAACCCCGGAGCAGCATGTTCTCTCATACGTGAAGTGCCAGAGAAGGCTAAGTTGAACTAATACTGCATCAGTATTTTTTTTTAAATTGAAAACTGTACTATACCTACCCTGATATATCTAGATGTTTGTAGGAGAGTTGTTTACTTATGACAGCAGCTCTTGCTTCCGAGTGATGTCATGTTGTATTATCTAGTGCAATCCACAGTGGGTCACTGTTCTGCTTTGTTGGGACAGACAAGCCTAACAGCAGAGCAGCAGAGCTAGTCCAGGCCCAGTATAACCCTCTAATCTGTGGAGGGCATTCCTCTGGATTTAAAAGCATGACGTATTCAGATTCAGAAAAGCTTGTCCAAATTGTTTGAACCGCAGGGACTCTTGATGTTGTTGTTGTTGTGTAGAGGACACTCTCAGTCAGTACCCCTCCTCCTCTTTTTCCCTTTGATAATACTAGTCAAGGGCTTGTTCTTTCAAAGATAATAACTCATTATCAACATATTTGTAATTAAAAAGAGCTGCTGTTTTGTATTTTAGTAGCTTATCTAGGACTCTCTCGCTCTCTATCTCTTTCACTGTGGCTCTGTTCAATCTTTCACCCTCTGCCTCTTCTCCTTGAGCCTTTTAATTTCACGACACTTCAATTAAATATTAAAGTGTTTCAGGATTACGTCAGACTTGTGAACAAGCTGCCAGGTTTTTCCAGCACGCCTTCTATATATACACATCCTGCTTCCCTTTTTTACTGTTTTTTCAGTTTCTGTTTAAAACTTGCTTTTCTGGTATAACATGTAAATACATTTGTGTTGCCTAAATATGCAGGGATAAAAACAGTAGAAAGAGACAATGATAATAATGGACTCTGCTAATTTGTAAACTATGCTGGATCAAACCCTTTTGGGACCATAAGGATTGTACTCCGATGACTGCACTGATACTACAACAACAAATAGGGCCTATGTCTTTCTGATACATATTGTAAGTGTGCATTGTATTTTCTTATGGCAGTTCACCTAGTTAAAAACTAGGTTGGTCTAGTTAATGTTGAACCTATTGTTATATTTTACTTTGAAAAACCAAAAGACTGTCTGTTTGGCTGTACTGTATATAACATTAAGACAACAAAATGCATTTTGTTTTTATAGTTCTTCTTTTTTTATCCTTTTGTTTATTGTCTCTTTCACTCTCTTCCTTTGTCTCATACCAAGAGTGGCTTTCTCTCTTTACAGATCCCGCATCCACCACCACATTATCTCATTGATCTCTGCTTGCCCAGCAACGCGGCCATAATTGATCATTAATGCCTGATTGGGGACCGTGTTGATATGAGGAGAAGCAGATTGATACAATTACTAATCATTTTAGCTCTGGAATCTATTGATTGTGGCTTTGCAGAGGTAATCAAGGCCAGATTAGCCACATACTGCAAAGTGTCTTTATTCTGAAGACGTCGTCCATGTAAGATTTCTATAAAAACTTTAAGTGGATCATTCAGCTGATGTATGCAGGACACGATTTGCTGCTGAAAGCTGATAAGCACAAACTACACTTAAGGTCTCTCCACATTCAAACAGTAGGACTTTATCAATGTAAGACATAGAGGATCTTTTTTTTTTTTTCAGAACACATAGTGGCTAAGGGGATGAAGAGGAGAGAAGAAAAAGAGATCCAGTCAGTCTCATTAATGTAATTTTCTTTACTTTCATTCAGGTCTTCATCAGAACAGTTTGAACAATTATGTATCACTTATATCAAATTTTGCAACATGTGGACATTACCGAGACACATCCTGGCTGCTTGTTTCTATGTCTCTTTGCATAAAAATAAAGCTGCTAAAATGTTTTGAATGGATTTAAATGAGAAAGGATGATTATAAGACATGGTAGAAAAAATTACATTAGGTAAAGCATTATTTGAAACTGCTATGCTTTTGCAAATGCAACAAATGTGTTGGTAGGTATGCCATTTACTGAGCACCGTTTAGTTTGTTTTAATTTTTTATCATTTTGTATGTAAAAACTGATTGTAGTGTTTATCAACAAACAGTGAATATCTCATTTTGGAAGAAAACATGATATTTATCACATCAGGCGCTACGAGCTTCCAAAATTTAACAACAAAATCTCTGCTGTAGCTCATTAACTTTGCCCGTGCATTTCTGTCCCCAATATAGAAAAATATCACCTGAGAAGAGATGGGGGTAAAAGCTGCTTCTTTTTTCCTCTGAAGCACTCACTCCCTTCTTATTGCCAGTGCTGGTGCTTACAATGTTTTATTAATAGGGGAATCATCAGTGGCCATGCTCTCAGCCTCACACAGAAGCTTAGGTATTCACACGTACGCACACATCTACTGTATATGCATAGACACATACACACGCAGGCACACTGCAAGTGAAAAGGGAAGGAAAAGTGTATTGCCACTCATTTGTATGTGACAAGATTTTGCACATACTGTATACTTCAAGAGCTGTGAGGTGTGTGTGTGTGTGTGTGTGTGTGTGTGTGTGTGTGTGTGTGTGTGTGTGTGTGTGTGTGTGTGTGTGTGTGTGTGTGTGTATGTGACACTGGGTGTAAAGGAACAGCCTGCAGCGCTGTGCATATCCAGCCTCATTTACCAGATTCCACTCCTCCATTATCAGCAGGATCATTATCCTCTCTCCTCTCTGCCCTCACTAACTCACTTCTACTGGGACTCACAGTGGCACACCAAAATATCAACGCACACATCTCACTCACATACACACTCACCCAGAATGCTTATTATTCTGCACTCTTTTTTCATGTGAACCAAAAAAGCAAAAAATAGTTAACTGCAAAGTGTCTATGTGCACCTGCAGTAGGTGCAAAGTTTTGTTTGTTTGTTTTTTTTGCCGCAGTATTCCTGTGGCAGTAAGAAAAAAGAAGAAGACAAAATTAGGTTAGTGTGGCTGTTTGTATGTGCACTTGTCTTCACTCCTGTCACCAATGGGTTGCAGGGTATGAAGATGCAGAGGTAGACATCTAAAATGAAATTATGGTTTCAACTTTGCTACCAGTGGAATACCACTCGCTTATTGTCTTCTTTCATGCACACGTACACCGCACTGTTGAGCATAATAGAATACAGTTCTGTTGTACATCAAGGACATATATATGTGGTCATGAAAGAAGACATTTGTCTATGTACACAGGTGGGAATAACAGGAAATGGCGCATTAACTGTTCCGTGGCTTAGAGTAACTCAAATGATTTCACTACTCCTACTACTATTGCTGCATTCTTCCTGTTTCGTGTCAAAATGACAGCCTTCTCCCATTCCGTCTCTGTGATTCTGTGATTCCGTCTCTCATATATCTGAGAAGTTTGCTATGTTGTTATTCAACTTGAACAATCCCACTGCTTATTCAGCCCTGCGAGATCCCACTAATAGTCACAGTGGCTGCTGAGGCGTGGAACAGTGGGTTACACCAAACTGACTCTGGAAATATATTGTCTGCATGTGTTTGAGTGTGTGTGTGTCTGCTCTCTCAGATGTGACCATCTAAGCTGTGATTTTTATTAAAATACTGAGCATGCAGTCTGTTTGAGAAGAAGAGAGGGAGGAAGGGGAATTTTGCTTTTCGGTTTATTGGTTTGGCATTTAGAGACTGGAGAAATCCCGAGAAGAAGAAGGAAGGGGAAATGTATTGAACAGAAGGGAGATAAAAAGAAGGGAGAAAGAGCCTATTCGCCTTCCCACTGAGTGATCTTGTCTCAGGAGGAAAATATACTGATTTGTGATTAATGAAAAGATGGAGAAGAGGCTTTCTCTCTCTTTTTCTTTCTCTCCCTTCCCTTTCTTTCTCTAACCTAACACAAAAACATTCTACCGTAGTATCATCACACAACCACTCTTCGAGCGAATGGAGATAAAGTAAACATATATGTGCAATATATGTAAAGTTATCATGAAGTAAACACTTGACCTCTTGCAAAACACAAAGTCACAACCTTCTTCTGTGTAACTTTCTTTCCACTTTTACAACAAGTTTGCATAACATCACCAATTTAGAAAATGACAAACAAATGAGAGAGCTTTAAAGTGAGAACAATTCCTACAGTGTTGGTGGAGGCAGGTGATGGTGCAGAGTAAGTTTTGATAAGAAATAAGAGACAGTTTAAAAGGAGATGAAGGAAAATCCTACATTGTGCATCGCTCAATCATGCCTCATTAGCCCAGGAAACTGATGTCAGTTGTGCTGTCCTTATCATCATCTCTACCATCCCTGTCTCCACTAAAATTACAGGGCATCATTTTGGCCTCCTTATTTAGCCAGTGACAGATGGAAATGGCAAGGAGAGCAAGGCATGTGGATAACAAAGAATTAAGTTTGTCTTTAACCTGTGCTCACATGCGGTAAGTAGGGGAATGAGGCAGGCAAAAAAACAGATTGAAAACAAATAAAATGTGAGAGTTGTAAAATGTGTAGAGATGGAACCGGGGTGAGCAAAAGTATCATCATGAGAGCCACCTGGAAGATCAGAAGGCACAGTGCTACGCCGCTCCCGCCTGTCGCAAGGGAGCCTTCACAGCAACCGCGGCACAACCCGTCATTCACAGAACATTACTCAGGGAGAGCAAAATGTTGTTAGTATGTCAAATGTGGGGACAGGAAAACTGAGGCGTAAAGGGAAAGATGGTAATTAGAAAGAGCAACAGCATTTCTCCTGAAATGCAGAATGTTGTCAAGACAAGATGTGATTTTATGAATAATGTCATGGAGTTTTAAGGTGAAAAGGAGTGCCACGCAGGGGTGAGGTTCACATAAGTATAAGGGAAAAGAGGAGAGACTTTGAGAAATGTAAAAAGGGTAACCCACAGATAAAACAATTACAGAAAAATTAAAAGATTATAAGAAGGTTCATCAAATAATTTTCTAGCCACTTACAGGGAGTATGGTCTCTGTGAGAATAGCTTGAATGTCTTCCTCCTTTCCAGAAGCTGCGCCTGGTGAATCCACTGTCTTTCTGTTAGCTAGAAGATCCAGTTTTTCTTGGTTCTGCCCAAGGAACTTCATGCCCAGAGTGCCTCCTAGTTTACACTACTTAGGACCCTCTTTAGCTGGTGTTCAAATCAACTCCATTGGCTGGAGAAGCAGGAATTGAGCACAAAGACCTGGATTTGTCAAGCTTTTCACTCTGTCTCAGTTGGGTATAGAAGCCTATTTCTTTTTTCAGATCTTTCTTTCAGTAGACCCAGATTCCATGGCCATTGGTAAAGACAGGATCACACCTTTAACCTGGAAAACAAGCTTTTCTTTGTGTTTGAACTCCCTTTTCTCCACAACAGTCTGATATGTCTACTCACTGCAATTGCTGTATGTAACCAGCAATTACACAGTTTCACAATCAATCCTATCCTCTCCTGAGGAACACCCAAGATACCTGAAGCATTCCACCTGAGGAAAATGCTGCATCCTCACATATTTAGTCTACTCTCATTGATTGGTATAGTGGTACCCCAAAATGACCATAAAGTTGGATCAACATCTCTCTAAAATGGTTTCAACAAAACCTGAATATTATAACCTTCTTGTAGGATTTATTGTTATATTGGACTGTATTGGTGTAAGTTAGGTGTACCTAATAAACTTGCAACAGTGTAGAGTTTATAGTATTTGTTAGAATTGAGTCAACTACTTATTTTAGGTTTGTCAAGTATTCAGGATGTGTTTGTGTATTCAGTACTATAGTACATATGACTGTGTCCCCTTGTTGTATACTGGATGACAGCAGACGTACTTTCTCAGACTACAATGTCTGCTTATTCACATCAACTGTCTAGGAAACGATGCATGCAGAATTCATAGAGCAAAAAGAGAATGCCTGACAACTTTGATATGACACTGCTTTTCCCCTCATGTAGAGCTCCACGGTCTCAAAATCAGTCACTCGCTGAGTTCACGAACTCTGAAAAAAAACTAGAAAGAGGGAGAGAGAAAAAAGAGATTGGAGAGAGATGTACAATGTGGGGGAGAATGCGAGGGAAGAAGAACTCTCTTATTTCTGTACAACTCTTCAGTGGTGTCCCACTCCTGTGGGGAGAACAGAGGTTTTGCTGAGAATGGAAATCATATCACTATTTAGACAAAGGCATGTTAACTGCTTTGTAGTAAGCGGAGCTCACCTGAGACTAGCAGAGGTAGAAAGTTCAGCAGGTATAAGCAAGGAGAAGCTAACTAGTTTAGAGACAGGGAAGTTTTCCAGTTCCAGCTACGTTTTATTAATTGCCTGGAAATCTTGTAAAACATCACTGCTATAGGTTCCTTCCTGTCATACATTTTTGTTACTAAATTTCTCTGTGGACACCAGTTGTTTTTATTTCATTCTCCAGTAGGCAGCTGTCTGCTCGCCATAAAGGCTGGAATATGAGAATTACCAGAATCTTTCTGACACAGTGAATGTATTAAAATCCCACAACATCAATCACAAACATCACAATATATATCTAGTACATATCTATACCAGCATCCCTTATTTGCATATGTTGCAGAGTCTTTTACAAATTCAATATTGTGCTCTTACAAGTACTATTTTGAACAGAGGAACACTCTCTGCATGCATAACACAGCACAAATATCCTTATTCAACACAGCTGTGTTGGGTTTCCAGTAAAAATCCATCATGTTCAGTAAATGAAGGCAGCTTAGTAGGCACAGCTACCATATTTCAGTCAACAGCTATAATTAAATGACAAATGAGTAAGCAGACACTAATTTGTTGAACAGGAGTTGATTTGATATATTACTGCAGTCAAGGGCATGGGAAGAGTTTGGTGGTACAAACATGTGTGGCAGGAGAGTCTGCTGGCTTACATAAATCCTGAAATTTGATTAAATAACATCATTTAGGATATCCAGTTTTATTCAAGTGCATTCAAATCAAGACTGATTAATGTTAACTTAAGATGCATTTTTCTTAAGAAGATAAGACAGTTAATGTTGTTTATGTTGTAGATAAAGTGTAGATAAAACACTTGTAACATACACTATAGTTCTATTATTATATTAAGTACTATATTACTACATAAAACATCAGCTTCTTATGTTGGTAACTATTTCAGAGAGGTGTTGATTCAAATGTATGATCATTTTGGAGGGTGTTGTTTGGAGTGCTGTTGTATTTTCATTTGCATCATAATGTCAGGTGTTTCTGTTGTTTAGCCTACGCTCATTAATATAAATAGGGTGGATAAAATAACAGGAACAACTGTCAGTATAACACAATACAGTTTATAGGCATCAATTGCGTATGGCAAGGTGTAGCAGGTTCTATACCTCTAAAATTGTTTTATTCAAAAACTATAACGTTCATGAACGTAGGATTGATTGCAGCAGGACTGTTAATAATAATAATTTAATGCTTTAATGGGGACACAAATGCATGGGCATAATAATAATAAACTGACAACTGAGTATGTGTCCAAGACTTGAGAAACTTGAGACAAATACAGGCTGAGAGGGAGATTAAAAGGGTTTGATAGAAAGCAAACTTTATCATTTCAAGGCAAGCAGACACATATTTCATTATGTCCTGTGTGAGCTCACACAGAAAGACTGGTGTTAGCTTGTGTGAATGCTGGTATGCCTACATGTGCTATTAAGTAGAACTCACTGGACCGTGCTTCCATATGGCTGGCCTCAGTGCAGCCAGTGTCATGCCAGTTATGTACTAAGATTAGCTAATTCACTTTTTGTTAAGGAAGATTGCTCTGCCCAAAAGCACACTTTGTTCTGTGCAGCACTCTATTCTCTCTCTGTAATCATGGAAAGCCTGTCTACATTGCTTTGGATTCAGATTTGAACATGAACTGGGGTCAAAAAGATCCAAATGCAGTGTGCAAAAATTGAAAACATAGCCATTGTTAAGTGAGGAGAGGATAGTAACTTGTGATATATAATTGTACACACTTGTTAATAAATCTGCCATATATGTAATAAAGGAAGTTAGTTTAAAAGCTTTGCCATCTGTATAATACTGTATGATTTGTTGTTAGAATAGAATAAAACTACATTTACTTTGAAGAACTGTCATCATCATGCAGTGTTTACTGTTTCACATTAGCAAGCAACAGCGCATGTGATTTCACAACAATAATGATCTGCCTTAAACACAAAAAACCCAAACAGGTGTCCCTAACAGTTTGAAGCTGAAGCTGCAAGGGATTTTCCATAAACAACTGTCATATCAGTGAGCCGGGTCTGCTTGGCTCTGCATGGCTAATTATCCTGTAAGAGAGAACGCATAGCATGGTTGTTTGGATCCATTTCAAACGCATATCCTTAACCAGACAGTGAGGGAAGTGGAAATCACGAAAGAACATAGGGAGAAGGTTTTGCCACAGACAAGCATACAGTGGCATGAGTAATAACGTGGTTTACCTTGCTATGAACAGACTGTGCTCTGATGCTCACTTTTAAAGTAATTTCTATCATAGGTTGCTAAGATCACTTTTGAGTGTGTGATGGCATGTGGGTGTGTTCTGTATGCATTTGTGTGTCCCAGCCCCCTGCCTCCTTGTCCCTAGCCCAACACACATCCCTTTGATTAGCTCTGATGTTTAATTACAGAAAATAAGATAAGACAGTATGCTTAATCTGAACTATTTCAGCTGCTTTGTCTTCTACTCTCCTATATATCTCTAATAGAAAACAGCTGGGCATATCATGGGGAGGAATACAATGTCTTATCCCAAAAGGCCTGCTATAATAGCTGTTGCTCATGTTGCTGTGCTCATCTTCTGCTCCTTTGTAGAGGCTGATGTACACCCAGTGCATCTACCGAGACCATGAAATAAGAGTGTGTTATGTGAGGTAGCAGTGTCTCTGAAAGCTTTATTAACACAGATGTTCACCTGACAGAGAGACAGATGAACAGGGGATAAGACAGATAAAGAGGAGAAAAGAGTCTGCAATGAATTTCTATACGTATGAATTGTAGACTGATGTCTTCAGTTAAATAAAAATTTACTGTATAAAACCAAGCAGTTGAATGAGATGAAAACAAATGAGAAAAGATGGCCTTGACACATTCTGCATATTTTCCCATGAAACCCAAGACCATTCTGCGTGGTAGCTATAGCAAAAGTGAGAAGGGTGGAGAGTAAATTTGAGTTATGGGATCTGTAATGAATAGTCTCAATGACACCACTAGCTGCCAGATTGCATAGTTTAGCTTAATCTATCACTAAAGGAACATTTTGACTCTTCCCCCGCAGCTGAAATATGAAAATTACAGCTACTCCGTTGGGTTTTAATACTAAAGCCATTGATTCAATGGCCGCTATCTCACCACAGCCTTAATTACGTGGTATAACATGCTCAATCTGCCCTCCCGTCTAAGCCTGGTGATCATTCAGTATAAGATGAGTGAGATGAGCCCATTCTAATTAAATAAAAGATAGAGACGAAGAGAGATTACTATACCACTGTGTACAATATGACATGCGTGGAATAATGTCTAGATTTGGCTGTCACTGGCTTTATGAACTGCTTAGATGTGGAGTCACACCACAATTATATAAGATGACTGACAAAAGACATGAAACCAACAGAGACTTTTGCTCCAAACAAGTGTTGTTTGTTCAGCTATTAAAATCCTGAAATATTTCATGCTTCCAAGCAGTACAATAAAGGGCGCCCAGAGAAATACTTTATCTTTTACCTCATTCAGTAAACAAAAACACACATGCACGGTTGAACATGATGCATGAACACAACAAAGGCTTTTGTGTAAGTTACTACAATTTTGTTGAGGAGAACTCCTACATATTTAAAGAGTAAATACTTACTTATCACTTTTCTGCATGGTCACACTGGTAGAAATGAAAGGCTCAACAAAATCTCTTTCCTTTATAGTCAACCTAACAAGGTCATTTATAATTGGAGAAACTGATCAAATAAAGACAAATGCTCTGATGCGGCGCAGATTAGTTTCAGACTAAAAGTGCACATGTACAGTGCAACTGAATGAATGTAACAAGATCAGACATTTACACTGAGTGTCTCTCTCTTGCCAGCAGTAGCAGAAGGCAGGAGGCACCTGCAGAGAAAGGTTTTTGTGTGTAACTGCTGGAAATTCCTGAAAACAGCTCACTCATGTCCCTGAAACAGTAAATATCTATAAACCCTGGCATGTTCCAGAGCCCCTGTCTCCAATCAGTTTTCATCCATTCGGCCTCCATCCATGTGTGTGTGTGTGTGTGTGTGTGTGTGTGTGTGTGTGTGTGTGTGTGTGTGTGTGTGTGTGTGTGTGTGTGTGTGTGTGTGTGTGTGTGTGCATGTAGGCGGCCCCTACTGGAAGGCATAGGTCTCAATTCTCTTTAACAGAGCATGTAGCATCCTGTAGAGCTGATCAGCTGGGGGGCCATCTCTCTCACAGTGAGGTACATGCACACACACAGTCACTCGGAAACCCTCATTGCTTGGTTCTCCCAAAGCAAATTGAAGAGCTGCAGGTATCCTTTTGGGGAAAACATGTGAAAAGGGTGATGAAAAGTTCTGGGAGCTTTGGCAAATGCAGCTTTCCTGAATACACAGAAGTGGTTTTCCTTTTTTGATTAATGTCACTGATGCACAATCCTCCTCGTATATCTCATCCTATCCAATGACTTATCTTGCATGCAACCCAACCAGAGTCAGACACTGTGTAAAAGCTAGTGTGATCAAATCTGACCTGCAGGTTGTACCCAATTCATACAACATGTCACATGACTGAGGCATGACTTCAAGGGTGATTCCTTGACCTCAGGTCACCTCAGAACACCCCTTCATTGATTTAACAGAGCCCTCTTTGGAAGACCTTGGAAGGAATAACAGAGAAGATTTATAGGTTTTCCTTGTGCAGTGAGATACACAGGGATACATATCCTAGGAATGCAGTACAGTAATATTTTCAGGTTGAATCTTTTATTTCAGGTTCCTTTGGTTGCTTTTAATTTGATCTCGCAGTACATCACCTCATGCCCGCCCCTATCTACCCTGTTGCCTCCCCTGCTCCTCTGAGCTTTGTTCCCTGAGCTGAAGACACAGCTGCCATAGATGGTTTCACAACAAACAGTGGCTTGTGACTTCACAGTGTTGAAATCAACTCGGATAAGAGGATTACGAGACTGAGGACGACTGAACAGGACATTTACTGTCGGCGCCCAGATACAGCCCGATCAGCAGCTAAGGGCTATTAGGCAGCTCCCAGACTTAAAGACTAGCTCTGTCTCTCATTTACTGACCTCAACTTCTCCCTTCCTCTTCTTTTGCTTCTCTTTCCTGCCACTTTCCCAATTCTGCTTGACTTTTTGGGCAGTCTTAACCCCTTGCTTTATCTGCTACTAATTCACTTACCTTCTTTGTGTTATTATTTCTGTATGTTTTGCATCTTTCCTGTTTAATTTAATCCCATCCTTCTCTTCTAGTAGTCTGCTTCTTGCTTCTTTCGTCAATGTAATGTCCAAACTACAATCTGGTTAGTGATAATACTTTATCTGTGTGTGTGTGTGTGTGTGTGTGTGTGTGTGTGTGTGTGTGTGTGTGTGTGTGTGTGTGTGTGTGTGTGTGTGTGTGTGTGTGTGTGTGTGGGGGGCTATTTCCCCTCCTGTTTTTAGTGCCATCAGTTTAAAGCTAAAAAAATATATGTTCAGCTCCCCTACCTTAATGTGTGTAGAATAGCTGAGTGCAGTAAAAAAGAACTATAATTGCACCACATGTGAAAAGAGTGGGCAGAGTGACAATCCCCCCAAGGACCCCCCTCCAAGAGATCGTAATTGTTCATGGAAAGACAGAGTGACTCTGTCACCACCTTGTTCTCCTCAAGGAGCATCAGTCGTACAGCCTCGATGGATTGTGTTGTAAAAAGATATCCAAAGTAATAAAAAGAGAGAGTTTGTGACTGTTAAAACATTCACTAGGCCTGTCTCTGTTTACCATATGACGTGTAATGTCTGATCATCCACAGTTAACTTGATGGTGCTGCTCTCTGTTCCCAGTTGCAGAATGACTTTTAACGCTAGTTGGTCTTAATCACTACATTTACACGCAGCCAATAACCCATTCAAAACCGGGATATTAGCAATAACCCGGTCGCGCACAGCCATGTAAACACCGGCAAAAACCCGGATATGCTCATAACCCGGTTTTTAAAAACCCGGATATTACCCCTGGGGTACCCCTTTTCTAACCCGAATATTTGGTCATGTAAACGTATGAGGGGCCGTACAAGCCATAATACATTCTGGCACGCTCACATACTTATATACTCCTCTCACATACATATATTTTACACTCACACACACACATACATTCTCCTCTCATATACATATATTCTCCTCTCACATACATACATTCTCCACTCACATACATATATTTTACACTCACACACACATATATTCTCCTCTCACATACATATATTCTCCACTCACATTCATATATTCTCCTCTCACATTCATATATTCTCTACTCACATACATATATTCTTCTCTCACATACATATATTCTCCTTGCACATAGATATATTCTCCACTCACATACATATATTCTCCTCTCGCATACATATATTCTCCTTGCACATAGATATATTCTCCACTCACATACATATATTCTCCTCTCGCATACATATATTCTCCTCTCACATACATATATTCTCCTCTCGCATACATATATTCTCCTCTCACATACATATATTCTCCTCTCACATTCATATATTCTCCTCTCACATTCATATATTCTCTACTCACATACATATATTCTCCTTGCACATACATATATTCTCCACTCACATTTATATATTCTTCTCTCACATACATATATTCTCCTCTCACATACATATATTCTCCTTGCACATACATATATTCTCCTTGCACATACATATATTCTCCACTCACATTTATATATTCTTCTCTCACATACATATATTCTCCTTGCACATACATATATTCTCCACTCACATACATATATTCTCCTCTCACACATATATTCTTCTCTCACATACATATATTTTACACTCACACACATATATTCTCTTCTCACATGCATATCTTTTCCTTTCATATATATACATCACACATATATATTTTCTTTTTTTTACATACATATATACATATTTTCACAGACACACATACATTCTTCTATCATATATTCTCTTTTCAATTAAATATATTTTACCTTTCACATTTATATTTATATACTTGACATTCACATGTATGGATTTTTTTCTCATCTTTTTTGTATCTACACTGACACAGGAAGTTTTTGCTTAAGCAGGAAGTCAACTCTCAAACCAGGAAATACACGTGCAAGGCTTGCTCAGCTAATCCTGACCTGTAGTTAAATAGCTTTAACTGTACAATGGTGTCATTTAAAGTCATCCTGCTTTCTTTTCAAGTGCAGTTTTTTGTTTTGGGAGTAATAAGCAATGAAAATGACATTACACAATTTTTTTATAATCTTTTGGAATGTACTGAACAAATACAAAGAGAATCTACAGATTCTTTTGTTGTTGAGAGACTGTATGGAGAACTTCGTGATCATATTCAAACCTTATCTGGATTTCTAACAATTCCAAGATTTATTGAAGATTCAAGAAATAGAGAAGCAGTCAATACATTGGAGTCCTTGCACAGATGTCTTCGTTTTTTGCTGACTGCTTATGAAACCAGACGAAGAACCAGGTTTGAGAACAGTTACGTCTTCTTGCCTCCACTTGTCATGACTGGACATCAAGGCAGACCTCAATACAGCATTTCAGGCGAACAAATATCTCATTTAGTATCCCTTGGAATGAACTGGCAAAGCATTGCATCATGCTTGGGGGTAAGCTGCCGGACTCTCTACAGGCACAGACAGCAGCTTGGCATTCAACCACTGACATATTCAGCACTATCAAATGACAACCTCAACCGAGTTGTTCGTGAAATTCTTCAGTCTACCACAAATGCAGGTGAACGATATGTGCATGGGAGTTTGAGGTCACGTGGGTTACGCATACAAAGATGGCGTGTAAGACAGAGTCTCCAAGAAATCGACCCTATTGGACGGTCCTTCAGAAGACGCCACGCAATACGTCGACGAATTTACAGTGTTTCAACATCCAATCAATTATGGTTAGTAAACAGCATAAAGTCGATAGTTAGTCTCTTACAACCCACTTGGGTGTGGTGGAATAAGTACTCCTTTACTTTCATAAAAGTAAATGTACAACCACTTGATTACAATAATAAGACTGCATTTACAATTTTAATTCTATGAAATTATTTAAGCATCAATAGCAGAAGAGTTTACTATTAACATTTTAAATTTTTTTTGTTAAATTGTTAATGCATAAACCTTGTGTTATATTTTTCTCACATTATTTACTGATTTTCATTTCTCTTAGGCACATAGATGGAAACCACAAACTTGTGAGATGGAGGATTGTGTTCCATGGATGTGTTGATGGTTTCAGTCGAACCATCATTTATCTTGCTTGCCTAGACAACAACAGAGCCTCAAGTGTTTTGTCACTGTTTATCGGGGGTGTTCAGAACTTTGGATTACCGTCCAGAGTGAGATGTGATCATGGGCTAGAAAACACTGGTGTTGCCCGTTTCATGCTTTACAGGAGAGGATTAAACAGACATAGTGTTATTACAGGCAGGTCAGTGCACAATCAGAGAATTGAGAGATTGTGGGCAGAGCTAAATCGAGTAGTGTCATTTAATTTTGTTCACCTTTTCAACTTTATGGAGGAACACGGTGTCTTGGATTCACTGAATGAGCTCCATTTATTTTGTCTTCATTATATTTATTTGCCACGAATTCAAAGGGCTGCCACTGAATTTCAAAACCAGTGGAATAATCATGGTCTTTCAACACAAGGGGCAAACTCCACTTCAGCTGTGGCAAAGCGGGCATAGTCAACAATGTTGGAATGAATAATCCATGTATGAATGGTATTTGCGACGTAGACAGTGTCTTTGATATTGATGACAACGGGCCACTCTCAGAGTTACAGACAAACAATGTTGTTGTTGTTCCATCAATTAACATCACCATCAATGACACAACAATGGATACCCTTCAGCAGACTTTTGATCCATTTGAAGATGATGGAAATCATGGCATAGATTTGTTTTGCAACCTTGTGCATTTTCTTGAAGAGAGGCATTCCTGAAATCATAGCCATATTAAGTCCAAAAAGGTCCCATATTTACAATTACACAAAAATAGGCAAAGAGCACATTAATGTCATGAAATGGTAGGATAGTTACTTACTGTATTTGTGTACTTCAAGAGACACCGCCGATCTGTGTGAAAGTTCATCGTTAAAAAAACATGTTCATGTTTGCAGTTTACCTCCATTTTATGGATATTTGCTGTGCATGGAGTGTTCATTTATCATTGTGTTTCTGTGACCTTAAAGCCTCCATGTTTACATTTTCCATTTGTTACTTTAAATGTTTAAACTGTAACCAAAAAAATATTGAAACAAGTTGTAAACTACATTTTATTGAACTTTTTCTTCTGAGAACTCCATAAATTTACAATGGTAATCACCTTCATAAAGATAAGGTAACACAAGAATGACAATTTGGCCTGACAAGAGTAGAGCAGATGGACGCTCCAAAATAAAAGTGTGTCCTCAACAGTGAAAAAAAAAGATGCAGAACTTTTCATGGAACCTGGATTTTTATACATCTTGCTTACATGTGTATATCAGGGGCTGACTGTGGCACTACAGGAAATTCATTACAAATCATTCACTGAGTACTACAAATATTTAATATTTAACAACTGAACAATTGAAATTTGAGGTTTATTAAATTGATAAACTTTGCTTTGTCAAATCTATTAAGTTACAGGATCCATTACAATCTGTTGTATCCAGTGTTCAAGTCTGTTTTAGAAAGCAACGCCTTACTCAATGCATCATATCAATACTTCTGTCGACAACAACCTTTGGCAAGCTTGTACAGTTAGCCTGACAGTAAGATTTGTGGAATTCTCATAACTTTGTCAAAAAGAAAAATTGTTGGAGCAATTTTAAGTGTGTTTGTTGAATGGGCTATACCAAAACAAATAACAAATGTAAAGTTACTAAAACACTCAGTAATAAATGAGAAAGTTTGAAATAAGTTACATAAACACTGATGTGTTGTGTAGTGTTGAACATCACTGTGGAAGTTAACTTATCAATGAAAACAAGTTTAATTCTGTTCAGTTAATTCTGTTTGGTTTCAACATGACTGGCAACCTAATCCTGGATAAAAACACAGAGCCACCTTTTCAGCTTACTTTACCATTACAAGCTAACTCACAATAATTTCTATATTAAAAGGTTTGTTTTGGCTTTCATTGAACTTTGTGAATATCTGAACAGTACTTAAGAACACCTTTAAACAGAATACTGAGAAGGCAGCCAGCCCACCAATTAAGCTATGCCAAAACCATGGGTATTGCCCAATGCAAAGTCCATGTTTTCCTGAAAGTCACTGTAAGAGGTGAGCAGTGGTAACTTCAAACAATTGATGCATGTGTTTGCAATGGGCAGTTTAGAGGTGGTTCCAGCATCATGCTCTTGGTGAAGAAATTCAACTGAAGGTTGTGGAGAGAAACCGATTGGTGGAACAGTATTGGCTCCGGTGGCAAAGGCGAGAATTGTCCCCAGCTTTTGAGTTCCCTCTTGATCTATAGAAAAAGAAATACATAAAAATAAAAAAATATTTTTAAAACACTGCATGCATCACTGCTATGTACTGTATATAAATACAGAGCATCTCCAAAAATTAGAATCATCATCATGGAAAAGTACAATTTTTCTGTAATTTAAGTCAAAAGTGAAACTTATTGGTATTGTTCCAAATATGAGACAACCCCACTTTTTCAAGACTCATTTTGGAAAAATACTTTCTGAAGACCAAATCTTCTTTTTCTAAAGATTATTAACTTTAGATAATTCTAATAAAAACACAATGAATAAAATAAAACAAGGTAGGTTGTTGTTTTTAACATCTTAAATTAAATAACATTTTCTATATCTTTAATGAAATGGTGAAATTTAAATTACTGCTAAATAAGATGTACCCGTAATCACATTTGTAAATCAATGTCTTTCCATTTTTCAGTGGGACAGTGACCAAGGGGGTAAGCCACAGTTGGAACAGTGAAGCCATCCAAAGCCTGCATGGAAGGTTCCATGTAGGCACAAAAATGACGTCAAAACGTGTTATTATTACTGTTATTATCATTAACATTACGGTTATTAACATAAACATTATTATGAATATCTGTACCATTATTCACTCTGCCTGTGGCAACATTGACTTTACCGTCTGTGCCTCTGTATCTATATTGTGTAGGTTGCTCCTAAAAATCGATTATTTAAATGTGAAATGATAACACAATGTTGACAGAACGCAAAAGGCAGAACTCACGGGAGTGCACATAACAGACAGACCAGTGTTCCCCCTGTATTTGGCACACCATCGCTGCGGAATGAATAACCTCTCTACGTGCACAATCATTAATATCAATGTGCAAGTGAGGATTTTAACTCTCACACTGTGCCAGCATGGTGACACACACAGAGAGCGAGCGGCAGAATATGACTGTGAAAGTTAGTGAAGAAAAATATTAGCAGTAAGTTTTTGTCTGGTATTAAACATGCAGTGTTGGTCACAGTGTGTCCATTAATAAAAGTCTGTAGTTTCTCCAACTGGAAAAGTGAAGGCTGTTAGCCCTAGCTAACATCTCCCTGTACAGCTTTTGGCTGTTTATGACGTTCGATTAATTAGTATTGAAGTAATATTAATTAGCTCAGCTGTATGTCATTACTAACTTACTTACTCGTCCAGGGTTGAGAACATCAGGTACAAGCTTATACTAAACTGGTGTACAGCTCTGTCCTTTATACACACTGTACATCCTGATATTTATTTTTTAGTTTTCTGAGGAATCTGACAACTGGTTGTTAAAGAAATGAGGGACCATGGAGATGAGGTTAATGAAGTAAATTAGGGATACAAAACAAGTTATATTAGTAAAACTGAATATTCAAAATCTACACAGCTGATTTCTCACCTCAAAACTTCTCAGAAGTGGATTTAGTAATGAAATGTTGTATTAAAATTGTAAAATTTTAAAATTTGCTGCTGGCCTGTGTCCGTCGCGCGCAATGATGATGCAAGTGAATAATGACAATTCTCAGCTCGCTTGGAACCGCGACAGAGGTGAAAAAAAAAACAAAAAACAAAACAGGTAGCAGGTACAGCTTTTCAACAATGGAAAACCAAACAAAGGCGTAGTAGAGTCGGGCAAGTCCAGCTGATACCATGTAGTGGAACAGGGGTTATAGATTCTATTTTGAGATATGGATGTTTGATTTTTATGAGCTGTAAACAGTAATTATCAAGATTAAAACAAAAAGGTATTTCATTTTAGGTGTAATCCTGGACAATGACAAGACACAATGCATTATTTATTTAAAGTGAGAAAATATTTTCATTCAAAAAGGCATTTACCTTCTGCATCTGTTAGGTAGTCTCTCCAGAAAGAAACAACAACTTCTTCAGCATGCCTTCTATTGCTGCCTACTGGAGATAGATGGATAGTGAAGAGGCTGTCAACCAGGTCAGCTGTGAGGGGCATAGGAGACCAGCATAGAAGGGGGCGAAAACTCTCTGGGTGAGCTTGGATTTTGTCCAGCACACCAAGTGTTCTCAGTCCATCCCGAAATCTGAATAAAAATCACAACAGTTTGTTTATCTTCACATATAACAGATGAATAAATCAAAGGAAAAAAATTACAAATACAGGAATAAATAACCTATATTAAAACATGCGCATGTAATGTACTTCAGTTTAGTTACCACAGGATGTGTCAATTTCATATTTTTCAGGATACCTGGTAACCTGCTGAGTCAAACCCAAACACATCTTGCCAATTCATATGGAGGGTAGGCATTGTCTAGCCTACTATAGACAGAAAACCTTGAACAGAGGGGAGTCTTCATCGGTTTACGTTCCTTATTGTAGAGGCACAAAATATATAAAAATATACCTCTCAAAAGGACCACGCGCTCTATGTATCACTTGGAACATCAGGATGTCATCTACAAGTAGATTCTTGTCTTCCAACCTCCGCAGTGGCCTCAGGCAGCCAGCGTTGACCAAATACTCCTCAAGTGGCTCTGTTGCTGCTAGCAGATCCTCAAATGACTTACACTCTGTGACCTTCCAATAGATACAACAACCAACCAAATGTGTCACTAGTGTAAAACAGAGAAACATACACCACAAAATATTCTAAAACTGAGAAAAAAAGTACCCTTTTGATTTTTTCACGTAGGTCACTATCCGCAACATCTTCCAAAACTGGCTTAGCCAATTCTGGGCCATCAACAAGGCAAGAGAACAGAGTTGGGGACAGAAAGCCTGCAGGAGGACCACCGTGTACCAGGCTTACGGCGATGGCCCTGCCTGCAATGAAGTACCTGTCCTCTCTCATGGCTGAAGAAAATAAAATGATCTATTTGAGTGCATGTGTACAAAGACTTGACAAATACCTGTACTTTAATATTAAATATCGTGACATAAAACAATCAGCCATAGCATTATGACCAGTCACAGTGAACATTGATTATTCTGTTACCATGGCACCTGTCAGTGGGTGGAATATTTTAGGCATTACATTAATGTTGTGTCCTCATGGTTAATGTCTTAAGGCTCGAACATACTACATGACTTTAAGCGTTGGCAGATCGTTGTGCTGTTCAGACTACACAACTTAATGTCTTTTAATGGGAGATTTGAAGTCGTTGTGGTGTTCACACCACAAGACTGATAGATGACAGGGGTTCACACACTATATGAGCTAACACCTGACGACTCGTTTCCAAATCACATTGTGAAAACACATGTGAAAAGTGAAACGGGAATTACGCGAAACTACACAAAGAATATGGGTAAAAGAATGGATTAGCACACACACGTGGAGAGCAAAGGCAGGCCTGTGTGATGAGATCCAATAGACAAGCCATCCTCACCGGGTCTGTTTTGGCTGTAAAAGGAAGACCTACTTTAACATTATGACCAGCAGGTCATTATGACCAGCAGGTCATAATGTTATGGCCGATAACTGTAACTGTAATAAATTATCTGGAGTTCAGCATCTCAATTATGTGAGATTACAATCAATACATACCAGTACTGTCAAGGGCCAAGTTCATTTTGCCTTCCTCTCCCTCAAACATTGGAGATTGGGGCAAAGCTTCCATTAGAAGTCTTAAAAATTCTCTTCTTGGTCCACCTAAGTCCACAGCCTCTTCGGGTACTCCCATATCATCAGAAAACCGGACAGAAATAGCGTGACATGGATCATATGTCACTCGTTTAAAACCTCTGATGGCTCCGTCAAGGATTGTGGATCGGTTAATGTTAAACTTGCATTTCTTCTGATGATTTATTTTTGTTGCAAGACCATGCAAAATATCTCTTGCTGGCACCAAGCATCCTGTGGTCCTTCTGAAACAAATGAGATAAATATGTTACAGAAACTGGTTAGTGTGGTATTATGTGTGTGTTGTTCATGATCTTTGACAACTTCAGTACACAATTATCACGTACAAAAGGATATGGACGAGTATTTATTAGGGGTGAGGTAAATTATGACGATATTTCTTGTCAGGTAAAAAGCTTTCTCATGAGACTCACGCAATTAAGGTAGGTAGGTAGAATTCTCATTAAATAATTATGTTAGTCTGGTAATATTCTGACTTTACTCTGGACATGTCAGAGACCTTAAATATGTGGAGGGAGGGAATGTACAGAAAATTTTGACCATGAGCAGAAAAGCTGCTGAAACACAGGAGCTAATAAAGTCCACGAGTTTGGAACTGAATTAAAATTTAAAGAGGTTACTTCCACAAACAAAGACACAAAATAGGAGGGAGGCAAAATCATGAATCAGCAGGGAATGACAGAATGACTAAGAGCTGCATTGACTTATATTCTGGTAGAGTTAGGCTATAGATTTTACATTGTCACCTGCAAATTGAATTTTGGATTTCTCTTTACATAAAAACATTTTCACCATAAACCGGTGCAGAAAAAATGTATGAGAATGCAGGAAATAAAGCGTTTAATACTCAAATTATTTATATAATTTAGCATTATTATTAAGATTTCTTAAAAATAGTGTTAAAATCTCATTGCTCTTGTGAACCCAATCTCGAATATCATCTTGTCTCGTGGTTCACACCCCTAGTGTTTAGTGTAGTTAGCCGATAGCCGAGTTCTGTGAACTGTGTTCCCAAACACACTCAGTGCCATCTGCCATTAAAGTAACCTCTCTCCTGACATTAACCATCTTATCACTTTCATTAGTCTTTAGTGATGTTTCTAAACAAACTAAAGAAATCGCTCTCTCCAGGGATGAAGGAACGGTCGGTTACAACGGTGCGGCTTACCTAAGTGTTTGTAATTGTTATTTTGGACAACAAAAGAGCTCTGCACAGAGGAGTAAGACATGAGGCTTTGGATACATGTACAGTACTTATAAGTAGTAATTAGTGAATTGACTTGCACAACATTTAGCCCCTTGAAATGTACTGTAGCATCTGTGAGCAGCCCCTTCACTACATTTGACACAGACCATTTAACCAATCAAAATGAGAAATGTTGCAACTGTAAAATCTAAATGAAAGAAATCAGCAATAACACAATAAAATATTTGCGATTGGCTGCCATAAAACTTTGCATTTTGTACTAACCTTTCACTCTGCAGGCTTGCTAGTATGGCCTGGTTCAATTCTTCATCATCAGAAGACATGTCAGTCAATGCAGCCATTACTGAAAGGTAGTTATCATAGTTTTCTGATTGATGGTATGTTGAGGTAGAGGGTAATGCATGACTTGCTGGAGTGCTGTTCTGTGAGGGTAAGCTTGAGATATTTTGGCAAGCCAGGGCCAGAGCTGGATCAACTGAAGTTGTTCCTCCAAATGATGAGGTAGAGGGCTGACTGGTGGAAGGGCAGCTTTCTAGTGAGCATAATGGCAATTGACTAGAAGAACTGCTTGCTGAAGTGCTGCTGTGGTTGGGTGACAGACAGCTTTGGTAGGTCAAGGCAGAAGTTTGAGTGAGCAACGCTCCACATGAGGCAAAAGGCTGGACTGCAGATGCACATTTTGGTGGGGAGGCAGTCACTGGACTGCTGAAACTGTCTGAAGATGGATATGAGTTTCTATCTTCTGTTTGGGATGACGAGCGAAGCTGCCTTGATGAACCTGTGTTTTCATCACAATTGTTGTCCTCAATGCTATAGCCTGTAATATCATCCTTTGAGAGACATGATAACCATTATTAGATATACTAAATTTCCATTTCCAACAGTACCTGGAAACACTACAATTATTAGACTATAGTTGTAAGAATTACTTTTGATGCCCATTCTTTAAAAGTGAAATCTCCCATACAGTAAACGTATTACCACCTAATCTTAGTTAGTCCAACTAAGCACCTATGGCAATCTCTTTGCTTAGTTTTAATAGTTTAAAAACAGGCATTCAAACTCCAACACTAGTCTGACCAAAAAAATTACAGTTCCTCAAAATGTCCATAGAAGCTGAAATGAAAGTTTAAGAAAAACAGAGATTACAAAGGTCAAAGGTAACTGACAACATGTAATCTTCATGCATGTATGTTTATACACTGAATATGGGTTGTTATTAAGGGGGTGACGAGATTAAAACGTGAGGAGATTTCTCATTGTCAGGTTAAAACCTGTCTTTGGAGACTGTCAAAATTGACATTTTTCAAATGCTCTTAGAGCACACATATATTTTTTCACACAGTGAAAACAATTCTATCACTGATAACTTCGGTTCACAGAGTGAATCAACTTAGCCCAACCGCTCTTGCCCTGTACCCCACAGTTGAGACCGAGTGGTAACTGTGGCCTGTACTACGAAGGGTAATTTCTTAGAAAAAAATCTTAGATGAAAGTGTCAACTTTACAAGAACAAAAATCGGACATTACCTGAAATTAATGTCACAAAATCTAAATAACTGGTGTTTTCTTCTGAATACGCCCAATCCAGGGCAAAGTCTCTAAGGTGCATGATGGTGATTTGTGGGCTAAACTCATCTATTTCCTCAGTGATAAATCCGATTGTGAAGTCTAATAATTTCCCACCACATGCATAATACACGGCAGACATGTGTGTGATGTTGCAGACTTGCAAAGTGAAGTTTCTCTCAAATGTGTTTTTTACTTGTAGATTACTCTTGGAAATTACATTCTGTCTCAGGTCATTCCCCCTCTCTGCTGTCTCCTTTTTTCTATCACAATGGACCTTATGTGCAGTTGGACCTTTACATCTTAATCAAATTACACATAAAAGAAGAGCCCATAAAATGCATAAATTCTCATCACATGCTTACTTGTTATTATTATTACTACCCCAATGTTCTATATGGTAATTCAAGTATGATACAACATACCATAATTGTCTTTGAAGGTCTGATGTATAGGGCTTTTGATTTATATACTTTATGTATGAGAGTTGCATCCAGTTCCTGTCCAGCACGCAGTTTGGGCAAAATCAGTTTGTTGCCACAAGCCATCAGGAACTCTAGACTGAAAAACAGTAGGTAAAATTGCCAAAGTTAAAAAAACAAACGGTCTGATATATGTTTTGGGATAAGGACAAAATGACCAAGAACATAACTGACAAAGGGCTCCAGACTGTGGCCAGTGTGCGAGTAAAAGTTTCAAGTGGTTATTGGATTAGAGCGAGACACAACGGGCACGAGGTAGCCCTGCATGGTATGAGGAAAATATTCAGTGTGCTTTATAACAATAACATTGTTACATATTGAGATGACATATCACTTGCGATAAATAAACCTGGTCAAAGGAGGAGCGGCTGGTTTGTCTCAGCCAGCACCTGAGTTTTTCTGAGTGTGGTTTTATGAACCACATTTAATATTACAGACCGGTCTGTGCAGACAGACAGCTTTCTATTTAGCTTGTTTATAACATTTGGCTAATGCCAAGTTAACATTAGCTGTGCTTGCATAAAACACACAGGATGAGAGACTGCGGACAGAGTAGTTTAAAATGAACCCTTTCTACAATTTACCTTACAGACAGGTGTATTGACAAAGTATTGTCTTTTTACTTGCTATGGTTTTATTGCACTTACTTACATTAACGAGTGTTGCTGTCGGCAACTCAAGTAGTTAGCTTAACTTCACCGTCTCCCCCGCGAAGACAGGGTATCTCTCTCTGCTGGGCGCTGTGTGTGTCTATGTAGGAGCCGACAGAGAGCAGCAGAAGCTGCAGACTGTTTATAAACTGTTCTGGCTGCGTTTAATATCGCCTTTCCGTGCCATCAATAAATGAAACAGTTTTCTTATTCATCTCATTTCAAGTTAAATCAGATTTGACGCTCAAGACATAACATTACATTATAGGACCCGCTATTCTCGATAGCAGTATTGATAAGCTCAGATCTTGATTTTTGGGTTTTTAGAATGTTTGGAACTGGGCCCTTTTAGAACCCGGTATCGATACCCATCCCTACCTGCACCAAAAAAAAAAAACAAACAGGCGTGACCAAATCATGTGCTGGTGCGAGCAACTTAGAGAAAAAGTTAGTCTGGAGACCTGTGACACCACAAAATCCACCATAATAGTATAAATATCTGGCTTAATAGTACAATAGGTTTGGTCTGTTGTACATTATCTAAATGAATGCAACTTTCACAGCTGGAAATAACAAGAGGTATCCTTTATATTTTTCATTTGAGTAGAATCATTATATCACAGTTTAGACTTAATAAAATAGTGCTTACCTCACATCAGACGACAGTTTTTCTCCAAAGGCATCTCTTATTTGTTCAGTGACAGTTCTGTGGTCCCAGGATTTCTGGAATTCAAATCCATTCAAAATATGTCCTTTTTCGTGTAACTGTTGTTTTGTGCGGTGCTTGACGACAAGACTGCTTGATGGCCTTGGAAGAAGGATGACATCTTTGTTGAAAGTATCATGATAACTTGTTTTGGCCCTAAAAGACAAAGCAGACATTATCATTTAGACAGTATCATTATCTGATGTTTATTCACTCTTAATTGCATTATGTGCAATGCATAAAACATACATTTAGGATATTGTATTGTCAGAATCATACAACAGCCTTTTTTATATGGTTGTTTAATTTTATCATGCACGCATTAACATTGCACATGACATGAAGTAAATCAAACTATTTGATACATTTAAATGAACACACTGATGTATGAACAAAGAGAACAGAACAAGAAAACATAAAAGGTTGTACTAATGTACAACAAACTACATTACTTTATATTTATTCATTTAGCTGACCGTTTTATCCAAAGCTACTTACAATTACTATACATGTCAGAGGTCGCACACCTCTGGAGCAACTAGGGGTAAGTGTCTTACTCAGGGACACATTGGGTGTACCACACAAAGGAATGTGTCTTATCTACTGCCCCATCACGATCCCAAAGTACAGTAAAGTTACCTCTCTAATTTTAGGCACTGTCAATATCTTAAGAAAGTTGCTAATGTAAGGGTTGCTCACTTAAGCTAGAGCTGAACAATGTGACCACAGTCTGCAGTTGTGGTCTACGTTGCATTAAACCTTCGTGCTGACCATATTTTGACCGACCTTGCTACTGATTTAGCGTTCCGCTGTAACGTTGCCTGCTTGAGCTAGCAATACCATTAGCTCGCAGCTAACCAGACACCCGAGTAAACACTCTTATTTACATCTATTTTCTGCCGCGACACTTCTATCTGCCGATGTCTATTAACCTCTCATTCATGTGTTTATGTAGTATTAGCATGCTTTACGCGGTCTGTCAACCGTGACTTTATATTCGCGTATTTAATGTTAGCCCTTTGGAAGCGCACAAACACAGTAAACACACTTGTAGCCTGCCCAGCACGGTGCTGGCTGTTAACCAAAAACAGCGCGGCTAACCTACACGTTCTTTCGTGGTCTATGGGCTACACATGTCCAAAGTAACCTGCAGTTAAGTAAGTGAATTATTCTCACCTTTTCCTTGACCGTGTGCTCCAGTTGCCAAAGTGTTGCTGAGTCTGATATCGCAAAGACTGCCGCAGCACTGCAGTTTGGGGCTGTGGAGCAGCTTGGCCTGCTGAAGCAACTCGGGAGTTGGCAGGTCTGAAAAGTTCCCTCATCTCACTTTCCGCCGTGCTGTGAGTAACATTCGGTGCAGATGAGCCTGTGCCCTGCCGCTCAAGCGAAGAGGACAGGGATGTGACCGTTTCAGGGGATGATAAAATATTTCTCAATACCCCAATAGCTCGCTGCAGCACTCGTGTCTCATCTCCCCCTTCCATGCTGATTGTGACCAATATGACGCAGTTCGAGCTGCTCAGCCAATCACAGCGTGGCAACTACCTGCCTTCCGTTTCCACTATACTCCTTCCGTTTCCACTATACTCTGGCTCACACATACATATATTCTTCTCACACATTCATACATTCTTCTCTTACATGCATATGTTCTTCTCACACATGTATATATACTTGTCTTACATGCATATATTAAATATAATAAATGTAGAGTAAAAACTACAAATATATAAATATGAGAGTGATAATATATTAATGTGTGACTGAAAATATATAAATATGAGAGTAATAATATATGAATATGGGAGTGATAATATATAAATGTGTGAGCAAAAATATATTAATATGAGAGTGAAAATATACAAATATGAGTGATAATATATGTATGTGAGAGGAGAATATATGTATGTGAGAGGAGAATATATAAATGTGAGAGGAGAATATATGAATGTGAGTGGAGAATATATGTATGTGAGAGGAGAATATATGTATGTGAGAGGAGAATATATGTATGTGAGAGGAGAATATATGAATGTGAGTGGAGAATATATGTATGTGAGAGGAGAATATATGTATGTGAGAGGAGAATATAACAATGTGAGTGGAGAATATATGTATGTGAGAGGAGAATATATGTATGTGAGAGGAGAATATATGTATGTGAGTAGAGAATATAACAATGTGAGAGGAGAATATATGTATGTGAGAGGAGAATATATGTATGTGAGAGGAGAATATATGTATGTGAGTGGAGAATATATGTGTGTGACTGTAAAATATATGTATGTGAGAGGAGAATATATGAATGTGAGAGGAGAATATATAAATGTGAGTGGAGAATGTATGTGTGTGTGTGAGTGTAAAATATATGTATGTGAGAGGAGTATATAAGTATGTGAGCGTGCCAGAATGTATTATGGCTTGTACGGCCCCTCATATAAACGCGTATCGGCATATCCCCATCAAAAGGAACATTGATTTGTGTTCTGCGCATGCTCTATTCGCAAGGAATCTTGGTCTTTTGAGTATAGGAACTTCTTGTATGCGCCAAACCCGCGTGCAGTATACCGGAAGTAAACAAGGTAAACATGGCGAGACGCAACACAGCACCGTACTTCTGGAGCGAGGAGGAAACCAATTTTTTAATTCATGTTGTCAAAAACATGAATATAATGTCTTTTGTTGATGGCAGAAAGTACAGAGATACTGACATTTACAAGAAGGTCCGTCCGCCTGCTGTTGTTGTCTTTGGATACATACAGGAAGAAGAATCGGAAATGACACATATTGCGTCTTAAGGTTGTCCGTACGTCCAGACGTTAACTGTGCATCGCCGTTTACATCGGGGTATTGCCATTTGATTACAAATTCCATGTATACAGGAGAAACTCTCTCTGCTCACGCATGTTAACAGGTTATCCCGAATGTTTCAGAAACCCGAATCGTGACCTTAACCCGACCATAACCCGAATATTGACAGCATGTAAACGTAGTCAATGTCACAGAGAAACCAGCATGATGTTTTGCCCTCAGGGAGTGAGGAGAGTTTGGTGTCTGGCTCGCTGCTTCTTGTTTTCACTTTTTTTTAAAGCATTTTAAAGTTATTACTGCAGGGCATGGTTTTAATGCAGTGATACTGGAAATAGTTGATCAGATTTACTAAGATGACCTTATAAGCAATGCCCTGCCTCAAATACATAGCAGTGCAGATCCACACAATCCAAAGTATTAAACCAGAATTTTGGACTGTCCGAATGAAATGTGTAGAATTGACTATTGAAAACTGTCAGTTACCAAAAGTTTGTTGTGTTATAGTTGTAGTTAGTTGAGGGAGAGCTAATTATTTTAGATGTATATATTTATATTTTAGATTGCTTGGTGTTTTAATCAGTACTATAACATTGGATCATATTTTATAAACTCATCATTAGTATAATAGTGAAATATAATTAATCTGCAAAGTACTTATAATTATAGCTGTCAAATTAACATAGTGGAGTAAAAGGTACAATATTTCTCTTTCTGAAATGTACGTAGTGGCATAGAGGTGTAAAGTGGCATAAATGGAAATTCAAAACTATACTTAAGTACAGTACTTGAGTAAATGTACTTTGTTACTTTCGACAGCTGGTGTGGTTAAGTGCCTTGTTCAAGGGCACATGTAGAGTATGTGTACAGACGGGGGAACATTTTTCGTTCATACTCCCTGCCTTGCTTTCCCCAGCTGGTTTGAGATTTGTAAATTTCCAATCATAATCCTGCTATCCACCAGAGTGCCAAGCATTTAGGCAACTGCTTATCCAGTGCACTATATCATTGTGCTTTGGCATGAGGACGGTTGTCTAAACAGCCTTTTACTTAACTGACATTTGACGTGATGAGGTGTGACGGATGCAATGCAGAGTTCTCTGACATATTAGAGAACCAGTGCAGTTTCATTAAGCTTAGTACTCAGTCTTCAGAGGGACTCTGGAAAACACAAATCAGTACTTGCCTGGCCAAGAACAACCACTACTCGATCATGCTGATGATGACAACACATTAACTTAAATGCATTAACACAAAGATAAATGTAAAAAAACAGAGCTGGGAAATCAATCAGACATTAAATGGAATTAGTTTGTTTATTTGTTAAGAAGAAAGAGAGAGAGACAGATGATGGAGTACAGCCAATTATTACTGAATGTATGTACAGAAGAGAGAAGAAATAATGAAGTTGATCGATAGAGGAGAGAATGTCTGCTCCAATCATTCATATGAAATGTTTACCATGAAGACAAATACCCCCGTTTCACAGATAAATCATTTTGCACACATGCAAACATACACACATACACAATTATATATCATTCAGTAAGCATTTTAAAATCAAAGTCTTAATCTGTTCCCTGTGATGTTTTACAGTGAGACATTGCTTTGTACGTGTGTACACACATGCATACACAATGCATCTTTGAGCAAAGCTTTCAAAATCGAAACCTTACGCTGCTTTGTGTGTGATGTTCTTTGCATATAAAATTTGCTCCAGTCATTTCTAAGCTCTAGTACACACTAGGTCAGATCCCCACAAGCCATTTACTCACTCAGCAGGGGGGAGAGGGTATTCATTGCCTATTCCAGTAACATTTGTGACTCCAATCATCTTTCAGTTGTATGATTTTTGTGTAATTTGGGCAAAAAATAAGGAATTTAGAGTAGGTCTGTTAAGTCCATCCACTACCATGACCTCAAGCCTTCAGCTCTGTCTAGGTGTCAAAGCCTAACAGCTGCTATGTTAAGTGCACTGATGTGGACTGTGTTGTTGAAATTACACCATAGCTGCTCTCAGCCCTCACTGAGCATTACTGTGTGAGTGTCTTATGTTAACCAGTGTTTTTCTAAGTTCCTCTGCCCTCAATATGTTGGTCTTGTTCACAGTCAGATATACTGTAGGCACAGCTGTCTTTTAATCTTCCGGCCCTTTATGTGAAGTGGTATTCCCTGGAAAATAAAAACTAAACAGCTTTTCTAAACTGAAAAATGTCATCTATGGGCGGAAAATTATTTTCATTTTTTTTTTATCTCCTCAGCCAAAGAAAACCAATTTCGTTTTTTATTGTCATATTTTCAGCAAATGAACTGAGTTTTTTTCTGTAGTGGTGAAAAACGTCTAATCCTTATTGCTACAGGCATAAAAATAATTGAGTCAGAGAGGTCAACGCACACACAAAGATAAAGGGGCACACACACACATAAACTAGCTTTGTGACACATGTACATACCTGCACAGACAGACACAACATATGCATACAGAAATATACACATACTGATTAAAAGACATGAATACATATTGAGTAAATAAATACACATAAATGAAGTTTTTTATAAAATTTAATGTGATGATGGTGCTAGATAAAAAGTGGATCACCAGAGTCTTAAGGATTCATCCTTTGGGAGCCATGAATGTCTTCAAAATTTCATGGCAATTCATCCAGTAGTTGTTGAGATATTTCTTTCTGGACCAATAAACATTGACATTCCTAGAGCCACAGCATGATCAAAATTTCCATCACGATTTCCTGTAGACCAAGATATTACTTGATTTGTTAACAATTACAATTTGCACATTTTCACATTTGAGAGTTTGGCAATTTTGCTTGAGAAGTCAATACATATACACACATGTGATATACTTCTGCCAACCATAAACTAAAAAAAACTAAAACCGAAGATATTATTGACATATTGTTGCATACTACATATTGCAATGTCTTGTGACAAAACATCATGCTTTGAGAGCACAGAGAGTACCAGAGCATCGACAGGCTCTCTGGAGCAGACATAAACATTGTTATGGTCTTACTGAGTAATATGTGTGTGCAGACATGAATAATCATCCAGTGGTGGCCCCCGGCTGACTGTGGTGCCAGGGGAAATCAAGCTGAACGGCACCCAGCAGGGGCCCTTCCATTCCATTAGCTAAAGTACAGGTAGATCAGCCCTGCCTGCCTAACTCCCACTGTCACGTCCACAGTGGAAATGTGTGTTAGTCCATGTTTGCGTGCAGGTGTATTTGTGTGCACCCTTGTTTGATGCCTGTGTAGTGTGAACACTGGGACAGCTATGGTCACGCTATGCTGCCTGCATACACCTACCTGATATGCAGCCATTAATCATTGAGCAAGCCCTATAAATATCTCCTAAAGGGATTTCTCTTGTGTGAGAGTGCTTGGCTGTAATCAAGCAAAAGAAGTAGCCCTTTGGTCCTTTCTTTCTACCTTTTCTTCTTCCTCTTTCTTCCTTTGTTGTAGAGGAGAGCTGAAGGCTGTTATAGAGGCTTTCACCCATATGTGTCCTTGCCTCATCTCTCTGATGAACACACCCTCAGACCTGAAGAAAAATACGTTGATTGAAGGTGACAGATGCCAATAGTCATGGATTGTTCCTCTTTGTTTGTAAGTGTGTGTGTGTGTGTGTGTGTGTGTGTGTGTGTGTGTGTGTGTGTGTGTGTGTGTGTGTGTGTGTGTGTGTGTGTGTGTGTGTGTGTGTGTGTGTGTGTGTGTGTGTGTGTGTGTGTGTGTGCGTTGTCCGTGCGTTGTGCGTGCGTGTGTGTGTGTGTCTGTGTGTGTGTTTGTTTGTGTGTGTGTATTCCTTTGTGTGGGTTTGCATGTGTGTCTGCCTGGGCTCCTCCATATGCTTGAATGCGGTTGGTCTGTCTGTCAGCCAAGTTCCAGTCATTAGGATCATATCCAAATCACACCAAGCTGAACCTCTCATCTCTCATTTAGCCTGATGGACACCCTCTTGGGGAACCACAAAGGGAAGACACGTCCCCCTCTGTCTGTCCTTCTCACTCACTCTCTTTGTTTGTTGGAGCGTGCATAACTGTATACGTGCCTGTTTCCGAATGGCTGAAGGGCAGTAAGTGTAGAACCTGTTTTCTCTTCATTAAAATTATAATAATTTACTCTCAGTGCAACAGCATAGGCAGTGTGAAAGGCATTCCAGGCAAGTTGCTTCTAAAACAGTTTTTGTCATATTTGTTGAAACTGTCTATATACACCAATGTACATTAAAAAGTTAGGTGCACTGAAAAAGAGAGAATAAAAATCGGCTGTCTGTAGTCCTCTCAGGGCTGCAGTAACCAGCCACTCGTTCCATTCGGACCAAATGCAATGATTGGCTGGCTGACTGTCACTCTCCGTCGCTGCCATGGCTACCAGCCCTGCTGCTACAGGATCTGCCCCCATGCGCGCACCCGGTCAGCTCGCTCAGACTGCAGGTGGTATCTGCGTGGCTTTTTAACGATAGTGACAACTGAGGAACACAGAGGGGCTGACACAGCGTGGTGGCTTTATTTCTGCTGGACAGGTAATCTGGCTTTTATCTTCTTGATGGTAGTTTGTTACTTTTATCGCTAGCAAACGTAGTTACCTACGCATAGAACTAACGATAGCTACCTACTTAGCATTCAGCTACCTGTTGCTACTGGTGTAGGAGCCAGAGTAGAGTCGATGAATTATATCTAGCTGTAGGTGAGCTGGAAAACAGCAGCGCCAGCTGTGTGTTTCCACCCAACTTTACGTTATCTTTACCTTGTATCTAATCTGTTTGTGTGATTGTCTTGTGTCTGCAGTTGATGTTTGACTGTATGTTACTTTTACAAATGTGGTGATGTAGCTGTGTGTTTGCAGTTGAAAGACATTTCAACGTTAGTATACATAAACAATGATGGCTAAAGGTCCCCAGGTGTCTGTGTTTCTGGTAAGCTACCTATAATATAGTTTGACATTGGTTATAGCTAAACCTACTGTGTGACATGCTGGTTGGCCTGGATTACAACCACCATGTCCACAGTCCAGCCAGGAGAAAAGCAGTTCATGACACAGTTCAGTATGTTGTATTATGAGTACTCCTATGCATTTTACTCAATACATTTATACGTGATGAGTCAAAAAATATTAAACAGTATGAGGAATACAGAAAAACGGTGCTGATTTATTGGTTTGATTACATTTTATGTAGAAGTGCTAACTGCTCTGTAAGAGAATAATGTCATGTATTACAAAATTTTCACTAAGCTGAGCCTCCTTTCTGTATTATCAGGTACAGCAAGGTGTACAACTAAAAGTCCAGGAAGCGGAGATTGTACTCATTGAAGGTGGAGAAGGACTACAGTTACATCACAGACCTCCAGGGTGCCATCCTCCTCCTCTGATGGTTGTCTAGTACAGAGCAGATGCCTAGAAGTAGAACCAGGAGAACTGATGATCCCCGTCAACATGGGGTTCAGTCAGGTGTCCCTGCCCCAACTGTGTTGCTAGATACAGCAAAATATAAATCAAAAAGTAATATGGTTGTTTTTGAAATGTGGCAATCATGTCAGAGAGGTGATTGTGATATATTTAATCATCTCCACAGCAGCGATATGCTACATGCAAGTCTGAACTGTCTTCATAATCAGTCAGGACACCTCTGGACACACCTTGTCGGTTCCTGTATATACTTATTTTTAATGATGTTTAAAATGATCTATTTTTGATATAGGTTGTAGTTTTAGTAGTATTTAATAACAATAAACAAGTGTTACACCAGATTTGGATGACATTATTGGAGATATAAGACATAAATGTAGTTGTTTGATTGTTTATGCTGCAGGTGTAAAGAAAAGGCATTTATCATTATCAATGTTTTATTTAAAAAAGAATGAAAATATTGTCCAGAACAGGGAAAAATATACTTTGTATTTTCTCCACCCTCCTGGGAATAAAACTAACAATGTACAGGTATTTATCCACACAAGGGAGGGGATTATTTGTGTAGCAGTTAGTGACATTACATCTTACACCCTGCTAGGATTAAACCTCTGTATTGTCCTGATGGATCATGAGACCATATCTTCCAGAAACAGCAACTCAGTATCACAACTCTGTGTCTAAGTTCTCCACATTGCCACACTACAAACTGTCTGTATGCTGCCTGACTGAACTGTCTGTTACTCTGTCATGGGTCTGAAGATCAGCCATGTGTGGTGCTTGGAAACACTGTAGTCTGGATGTTGTCCACAGTCCTCAGACTCTGGTCTGTAAAGGAATATATAGTTATTAGAACTCCAAATTGGAAAGACCTGTTTAATTGGAAAGAACATTCATCAACATTATCAGATATTTTTATTGAACAGGGGCTTTTTGTTCTCTGACAGGACTTCTGTGCCTACATTACACACCAGGTCAATGTACATGACACAGATGAGCCGATGGCTGAAGCAGAGCTGTAGCTGTTGTAATCAGTAAACAATAATATAAAAGTAATTACAATAGTGATGGATTACATGGCATTTTTTGACACCCAAAGGGCTTAGGGTGAAACACTAGAGAAACTTTGAGACAAGTACACTGGGATACAATAGACTAATATTAAAATATACCTGTTCATATGCCGTTGTTGGAGTGTGAAGCTGGACACAGGTATGTGCTGCTCGGCTTGCACCTCGTCCTCCCCGTCCTGCTTCTTCTTCCTCAGACCTTGGCAGCCCTCCCTCCTGTGCTTTGCCTCGACCCCCGCACCTGTCCCGGTCCTGTCCAGTCTGTGCTTGGCTCTGGAGTGCAGTTCTCATCAGAGACAATAATGCTGTCACAGTAGAAGCTCTAACATGCAAAACAATGTACATGTTATGAGTCACGAAATTCATGTTTGTGTAGTGTAACTGATGGAAACGGGAAAATGTGTATCAGCCTGTTTTTAGCTTTGCCCTTTGTTACCCCAGATGTTACACAGCTACCTGTTGCTAACAGATGGCTAGCCAGCTCATTAATGAATCAAAGTCAGTCTTTTTAAACCTATCCAATATTAACATGCTAGCTTGACAGAGAGTACTAACAACCAGGTTAGTTGTTTATTTTCGTAACGATAAAGTTAAATGTTTTCTTTCCCCTGATGTGAGCAGCTGCATCGTGCTGCTCTCCGCTTGTCACACTGTGCTGTCCTCCAGCAGATTTGACAACACGCGTTCATGTGTTTTGGGAGCGTGGCTTTGAAAGGAGCCCAGAAGAGAGGGGGTGGGAATTTCTCTGTTGGATACTTTCAAAAATGCTGCAGTTTCTTACTAGTTTCAAACTTACCTACTCTGCCTTAATCGAAATTGAGCAGATAACAAGATATTCCAGTTGAACCTCAATGCTACCATCCAGTGTCATTAGGACCAGGTTTGCCTGCACCACTCAACTCATGTTCCATGACTGTATGGCACAATATTTAACAAGGAATGGGCGTAATTACGCAAAGATGAATAGAGAGAGAATAGGTCACTGTACATCTTCTGGAATGGCAGCAGTTGTAAAGAAGTTTTGGATTGAACCGCATTCAAAATGTACCTGGTATCAAACCTGACATTAAACAGGATAATAGAACGGGGTCATTCTAATTTCCAGTTTAACGTTGGTTTTCAAGATTGAGTGGAAATCTCTTTTTTCTACTCAATTTTCATCCTGTAGATCCGAGTGAATTGTCCCTTCTTACAGAGTTTCTGCAAGCATAAAAGATCAGCCTTAAAGCAAAAGCTCGACATTCTCGGAAATATGGTTGTCGGTGTTCTTGTTGAGAGTTACCGTAGATAAGAGGATCGCCACCACTCTCATTACACATTACATATGTGAAGCTTCAGACAGGTGACAGTTAGCTTAGCCTAAAAAACGGGTACACGGGGAACAGCTACTCTGGCCAATATTTCATGTTTTCCCAGTGTAGATCAATTCCATTTTGTTCAGTAATGAGAATACCTGGTGAAACCACAGCTAAATGCTAACTGTCACCTGTCCTAGATTACCTCATCTGAAAACAGAAATATGCAGAATCCCCTTCAATCCATTCATAGCCATCTTGGTGGAACATCCCACTCATATTCGAGATAGCACAAAGCAAAACAATAGCTGCAAGGCTGATCTTACATCAGCAAAATTCATAAAGCTCTGCAGGCATATCAGTCTCAGGCATATGCCAATGCTGTTTAATTACTACACAGAGATAATCCACAGGTAATTACTCCTTTTTATTAATTTCCATTTTTAATGCCCCCATATCCATTCATTTACTTTGTCGCAGCTGCTGAGGGGCTGTGGTGGAAAGCATTATGTATTTTGGGAGGACCCATTTCAAATTTAGCCCTTCCCCACTGCATGGAGAGGAGCAATTAGACTGATGTAAATAATATGGTAATCTGGCAAAAAGTCCGGCTTCAATATCTATAACCAGCTGCGATATTGTGGTCTGTGCCTCAAGGAATTCTGTATCACACTGAATAACACTACATACTGCCGCGTTTTCATTCCAAATAATAAGCTCCACAGTGAATTTCTATGCTTCTTCTTCTTCCTTTACCTTCTAATGCCTCAGTCTGTCTGTTCTTGTTAATCAAGTGTGCTTTCAGCCAGTCTGTAGTGATTTTTTATCAGGGCTGGACTTTCTCATTGTTTAGCAGCAGTCATTAAGTACTTTTTTTCACCAAGTTTGTTCATTTTTCTGTCAGTACACACAGAGGAAAGAATAATGTGAGAAGGACAAAGACCGATATGTGTGGGCAAAAACAAACTAGAAAAATGTCTGGCATCAGTGGGCCAGCAGAGAACCGAGAAAAGTAATTAGACAACAAAGTAATGTAAGAGAGAACAGCTTGTGGAGAAGAGGGGTGGCACATGATCATTATGTTTCACCACAGAATACCTTCCTCGGACATCATTCTCCCTCTTCCAATTAAGCCCTCCAAAAACAGATCTCTGCAAATGGGAGGGAGGTACTCAGCTAAGACCCTGAATGGCTCCCACTGGCCCAGTTTCCCTGGATAAGCAGTGGATCGGTTCAACTGCAGCAATGCTATGTCTGAGAGACTGGGACCTGCTTTGTCAAGTTGAGGAAGCTCCAGCTGTTCTGCTACTATATGGAACTGAGGACGCATCCTTTACCAGAATAAAACGAGCTCACCTGGAGAGAACAAGATTTTGTGGATTTATAGCAGGCACTTTCAGCACAAGCCAAATGGTTTTCTGATGTAATCAGGCCTCACATCACAAGAGACACAGCTCCTCAATGCACTTTGTCTGTCACACACTTGCACGTACAGTACACATAAAGATCTCCACAGAGACTTATTTGCTTTAGTTGCACATACAGAGACAGTTTGTATCCCTTTTCCTCTTCCTCCAATTAAGCATATGCACCTCCTATTTTCATACATGTATAATATTTAATAAACATAAAACATAGGTGTCTACAAAATATATAACTGTACAATACAAATCTCACTAACACACATGGCCCATGCATTTTTTTAGATCATCAAACATTTCCTTGCCTTGCATCATAATAAAGTCTCTCAAGGTGTGCAAGGAAACTCAACCATGACATGGCTCTTGGTTGATGACTCATCCTAATCATTCCCACTGCCCAACCAATTTTTTTTTCATCTCCAGGCCGTTCTCATAAATCAGTGCGTCTCCACTTACATAATATCCTAATCATTGGCTCTCAGCAGGATATTTGAAACCTTCCTTCATTGTCCTGAAACCTCAAAATGAATTTTAATGCAGTTGAATTTGATCACTGGAGATGCAGTTGATTTGAGTTTCTTCAGTGTGCTGAGCTTTACTGAGAAATGGGACTGTGTGTGTGTCTGTGTGTGTGTGTGAGAGAGAGAGAGAGTGAGGCTCACATCAAGCAACTCTACGATATATGTGTGGAGACAGTAAGATTGTTGCTAGGATGCACATCTCTCTCCAAAGGAAATGAAATCTGGATGACGGCACAGCAGCAATCAATTAATCCTCCATGAAGTCAGGACAGTCATACGCACTCACACAAACACTTACACATGCGTTGCAGCACACACACACACACACACATACATATATATAGGAGTGATGTAGCACTATTTCAGACCATACATTGTACTGTAAAGTAACCAAGACTTGATGCAAGCATTTAACAGTTTCTATTTATACCTGACCTTTACTGGTGAAAGCTTCTGTGTGTGTGTGTGTGTGTGTGTTTGCAAAATTTGTGTATGTTCATTTATATACAAGACCATTATTAATCTAGAAAAACTACTTATATCAAACATTGAACCGCAGGAGCGAACACCCACACAGTTACACAATTAGCACAGAGTTTATTCAGTAAGTTATTGGCCTTATTGAACCACAAAACAGAATGAATCTAAAAGCCAGACAGCTCTAGTGGCTTATGAATAATGATTCCTCAGCTAGGTAATTTGATTTATCATTGCATACTTTTAGTCTATTTTTTCTTCATTGGTGAATTGATTCGAAAGGTTGAGAGACAACATGATGATAATACTTTAGGGCAGTGGTCGGCAATAAGTGGTCCGCGGGCCAGAATTGGCTCGCCAGCAATAATATCTGGGCACTGGCCAATTGCTTTGATAGCAGAAAAATAAAAAATAAATAAATTGACAGTGGCAGGTGCTGAAACATACCTCAGTCATGACAGCTACAATTACTCACATAATCACTTCCTCTTAAGTGATTTTGCCTACAAAATAAAAGCGTGAGAATGTTTTTGCAGCAATGCTTCATGTTGAGTTTATTGAGTAACTTTAACTTGGAAAAGTTCTGAAGGACATTCAAAAGAGTTTTTGGCCTGCTTGACACACCTCTGAAAAAGCCATCAGTAAACATATGATTCCCCTGAATTTTCTCAGGGAAATGAAAATAAGCGTCCATAGGTTTATGAATGCGGATCAAAGGCCTCGACGTGCACACACAAAGCAGCACATGCTTAACCATGTGCAAAAGTGACCTTATGGGCTAATCAATTTGTTTAACAAGGGAGAAAAAAGTCCACAGGATTTTGGGATCGATCATAAAACTCCCCCAATGGGAGTCCTGCACTTTACTGATTAAGCTAAACATACACAAGTATCTAAGGGTTTGAAATAATTTGACTATGTTCTGGCCCGCCATGAAAAATTTCCAACCCCTGCTCTAAGGTTTCTTTGACCTCTTGTTTCTTTATTAACTACTATATAGCTAATTGGGAGAGATTGAAAGAGGCAGAGAGAGAGAGAGACATGATGAGAATGCCTGGCATAAACATAAGAAAGTATCCATCAATATCACAGCAGCACTAATTGTTTTCATAGCAAGTGATTTGATGGCAGCGCTTTGTCTCCTTTACTCCTCTGTCCCTATCATCTTCATGCCATTTAACACCTGTGCCCACAGCCATTCCTCTTCATCGGTAGATAGACTGTTGATGCATTTTGCCCGCATAAAACATCAGTCCAGACCAGAATTGTGCAACACAGAAACAGAAAAAGGAAGTTGCTGGCATTGTGTTGAACCACTGGTTGCTGCTTTTGGGGGTTTATGACAGCCAAGGAAGCCTTGTCAAAGAAATAGGAAGCTGTAAATTCATCTGACAAGAACAGACAGACACAGTACAACTAAAACACAAGGGTTTTGTATCCATTTGCAATGCGGAACAGAAGCCTGCATAGTGTATTTTGGGACTGATTCCATGGAGGTGTATGTATACATTGGCAGAGAGCATAAGATAAACAATGAATATAAGAAGAGCTCGTTCACCACCATGTCCTCCCAAGAGTAGTTCCCTTTATACATGACAAAAATATCAAAGGCCTGTTTGATCTCACCGTCGGCTTTTCACCCTCCGAAACAAATCGACACGGTTCAGGGCTTCTTTTTTTCCTGAATAGCTGCTTGTTGGATTTTTGATGATGAAATGTTGCAGGCTGTGCAATCCCTCATGCTCTTTCTCAGCTCCTCCCTTTAGTGTTCCTTCTTTTACCACTTTTCTCCCTCTCTCAAGTCTGGCTCACTTCTTCTTCTTCGTGGTTTAAGATCTCACCTGTACGCCTATTTGCGTCTGGATGTGCTTCAGGCTGCCAGTTTGTGTATGGAAGACAAAAGCAGATGTATGGAAGAAAAGGAAAGAGGAGGGAAGAGCACAATGGAAACAGATGAAAGTAACAATACATTAAATGGAGAGCAATATGCCAGCTTACTTAGTTCTAATGCTTGCCATCACACCCCCATCCAATCATATTTCCACCTACTCCCACTGTTAAAGGCATTTAACAGTTCTGTCTGGTCCAACTCTCAGTGTGCTTAATGTCCACTAATTAGGCCCAGGCTCATTTTGGACTGAGCATGTCTGATTATTTGTCATTTGTCCCATCAGAGCTGTGTTGCTGGACTCATAACTGCTACTTAATTGGCTAGGAGACAGAACACTGGGTCTATATGGGTGCTTAGGCTGGCTACTGACTGATGATGATGGCTAGTGTGGGACCGAGAAAGCCTATCTGTGGGGTAATGGAGACTGAATGGATAGTGCCCTGCAGATGTCTTATGTTTTCTATTTAGCCCACATAAGCCCTCACGTCCAGACAGGAGGTGCCTATTAGAGGTGTGCCAAGTACACAGTGGTGTCTGCTCTTCATGATTGAACTTAAAAATGGCAGCCATAGTGCGCTGCAGGAAACTTGAGTCAGTAGCTTGGACAGGAAAGACAGAAAGCAACTCGCCAGACAGATAAATGAACATAAACCTTCTATAAAAGGGGCAGTAGAAGAGTAAAGACTAGAGAAGTGGGCATGTAGCCATTTTAATTCTTTGTGGACCAAACTGGGTGAGAAAACACTTCCACAGCAAACCTCCACTAAGGGGCCTTTTAGCAAGGCACCTAAATGTACCATGTGGAGTTATCTTGTAAAAAAACACAGTTGCAAAATGCATTATGTGCGTATTTGATTTCTAACAAATATGTTGAATGCATGTCTTTCCTTATAAAGCATTTACATAGCTAATATTTTAGATATGAAGTCTTCATTTGTAAATAAACAGATATCACCTTTTTTATTTATTTTCCTAAATCATGTTTTTGTTTTGCTGTACTCCATGAAATAGCAGTCAAACAAGTGTTGGGTTGTTTTGATATCTATTTTTTTTTATTTTCATAAATCATGTTTTGTTATTGTGCACTCAATTAAATATTAATCAAACTGGTGTTGTCTTATTCATTCTATGAATGGTGTTTATCTGTTTTTTGCAAATTAAGTCTTTATATTTTTCATCTTGCATTGTTAAAATCCATGTTTGCAGGATAAAAGGAAGGTGATATTCTAGGCTATATTTTTCTTGTTGTCAACAAATAACAGGAAAAGATCAAAATCAACAATGAACTGATCCTAATAACAAGTTTTGTCTGCAAATACAAAGCCTGATATATCTTATTTCTCTGTGCCATAGAGCTCCGTTGTTGCTAAAATCTCAATGAGCAACATTGTTGCATTGGGTGATATGTTCCTGCGGTATTAACAAAAGTATTGAGAGGTGGACTAATGTATTGTTGGTTGTGGTCTTTTAATAGGATTTGTCAACACTAACAAATTTATAGAATATGGCTTGCCTTATTTTTTTACTTAGTTGGCCAACTTCTTTTTTCATTGTTGACAAATTGCTACGTGTCTTAGCATGTTACTGCTACCAACTGTCAATCAGAGAAAAGGCAGGAAATCAAGGGATGTGCCACTTTCATTTGATAGTATGGCCAATCTCTGAAGTAAATGCTTGTTTTGTTTATCATCACTTTGGGCAATTTGTCCTTTTCTTACTTACTGTAACTGTTTTATGGCTTGAATAATTACTATACCCTCCTCTGCAGTCACTGGATAGCATCAACCATTTGTTTCCATGTGTGTCCTCATGCGCATGAGTAAAGTGAGAAATACAATCAAAATGGGGACTATCAAATCATTGCTCCATAATAGTAGTGGTCAAAAATGCCACATGATTCCTTAAACTCCCAGTGGACCTGCCCATTGGCTAAGATGTGGTTGCCTTGGGTGTGAATAAATGAATGTGATGTGCAATAGTAGAAAAGACGATAATTACTCAGCCAACTTTCCCTGGGTAAATAATGGTTTAAAATAAACAGAGAGGCAGTGTTTTGTTGATTGGGACAGATGGACAACACCTCAGCAGATAAGACTGCAAAATGAAAACAGATAAACAGTCAGGCTGATAAGACCCATTGGATCAAGCTGTGAATAACTGGATTTGGCTCAACAGACAAGTGGAAGGAGCAGAGGCAGTGGAAGGAAGAGCTGATTTGGTGTGGAAATAAAGGAGGGGCTTAGCTGTTTCCAGTAATAAAAAAGTAGCCAGTATGTCCCTGACTGCACAGGGGAAGATGACAGGAATAAAGTGTGAGAAACGAAGAGAGCAACGGTGGAGAACAAGGGGTCATAACTGCTACAGCTTGTATGAAGTCAGACTGAATCTGTTAATTTCACACCTCACTTCCGTGTCCACTCTCTCTTCTCCGGCTTCTTCATCTTACAAGTCCTATTTTATTGAGCAACATAAACATGTTCTCTGGTCCACCTTTTCATGTAGGCTACTATAACTATCTCAACCACGGCCTTGATCAATGTTTGTGCTGTATTTGACTTGAAGTCATTCGTTCATCCTTTTTTCCTTTTTTTCCTCTCCAATTTGGAGAGTCCAGCTTCCATACACTGCAGTCCTTGTTTCTGCTAATGCCAGAGGATGTGAAAAGCCTTGGGCCTTTTAACCCATAGACTACCATTATAAAGGAGGCTTCTGGTAAACTCTTGATAGGACACCTCCATCTGCAAACAAGATTAATTATTAGTCATTATGAATGTTTAAACTATGAAGGTTGATATTTTATAGTTAAAATTTATAATAAAGTAGCCCAAAAAAACACAAAAATACTCTTTTACATGTTCATTGTGTAAACTGCACCACTGTCATGTAGGGAAGAACTTCAGCTTCAGACATTTATTTCTGACATTGTTACCCTGTGAACATCTCAGGAAGAGATCTGATCTATTTATTGGGCATCATTCTGATTTTCACTCCTGAAGACATTGAGGTTCTTGGACTGAATCACTATTTGTCAAATAAAGCAAAAGAGAGCTGATCATTAGTTATATGCACATCAGTGTAAAATGCCATATGCAGCAATCAACTCCATCAACAGTGCTCTTATCACAGAAGTCAAGGCACTTTTTGCAGACACATGCACACAGATGAACATCATGTCTCCACAAGAGCTAAGCTTCTCCTTGACATTCTCAGAGTCTGCATTTGCACTGGGTGTACTGCCCTGCACTTGTGTAAGTAAACCAGGAAGGTTTATACACTTGGTGCACTGAACAATTTTCATTTTAATGAATGGGCGCTGTTGTTGCCATAACTAAGACATTGTTTTCTTCTTTAATGTTAAGTTATCATAACAAAGACATCTCAAATAATGTTGACTAAAAATTACATAACTGACCGAATGACAACAGTCACAAACATTCATAAAGATTCATGATAGTGACTGTGTGTGTGTGTGTGTGTGTGTGTGTGTGTGTGTGTGTGTGTGTGTGTGTGTGTGTGTGTGTGTGTGTGTGTGTGTGTGTGTGTGTGTGTGTGTACCGTCAATAGACAGTCTTGCCATTGTTGTATTTACCCACTGCCATGGGACCAAAAGAGGCACTAAAAGGGAGAGACTGCAATTCAGAAAGAAGACTAGAAAAATGGAGATAGAAAAGATGCAATGGCCACAAAAGAAATGACACAGAGAAACACACACAGAGTAAAGGAAAGCTGTCTGAGTAATGCCAAAGCCATTCTTTTGGAACTAAAAAGCAGAAAAGGTCAGCCAGCTTGCCTGTTTAAGTGAACCATTCCTCAGGGCTCCACAGCTTGATCTTCTACCCACCTTGTTTTCTGCTTCTGTTTTTAACCACCTTCATTTTCCCTCTGTTTTCTATCCCTCCCATTTAGAAGAGGTCCATTAGTTTGGGATGGAGACACCTGTACATTCCTCAGGATAACCTCAAAGGGTGTAATGAAGGACAATAAAAGGGAAATTTTACAGTATAAGGGGGTATGTATTAGTGCATGTCTTTAATGTAAGGGGGGTTAAACTCATAGTGTATACAGGTACAACAATATGCCCATTTTCTCCACTGTCTTTAAACTCCTCTCCTCTCCTCTGGGAGAGTAACCTCTGCCAGACAGATAGCAGACTGGATGCTACATATCTTTTTTATTTCTTCTCCTTTTCCCTCACTCTCTCTCTCTTTCTGTCTGTGCTGCCCTGTTCACTGGTGATGTCATTGATGCAGAGATAAATATGTTGCTTTAAAGACCGGCTCACTGCTGAGGGACAGTCCGCAGTGCAGAGAGGGAGACAGAGGGAGGCTTAGCAGAATGAAACAGTGTGAGATAGACAGACGGACAGAGCAACTTAGTTTTAACCAAGCTCCGCTCTAATGCTGCATACTTGCTGTGATGCATGACAGACAAGAAGAGAGTGGGTGAGAGGCAGAAAGAGAAGGTGGGGGGAAACAGCATCAGTTCATGTTTTAAATATGCCTCACTGCTCAGTCACATATTAGTGGGCTAAGTCTTACTAAGATCAACAGAATGGATCCTGTGGAGATTTAAGTAATGATCGACAGTATTTCCTCAAAAACACTCAAATAACAACCACGCCTTTCCACCTGCACACAGGCATTCATAAACTTCACCAAACACAGAGAAAGATCTGGCTGGGTTTTGGCTCGTCTTGCAGTAGAGGTGATTTATAGCCCACCAGCTCATCCCGAGATGAATTCTCCCATGAATCATTGCACCTGCAGTAGTGATGGCAGAAAGGGCTGTGTCACTAGCTGCTCCCATTGTTTGGCCCTATAAGACTTTGTTCAGAAGGATTTGTTTTGTCTATTCTGTTCATGTTTTTTTTTCTCTAAAGTCAATTGTATATACAACATCTCTTTGTTTTTCTTTCTTACATGTTCTAGTCATGTCTACCTGACCTATGGCAGGCTGTTGATGAAGATGTGGAGTTGAAAAAGCAAGAGACAAGAAGGAAGCTCTGTAGATGTCATCAATGTCCCTCACAGAAAATAGTCTTCCACATATTCCACTACACCTCTGTCAATCCTGTCAAGCCTTTCCTTTGCTCAGTCCATCCATGGCCTGAATTATGGATCAGTTCAAGTGATGTATGTGAGCAAGCCTCCTGGTTATAACAAGAACATGCAGTGGAGGTCTTGTGTGTGTTTGGCATTGGTTTTATTTCATTTAGGTTAAAGGTAGCACATAATGCTCATATACTTCACATATATACTAATTTTGTATGTCAATTAGAAAACGCTTTAATGTTCAAAAAATGTATTTGTCTCATACTGTCCATTGTTCAAGCACCTCTATTTACACTCTCTCTGAACACTCCGTTTTAGCTCCTGTCTCTTTAAGGCCCCTCTCCCTAAAAGCCCACTTTCTTCTGATTGGCCAACTTCTGCATGCCGGTCGAGAGGCAGGAAATAACTGGGACAACTCTGACTCAAAGTGTGGTGATATGTCTGACTATGCAAGAGTGGGCCTCACTACGTACAAAAAGGCAACTTTACAATTTTAATCACTGATTTTGGTGAAACTGGATCATATTTTATGAAGAAGATATTTTCCAGATTTCCCTCTAATGTTCCCCAGCTTCTCTGCCTCAACTTTTGGTGAGTTTCCTAATGGAGAGACAACTTTACTCGTTTTTGGCAGTTACTTTAGCTAAGGACAACTGGACTTGGTTGAAAGATACCGGAAGACGTTTTGTCCCTCATCCAAGGAACTTCTTCAGTTCTGACTGACTGGAAGGGAAACTCAGCTATTTAACCTCAGTGGGGTCGTTTGCCAGGATCGTCGATACTGCTAGTTCGTTAGTGTTCCTGGTTGCTGTAACGACAGTAGTTACAGTTGTTAGGGCTACCCGAGGCCAAACCTGAACGACCATTGTTGGTATCTTCACCTGAAACCAATAGGTTACGTTTGTTTGCCATCTACACACGGGTCGAGAAGCAATCATTGAACAGAGGAGGGGGTCTACGCCACCACTTATCCCCTCTTACAATGCTGTCCTTTCATCACTTCCCAGGAAACTCAACAAACTTGGATGAGGGACGTAATGTCTTCCAGTATCTTTCAACCAAGTCCAGTTGCCCTTGACTTTAACCTTCGTTGGATAACTATGACCTGGATGACTGAGAATCTTCATAGACGACTTACTTTAGCTAACTACTGCTAACAGTAGCTGCCGCTAGCTAGTGAGCTCAGTTAGCCATGCAGTGAGGTGTCATATTAGCTGACTCTGCCCGGCTGGAAGCTCACCGCAAAACCAAAAATACTTAAGGGATGAGTGATATCATTCGTTGTCAACCACAGTCTCAACAAAATATAGCCTTTCTATCAGCAGCACACCACTGTCCTCTCTCTCTCCTCTACTTCCTGTAGATTGTCCTTCTTGACAGTTGGCAACCAATAAGACCAAAAGGACAAATGACAACCTATGGTGTGATACTTGGTGGTAGTAAACACTTTGTTACTGTACTTAGTAGTTTTTTTTGGTATCTGTACTTTACTTGAGTATTTTTAGTTGTTGCAACTTTTTACTTTCACTTTGCTACATTTCAAAGCCAAATATCTGACTTTTTAGTTTACATTTGTTACATTCTGCACAAGACCTGTTACATTGTTATTAGTTGGCTATGTAGTACACCTAAGTACGGCAGCACTGAAAAACAAATGTAAAATGCATAAAGCTGACACGGCGCAAATCAAATTCAGTCAAATGATGCGACACAAACATACGCAGTGAACGCAAATGTTTAAAACTTTGATGAGAGGATGAAGAGGGACTATCCTTCTAAGCACTTGTTCGCTCCTCTCAGAGTCTGATTTCAGCGGAGTGAATCTCTGTCTGTCTGTCTGTCTGTCTGTCTGTCTGTCTGTCCTGCTAACCAGCTGAGCACTGCAGCTCTTGTCCTTCTGTGTCTTAGTTTGCTTGCTAAACTGTGACTGAACAATGTTGAGTGAAATACAACTTTTTATTACGTTTGATAAATGCAGATGGGCAGAGGCGGACTTACCATTAGGCAAAGGTCGGCAATTGCCTTAGGCCCCAAGCTACCAAGGGCCCCGTAAAACGCCTCATAAACTTATGGTTACAATTTGTTGTCTTACTTTTCACCAATTAATTATATCTCTAAACATCAATGCGCTAAAGTGCTATCCGATTGTTTAATTCATGATGAGAAACTCCCCAAGTCCCCACTACATTGGACTATTCCATTATCCAACTACGCATCTGCGTGTGTGTTTGTAAACAAACAGCTCAGCATGCAGTAAGCTGTAGGCTATAGACGGTTGAAAAAGGAAGCGAAGCTACCGAAGTGGTTCTGACAAAAGGAAGAAGCGGGAAGAAAGCAGACAGTTTTTAGCAAAACTTCCAAAGGTAACAACCTTTTTCACGACGGCTACTGACAACACTAACATTAACATTACTAAAGAGCAGCAAGAAGCGGGTGCTTGCGCTAGCAAAGCTAACACTGATGAAGAGGAGCTACCCACCGGCAGTGTCAGCCCAGGTTGCTCAAGCGATGCGGGGCGCATACATGTCAAGTATCCCGTTTTGGCCGGGAAAGTCCCGTATTTTACCCTTCTTTCCCGCCGTTCTCCCGTATTAGTATTTTTCCGTAAATCTCCCGTATTTTAACCTGCGTTATTAAAAATAATAATACCCATGCAGCGCTGCGCAGGGCTGACTTAAGGTGATGCATGTTGGACTTAAAATAAGGTATGCTGGTGTGACGGAAACCAGCGAAGCTGTGCAGTGAGTATACCTCACTCCCCGACACATTAAGAGACACACTGGCGGACGACGCTAGCGCCCGTGAATTTTAGCCTTCTCGTCAGTGTGTCCGCCTCCCGTACCCAAGGTCGCCGGTTCGAGTCAGGACCGTGCAGTAACCTACGTACTCGGGGTCAGCCAGTTACACTGGTTAGAAACATAGACTGTATATAAAAAGGTTAGAAATCATGTCCGATTTTAGCCGGCGCTTCAAAACGTCACCAGGACACATGACATTAAAAACTCGCGGGAGCAAGGCCACTGCAGGCGCCGAGTCTGGCGGCCGCAGTTGCTTTTCCCCGACTGCACAAAGTTGGAACCACACTATTGCCTGGTCTCGCGGCATTTTTCTTTTCAATGGCAGCGAGATCAGTCATTGATCTCAGCTCACAGTGAGCTCACGCAGGTAGAATGTGTCCAACTTTACGGCGCCGTTTTTACACCCGGCCCCTGCAGTCACCTGCAGCTCACTTTAGACTATCAAGTCGGCGAAAGTCAGCCGCCGTCATCTCGAACACACCTATACCCAGTCTGAGCTCTGTCACTAGCCTCGCGATAACTGCCACCTGCAGGTTGACGTTAGACAACAGAACTGTTTGCGCTCTACTCTCATGTAAAATGAACCACTCTGGCCCAGCCCACAAATACAGTCCTTCAAAACAGTCTTAAAGAAGCAAAGTCTGCAACAAATTTACAATAAAGAACAGTACAATAGTAAAAAAGTACATTTACTCAGTAAAAGAGTAAAGAAAAGTTATGTGAAATTAAAAGAAACACTTTAAAAGAAAAGCAATATGAAATGAAAAGAATGTGTGGAATGAAAATAAAATGTAAATGTAAAGACAAGCAATGTTAAATGAACAGAAAATATGCAAATAAGCATTTAAATAAATGCTCTTCATATAAACCCTTTTGTGTTTTCTTTTAGGCTATAACACCTGTCTTAAAATGTAAGGGATACTGGAGCTTGGTTGGGGTGGTGGGACTGCTCGCGGTGGGCGCCGGAATTTCCCTTGAAAATTTCCCTTATTTTCAAATCCAAAACTTGACAGGTACTTAGTACTATCTTTCTCAGATAAATAAGGACTGAAAAGGGGAGAACAAGGGTTGTGGAGGGCCCCATGCCTGTGTTTGCCTTAGGCCTCAAAATGACTAAATCCGCCCCTGCAGACGGGCCATGGTGTTTATAAACTGCAGCTCATAAAGATGTCTGCATTGCCCGTGGCAATGAGTTCATATGCGCATGCAAGAAATTAAACTCACACATTTGAGCAAGAAACCAGTCCAGACAGAATGTGATGACATTCCTCATACATTATTTTAAAACAAGGCAATGAAGTTTAGTTACAACTCTGGACCAATGCAAGATTGGAAGCAGTGGATTCACATTGACTATTAAAACTTTGATTAGCTGGACGGACTGGGCAAAATGGATACACATCTCAGTAAATTATAAGCATCACATATTCAGCCCAGTCATTTTATGAATAGAATTTTATATTTGAAAATGTATTGAAGGAAACCTGGAGGAGCCAGTTTGAATGAGCCTGATGCAGCTGATAACATTAATATACAGAAAATATCTATAATCCAAACTTTGTCAGTAGAGAAGATGCTGGATCATCAGTCAGCACAAGCAAAGCTGATCCACATCCAGCCTCAGCCATCAACAGCATAGAACCAGTCTTTAGCAGGTCCCACAGACCCAGGTGAGACACATCTAGCTTCAGCCAGTACAAGCACAGCCAGAGATGTACAGCCAGAAGGCCAGACCCTAATGGAGCAGTTGCTGCTCCAACAGATGACATAGCAGACTGACCCCAAGTCTTATCAGACTTCATGAGGTCTGAGTTAGTGCACAGAGGTCTGTACAAACCAGCACTGTTTTTTTCTAGAAGAGTTTTCTATTCAAGCTTCTTACAGAAGGAGGATTGTAGTGAGAGCATTGTGGAGTCGGGTGTGACTATGCAGCAGTTCTGTTTTTGCACTATGACTCACAGATTTATGACCGAGTGGTAACGTAGCTGGTGGAGTTTTGCAATATAAACAACACGAAAAACTCAACATCCACACATTTTCCCTCACTGCATCGCATACAGCTGAGCGCACTGACAAGCTGCACAAAAAATCCCGGACTGGACTTCAGCGCTATTCACACTTCACAAATACCTGTTCTCCAATCATCTGCAAATTTCCTCGCTGACTCTCCTCAACTGCATTACCCCCCCACACGCACTGTTAATTGGGACAACCTCAGATCCTTCTAGCCCACCCCCATCTCACCACCCTCTCACCATCCCAACTTTGCCCTCCTCAACACCCGATCAATTACCAATAAAGCCCCTGTCCTCCATGAACTAATCCTCGACAACTCCATGACAGTTCTCCTCATCTACCGGCCACCTAAACCAAACCCTTCCTTCCTCTCTGACTTTACAGAACTCCTCACACTAGCCTTATCTCTCTCTTTTCACGTCTGCTGCTACTCGGTGACTTCAACATCCATATAGACTCCCCCACCTGCAAGCTGTCATCAGAATTCACCACTTTACTGGACAACTTCACTCTCATCCAACATGTCACAGTCCCCACCCATGACAAAGGACACATCCTCGACCTGGTCTGCTCCATCAACCTACCTGTGCTGGACCTCCATCCAAGCCTTTTTCCCCTCTCTGATCACAAACTGATACGGTTCACCATTCCTTCTCCAATGCCTGCGCCTCCTTCGAGAAATTCACCTTCCGCAACCTTAAATCCATTGATCCCCACCAACTCTCTGACCTGCTCTCCACCACTCTCCACCTGGACTCAACCCTCACCTCACCTGATGATCTCACAAACCACCTCAACTCCGCCTAGTCTTCCTCCCTTAACTCTCTGGACCCCTCAAAACAAAAACCGTCACCTTTAACACCTCGTCACCCTGGTACACAACTGCACTCTGGAAAATGAAACAAACTGGCCACCAACTTGAACGTCTGACAAAAAAATCATCTCTCACAGTCCACCATGAAGCCTATAAACTCCACCTCACTGCCTAAAAAGAGGCTCTCATTTCTGCCAAATCTGCCTACCTCTCCTCCATCTTCACCAACCCCTGTCAAAACCCCAGAACCCTCTTCTCCACAATGAACAACCTCATCAAGCCTCACAGACAAAATCAACACCATATTTCAGTCTCTATCCCCTGCATCTGACCTCCCAGTATCTACTCCAGCACCTACCATGGACCCTCTTCTCCCTATCCGGCCTGACCTCCCTCCTTCTCCTCCACACTGCCTCCTCTCCCAGTTTGACCTGGTCACCACCCCTGAAATCTCTAAATTCATCAGCTCTTCCAAACCCACTACCTGCTCACTTGACTCCTTCCCTGCTCCTCTCTTGAAATCATGCCTCCCCGTCCTTTCCCCCTACCTCACTAACCTCTTCAACTCCTCTCTGTCCCTTGAAACTGTCCCCTCTGCTTTCAAAACTGCCGCTGTCACCCCAGTCCTTAAAAAACCTGGCCTGTATCCCTCTTCCCTTAATAACTACCGCCCTATATCCAACCTCCCCTTTCTGTCTAAAACCCTCAAACGTATAGTTGCCTCACAATTACAAACTCATCTCCATGCCAATAACCAATTTGAACCCTTCCAATCTAGTTTTCAGCCCCTTTCACAGCACAGAAACTGCTCTCTTCAGCGACCTCCTCACTTCTGCTGACACCGGTTCCCTCAACATCCTCATTCTTCTTGACCTGAGTGCAGCCTTTGATACCGTGAGCCATAACATCCTGTTCACCAGACTCAAAGACCTTGGTATCGAAGGTACTGCACTCACCTGGCTCCGTTCCTACCTTTCTAACAGATCCCACTTCATCTCTCTTCATAACCACACCTCTGCTACTGTCTCAGTCACCCAAGGCGTTCCCCAAGGCTCTGTACTCGGCCCCCTTCTCTTCATCATCTACATCCTCCCCCTCGGTCAGATACTCCACCACTTCAATCTGAACTTTCACTGTTATGCCGATGACACCCAGATCTACCTCAGCACCAAAACAACCCACACACACACACCCACACCCACACACACATCAACTCCTGTCTGTCAGCAATTAAAACCTGGATGCATCACAACTTCCTTAAATCACAAATCCACTCTCAGCAAAGCCAATAACGCCACTCTCACCATTGACGGCACCATCCTCTCCCCACCTCCCCAGGCCTGCAACCATGGTGTGATTTTTGATTCAACCCTCTCCCTTGAGCCCCACATCCGTCATGTCATCAAAACCTCCTTCTTTCACCTTCGAAATATTCCCAAAATCAGACCCTCACTCACACCGCTGAAAGACTCATTCACACCTTCATCTCCTCACGGCTGGACTATTGCAACTCACTACTCCTTGGTATCAGCTCAACCTACATAAAAAGACTCCAACTGGTTCAGAACTCAGCCGCACGACTCGTCACCCGCTCAAAATCCTGGCACCACATCACTCCAGTCCTAAAACAGCTACACTGGCTTCCCGTTTCTCACTGGATCACATACAAAATCCTGGTCCTTACTTACAAAGCCATACACCACCTTGTTCCGTCATACCTCACTGTACTCCTCTCCCCCTACCAACCTTCACAGTCCCTCAGATCTACCTCAGCCGGTCTCCTCTACGTCCCCAAGTCAAAGCTCCGCAGTTCTGGGGACAGAGCCTTTTCAAGGGCAGCTCCCAGGCTCTGGAATTCCCTCCCCCATGAGATCCGCACCATTTTCCAGTCCTGTCTTAAGACCCATCTCTTCTCTTCTGCCTATCCCTAGCTTTTTTTTCTTTTTTTTTGTTTCTACTCTGTAAAGTGACTTTGAGCTTGCGAAAAGCACTATACAAATTTAATTTATTATTATCTGAAAACAGAGCCAACCTTGCTCTGTTTGGGACTGTGAGCTGAACTTTATGAGAGGTGCTGAAGTTAACGTGCAGATTTTTGGTGAGATTGTGAATTGAGAAGTGTTTCAGTTAGTTTTGGTTTCCATCTCCTTATCTCATTCTTACATACCTAAAGTCCAAAATGGGGTTCTGTGTCTGTCAGACAGTCTGAAGTGGATACTACCACACCAGCAGAGCAATAACGCAGACTTGTCCTTCCCACTTATAGAAAATATCCTACTTCCTCTTGCAAGTCAGTTTTCCTTATTGTGATTCACTATAACTTAAAACCTATCTTGAGTGAATTTAAAAAGATACAGTAGCTGTGCAATGGGTGGTGATGGCGCAATGGATAAGATGCCTGCCTTTGGTGTGAGAGACCCGGGTCAATCCCCCACTGTGACTCATCCACCAATGTGTCCCTGAGCAAGACACTTAACCTCTAGTGGCTCCAGAGGTGTTCGACCTCTGACACATATATTGCAATTGTAAGTCGCTTTGGATAAAAGCGGCAGCTAAATAAATAAATGTAGATGCAATTTGTAAGGTCAATACATTTTGATGTGAAGTACTTTTCAGTATTTACCGGTACTATTTACTTACTTGAGTATTTATTCAATGACTTCACCATGGTACTACTTAATTTTACTTTTCCCTGACAAGTTACAACCTTAAAATGCTACTTACATGTTAAATCTAAATTATACTCCCCACATATACATGGCCACGAGGGTCTGTATGACGTAGTTTTCATCTTCTGTCATTGTCCATGAGGGTCTGCACAGAATGTCCGCATGAGGGAAAAAATTTATCTGCGAACACATCCATGTATGCAGACACCAAAGGTAGTATAAACAGATCCACATGTATGGATTATGGTTCCTCTTGGACAGGTATGTAATCTATTTCATTTGGCTCTGTGCAGTCCATGCAAATGGATTATAACATTTTATGTTGGTCTTTATACCAAGCTATATTTTACTGTTGGCTTATTATTATGACATAACATTACAGCAGACAAATCTGTTAGTTGTAGAATTACATGTAACCTATGTGCATAAATAGCATTAAATCAGTTTAAAGTTTACTTTGTTTCACCATTGTCATATTACAGTTATTAATCTTACATATTAATCCACAAATAGATACATTACCTCATCACTCATAATGCATCCTGCAAACAGTTATGTATAAAAAAAAATACTCAAAAGTTGTAACATGACTTCCTGCCAAAACAAATGCTAGCCAGATCAAGATTTTAATGACATGCTAAACTTTTTTGCTTAACGCAAGACTTTCAAATACGATGGCGTATAGTTACATCGAGGCATTACTATTTTCACAAAAGTAGGACCTGAGTACTTTCAGCGCTGTGTATACAGTATGTACGCAGATACAGTTGTACGCACACGTGTTTCTGGCTGCTCATATGTTGAAGTTCATACAGCCAAGTGAGAGTGTGAACCATATCCATGCTCTTTTTTTGCAGCGCAGCCCTCTCTGCCCCGTATTTGCTGTGTCGTCAGCTGCTGTGTCCTCATCCTCGGCATGTTCAAATGCTGAGTCGCGTTAGTTTAAGCCCAGATAGACCACATGCTTGCACACATATTTGTTTAGAAAAACGCAAACGCAGCTCAAGTTGAACACTCTTGTCAGAGTTTGTAGGGAGTGGGAGGCTGAGGAATTTGCTGAAGGATTTTCTGCCTCTCTGTCTTTAATCACAATACTAATTAAAGTTTTCTGGCTAATTGTGGCTGAGATAGTGTTTCTGTATGCTGCCTACTTCTTTGTGCTAGTGCCTGGCTAATTACAGAGCTAATGGTCTATTGGTCTGCTCTGCTGTGGACACAACTCTAATGCATGAACAGTAAAGTGATGGATTACAGTCCACGTTCGTCAGTCCTGGTCCCACCGGAGCGTCCCAGGAGGTTTAGTTCAGTCTTTTGCTCCTGCACAGCGATGAAGCACTGAAATTCATCTTGTCAGTCAGCAGTCAATAGTTGTCATTTCATGTCAGCTCATAAGACTCCATATCAAGCTGCTGTCTTACACATAGTTATTACAAAGACACATGTGCTTGCACGTGACAATAAACTCCTTTCATGCATGGGGAATTTATCCTCAGTCAGGTTATAACATTGACAGCTGCTACTGACAGGCTGATATCCTGAGGCTGGTGCTAGGTGTGTGTAATGTTTGTGCATTCGTTAGCCATAACAATGATTAACAGGGTTAATTGGGCACAGTGAGGCTCTGATTATGCTGCAGGATGACAAGGAGCTGCAGGAAAGCTGTCAGAGTGCTGTCGGAGCGTTGCGCTCTACCTAGACATCATGCCCGACGTCTGTCCTTGCAAATCCCAGCAGATCAAGTCAGGGCGACACAGTTCTTCAAACAAAGATTGTTTCTGTGTGTCTTTTGGTATCACCTGGTCTGCGTGTGAGCGTCAGATCTGAAATGATGGAGCTTTTTGTGTATGCAGGATCAACCAGATGAGCTTAAAATGCCGGTGGCCTTGCAGGCAGATGCACCCATGAAAGAAACTGTGCAAAGAGAGTTGCCATGGACATAAAATACATATTACACACCAATGTCTCGATCCCACACTGAATTTCTCTTCATTGCCGTACTCATGCATGCTGGAGCTCAGCATGGTAACAAGGTTTTCAACCAACATTCCCAAGAAACATGAACACAAAACAGCCTTTGAAATTCTTTTATTCAATACATACGGAGTCCCGTATTTTAAAGAACTGATCCAGCCTGTGTCTTGGATGTGGAATTCATGCAAAAGTCTGAGGTTTTTCAGTTTGTTCCACACAAAAGCACAGGGGCCACACTCTCCAAAGGCAAGCCTATTATAAACACACAGCTTTCTTTGAATGCTCCTCTGTGCATGTGTGTATCTGCTTATGTGTGTTGGCATGCTCGTGTCCTTTGCCTTTGTAATCGGATCTCTGTGATGTCTTGACTGTTTGTCAGACGAACCAAAGTCCTCTGTAGGCAACAAATGATAAACACAAGGGTAAAGAGAAAGAAAGAGAGAGACCTATTTGAATTAGAAATTCCTCTTTCTTCACTGCATGCTTTGAAGCTCGGGAGAAGCCTGGTGATCGGATCAAGGATGCTGTAAGAAATGGGATAAAGGAGGGGAGGAGAGGGATGAGATTTTCCTCTCTGGGAATATGGGGATGTTCTGAGATTCCTTCACATGCGCACACTCTCAGCGACACTAAGCCTGTCGTCATGATACTACTGCCTGTATATGTGCATGTATGTGTGTGTGTTCAGAGCTATTACATGCATCACAAACTGTAAGAGCTCTCCTGATATTGGAGACCCCCCTCCCACACACACACACTGATGTATGCACATTTCTAATAGTAAATCATTTTTGAGCCCTCATCCTCTGCATCAGATCCTTGATTGAATTAGATCAGCATGTTTTGGCTTTAAGAGGATTTCTCAACATGCATTTTGTATGAGACTGTAATCGGCACTGTTACTATCACTGCTGCTATTCACGGAAGAGGATTATTTGTGCAGATTACATACAACTATTTAAAGGATTCTTCAAAAACACATCACACACCACCCACAGTGTGAGCACACATTGCCACCAGAGGGAAAGAAATCATAAAACAGCAAAGTAGAGAAGAAAGTATTAAGCTTAGTTTTTTGGCATGTTTTCCCCTTTCTGCTATTTAATAACTCTGATAAAAGGCGTGAGATTTTTCGTGCAATTTTAGCCCAATCCTTTTCTATATGTGTGTCTACTTTAACGTCCACTGTTAAGTACGTGCCTGTGCCCTTACTGCAGTGCCCTGCCTCGCCCCGCTCTCTGACGTATTGATCAGGACAGCCTCAAGCACTCTGCATTGTAGTTCCCTCGAGTCCAGATGCTCTACACAGCTCTTTGCAAGGGTTAGAGGTGTGTGTGTGGAATTGAATAATTTGTTACAGCCTTCAGTATTAACCAAACTTATGGTACAAATTATATGAGTACACTCACCTGTGCAAATAAAGTAACACAGATCATCTTTTATTCCAACTTTTTTCAGTGTTCTTTCTTTTTTTGCCTTTTGGCTTCACTTTTATCTTTTATCCGGGTGTGTGTCTTTAATTCGCTGGTTAGAGCTCCGAGAGCAGAAGCAAGTTTATCTCCCTCTCCCACTGCCTCTCTCTGCCTGATCCCCATGGTGAGTGTGTACCCGTCTCATGTCTCTCTGTGTGCCGTGCACAGTGCTTTGGAGTAATTACCTGGAGAGGCAGAGAAATGAGAGGGAACACCTGACCTTTAAGTCTTTAATAGCCCTCAGGCCCGGAGTGGACGACACAAACACACAATCAAATACACATGCACTTCCTCACATCATACTCAAATGCAATTCAGATTTGTCTGGCATGTAATTGAGATAAACACACACAAAAATAAAAAAATAATACAATAATGAGACCCCCAAATAGAAGTCCGTCTTAAATGAGCTCATGCATACACACACAGTCATTTTTTTCTTGGAAACAAATGGCAATGTGTACAACGGTGACAGGTCATCTCTGTGAGGGATTTGGTCACATCAGCCAGGCGCATATGGAAGGCCTTAATTACACTTGCCCACGCACATAATTGATCATGTAATCAATTAATTAATGTGCCCCCCCCTTGTTAGTGGCCCATGAAGCCCATTTGCTTTTCCAGGTCATTAAAATGATGAAGGGCTTGAAGCAAGGTTATAAAAGAAAATACTCATGGATAAGTAATGGCAACAATAAGGTAGAGAAATAAGGAAGGTGGGATGAGGCTGTATGTACAGTGTGTGTGTGTGTGTGTGTGTGTGTGTGTGTGTGTGTGTGTGTGTGTGTGTGTGTGTGTGTGTGTGTGTGTGTGTGTGTGTTGTGTGTGTGTGTGTGTGTGTGTGTGTGTGTGAAAAAATGCATGTGGATGATTATCTATTCATTTCAAAATAGGAAGTGCACATTAAAAACTGTTGATACACACAAATACTTCACACACAAGGACAATCACGTCTACTCCCTCTGCACAGCTGTCTACAACTTTAAGGACTAATTGTCTACATCTACTGCACATGGCCTATTTCTCCCTTCGTCCCACATGTTTCCACTCCCCCTGCCTCCCTATCACCCTTTTACATTTTCTTACTCTCAATAACTAGCTCTACTCACTTTGTCACTTTGCCACCAATTCTCATTCATACGGCTCTCTTCTGTGTCTACAAGCATATGCACACTCAGACACACACACCAGTCACGGGGAGGCAGGTGTGCGAATGTGTTGACAAATGGAAATTAATGAGGAAGAAAGAAGTTCTCTTTTTTTGCAATGGAAAAAAATCTATCTGATTATTCAAATCAGACTTGGCTTTGTAGCAGTGAAATGAGCTTGGCAGTCATTCAGGAGGATGAAGCACTGGAGAAGGGGAGAGGAAGGAGAGAGAGATGTAAGAAGCTCACTTTTTTCTTTTTACAGGGATTTCACAAAACCATCCCATGTGTCAGATAGTTTCCCTGAGGGGGATGGAGGGGGAGGATTTGTGTGGGGGGGGGGTCCTTTTAGCTGAAGAGAAGAAGGGAATTGTCTGCCCATACCTGTCTATCTTGTTTTCTGGTTACTCAACACTGGCTGCAGAGAGCAGAGGAGAGTGAAGCAGTGATTTAACACATGACTGCTGTCTCACTTCATCAGTGTCAGTGTCTCCCACACCACACCACCCCATATACCCACAACCCCATCTCCTATTGCTTCATCATCCTCTCAAGAATCCTGGCTTGTAGAGATGATTATACTGTATGTTTTTTGTCCAGCTCCCAAACTCTTAAAGGCTAAAACCCGATGATTTTACGTTTCGTGATCTTCAAAGTAAAGTTAATAACAAAACACTGAAAACTCTCGACACTGGAAATCAATACTTAATTTTGTGATGTCATCAAGTGTCACATTTTGTAGTTGGTCCATTTTTTTATCAGTGATTGATTAGTGGTAGGTTTAGCGGCACCACCAGAATTTTTCATCTCTAGGACCTAACTGTCCCAGCAAAAGCTTTACATAACTCTAATTAAAGGCTTGCAACTGTCTTGCTTCTTGTAGTTCAATACTAGTACTAGCACAAAATTTACTTCTAGTGATTTGTACATGCAAATCTGCACACAGTATGCAGTTCACTATTTAATGCAAGATTAAGAGCCACCATAAAAAATGTCCTTAAGACAATCTTTAACTATCTCAATGCATTTTTATTGTAAAATTAAGAGATGAAAATCTCATACCATTAGCATCTATCTACAGATGTCATTTAACGGCCACAATCAAACTGGATTATTTAAATATTATAACTGAAAGGTAAGCAACTCACTGTTTCCAACTGTCGAGCATCCAGTACAGACACCAGTACAGACAGGAGGGTGTTTTTATTTTATTTTATTTTATTTCATAATGATTATTATGCAGTGTTGGGCAGCAGCGTCGCCAGGGCCGTGCAGAGACCTTTGGAAGGGCAGGTGCTCAAAATATAAAAGGGGGCACATGGAACAAGGATTTAAATAGTGTTGTTTTCAAAATAACGATACAGAAATATATATCATTATGTACTCCTTACTGATATGCGTATACTGATGCTTCTATCGATAAATCAACAAATGCTGTGATACAGTTTTGAGAAAGATACACAGGCAGGGAAATGCACATTTTGGTGAGCAGCGGCTCAAGTGAAAAAAACGGCACTTGTCATGATTATTTATGATTTTTTTTGACAAAAAGTTAAATATATTAACACAACTCTGACTACCTTACCAATTTATTTTGATTCCCACTTTTGCAAATGTTTAACCCTCAACATTTTTCTACAAAATAATCACACAAGAGCAGGCAACAGCAAAGTCAACTCTGCCACAATGTGCATGTTTTTTTATGCTACTAGTATATATTTAGAATAAATGACTGCACCAAGGAGAGGGACATAGTTTCACTAATAATTTGTTTATTTTTCACAAGGCAATAAATCCTTTTAATTCTTTTGGTCTTATTGGATCACATAACACTTAGTTTGTTAGGACTTGGTTTCACATTTGAGGGAGGGCTGTCTGTATCATGTAAAGATCTATCAGCATGCAACAAACTAATGGAATGGATAGTTATTAGATGAGGAGCATATATGATCATATATAAAGTTACTGCTTAAGGCAGGACACTTTTTCATATAGTGGTCAAATTTCAAATTTGGGTCTATTTTGCTTCCATGTCTTCTTTTACTCTCATGGAAAGAAAACTTCCAAAATACACATTTAGATGGAGTTTACCCTGTATATTAAACAGAACATTTCAGGGGAAAAGAGTCTTGATGTAAGTCATTAACTGGGGAAGGTCTGTGGTGACATGATTTAGTTATTTTCTTTAGCCCATTCACCTGCAGTGACTTGTCAAATGTGTGCAAATTAGCACATTTTAATTAGTTAACGCCTAATTTGCATATCAATGTGGCGATCGTCATTACATTATTAGACACAAATTTTACTGTATTCACCTGTTGTGTCTCCATTAAGTAGGCAACAGTAACATTAGCCTGTATGGCCAACCATGATCCTTAGCTTGACTTTAGCTAATTATTTTAGCTCAGCTCATGAGTCATGCATGTTAGCAGTGAACTCGAGGCACTGGTAGTTTACTTTTGTTGGTCTTTAGTTCATCACCACTCACCTCCGCACAAGCCAAGAAAAACACTGCTGGGAGGGGCTGCTGCGGGTAGAGGCGGAGTGAGAGAGAGGGAGAGAGAGAGAGCATGGGAACTGACAAAGTCTCATCTCCCGACCTGATATTTAGATTTTTTATTCAGTAAATATATTTGTTTGACAGGAAAGCTGTGCGCAAACAGGAATAGATATACTGTATATATAAATTAATTTATTTTAAAAAAAGCATCCTGGAAAAAAGGGCACTTTCTCTTGAGGAAGAAAAAGGGCAGATGCTTGAGCCCCTTTTGATGTCTATGTGTGCACGTGCCTGAGCGTCGCTACAAGTAGCGCCGTTACTAGTTTAACTACATTTCTCAATAGCTTGGTGGTAGCGTCGCTGTTTTCTGAATCAAATAGCTTTTCAGTAACGAAGCTCTTTTATTGACGAGTAGCGCGGTAGCTTCCACACACGCTACATTTTCCCAAGCATTTCTGATGGATCAGTAAGTGACACCACCGCCACACACGGACCTGTATGTGCAGCCGGCAGAAGCGCTTCCCTGTGATGGTAACATCACGTACCGATCCTTGGATTGATGTTTGTGACTTTGCGACGGAGTCTCTCTCTCTCGCTCTCTCTCTCTCTCTCTCTCTCTCTCTCTTCTCTGCCATGAATGTTTAGGTTGCAATGTTTCCAGAGCACAAAGTCACATATAAACTATAAAAAATATAGAATTATAAATAAAACATTAAATAATTAATTAATTTAATTAATTAATAATATGATAATTAAGTTGCTTTATACAAACAACAATGGTTCTCCGTTTGTTGCATGAGGAAGTACATTTAGCAGCAATGATATGGCAGTAAGTAGGAGAGTTTCTGTGTCTGATTTAGCTCTCTGGGAGCAGGTTTTTAGTCTTTCTTCTATTGCTACTGTGGAATGAAGTTGGTTCAATATAAACTAGGCCTATGTTGTGTGTGTGAGTGTGTGTATATAAATATTTATATATAAATGACCAAACTATAAACTAATAAAAAATTAAAAGTAGCTTAGATGTAACTAAGCTACTTTTGCCACGTTGCTGTAGCTTAGCTTGCTACATTTCACTGGGGGTAGCTTCTGTGTAGTGAAGCTTCATTTAATGTAGAGTAGCTAGTAGCTTAGCTCACTACATTTTCCAAGTAGCTTGCCCAACACTGTTATTATGTGAGAAATGTCATGTCATGTATGTCATGTATGTCATTAAATTAACATTTTTCATTGTCTTTTTTGTTATGGTAAAAAGAGCATGAGAGACGGGGTCGGTCAATATGGATGTTTACTTTTTGGTCAATCGGGATATTTAACTTTTATTGTCAAAAAGAAGTAAAAAAAAAAAAAAGAAATGATATATATACTCAATGATGATGTTTTATATAATGCACAATATAATATAATTTTATGTTAGTTTTTATCTATTTTCTGGGGCCCTTGGAATTGTCTTAACTTTCCCCCCCTATATTGCACCCCTGGATAGGTTTAAAGAGTTTGTCTTCTACAGTGTCTTCTGTGACACTTCTTTACCACTCGGGGCTGTCAAAGTGGGTAATTTTCAAATTCTACACGTAGTTTAGACTGAAAGTTCATTCTTGTCCTTGAAACCACAGTTTCCGTGTAATAGCTGCTGTGGCACTTTCAATCATTTTGCATGATATTTTTTAACTGCTCAAGTTTTATTGTACTGGTTGATTGTGGTTTGCAACTGTTGCATTTGTATATAGGTAAAAGGGTAAATGTTTTGATTGTATTTTGTATTGTTGTTTTATGTTGCTGTTCTGCTTCCTTTCTCGGCCAGGGCACCCTTGAAAAAGAGATTTTACCTCAATGGGTCTTTTCCCCCTGGTTAACTAAAGATTAAATTAAAAATTAAAAATAAAATCTTCCTCAGAACATTGTGGTTGCTCACTTGTCATGGAATTGTGGATTATTCTAAGCAATTTAAGGACATCATGTCCATATTGGCTTGAAGTTCATTCCTAATAGCTGTTCTGGAGTTTTTGCTCACTGGTAAGGGTGATTATGTGATTGGTATTTATTTTTTTGGATCCCCATTAGCCACTACCATTAGCCACTAAATAGCAATTAGTATTGAAAGCTCCAGGACAGTAATAGATGTTATGGTGAATTTGTTTTGTCAACTTTACACAGATTGGCTAACAGAGAACAAAATATTGTCATGTGAACCTGTCTCCACTTCCACACAGATGTGAAAATCAACTGAATTTCAGGAAGTAGGGAGTAGGGTATCGGGTATCAGGTTTCTTGGTAGGCTAGCACCGATGGTCAAACCCTCCTCCCACCAGCAGGAGGATTTTTTTATAAACTCTCAAATCAGATCATTCCTAAATCTTGGGTATGATGTCATTAAACAGAATTGGCTTTGCAGCAGCGGTTGAATTTCCAGCCCTGCTTGAACTCTCACATCAACTGAGTTTTTGTATACATTGTTGACAAAACTGTAAAATTGAAAGAATTGTCTGTGCACAGTGCTCCATAACATTTTTACTTATTCAAACTTCAAAATCAAAACTGAGCTATACAATACTATACAAATAACGTTCAAAACTATTTGTGGATTTTGCCCAAAGTGTTATTGAATGTACTCACATACATCCATTCTACGTGCGCAGAGCCAACCACAGTTCATTACTGAATTAATGTAAATTAATGTGAGTTGAAAAGTTGGCCGTATGTGCAATTGCATACATTTAAATTAGCTGCATTTCAGTGATGAGTATGCTAATATTATAATCTGTGTTCCATTGTAAGCAATAACTTTGCAATTTGATAGTAGAAAGCAAAGTACGAATCACTTGATACATTTGAGCAATGCATTAGTATGGAAAAGACACTGTAAAATTATTCAGATTGTTCTATTGTCCAGAATCTTATACATTTCATGATCTTTGTTGGTGCAATGACCCAGTTTCACTGTGGGGAATCATTAAATTTTCATCTTATCTTCACTTCTCTAGGAGCACAACCTCAAGGCTCTCCTTAGCTCACTCCAAAGCACACCAGCACCCTACAGTCGCATTCAGCCACAATAGCTGAAAAGTAACTTCCATAGTGTGCTGCATTAACATACCTGCCAGTAGAGACAGATGACAGCCAAGACTGGGAAAGGAAAGGGAATGAGAGCAAGAGAGAGGAGAGACTTTATAACTAGAAACAGTGCTGAATGACTAATGACCCATCAACTCAACGCAAATAAGTCAAACAGGGAAGAATTTCCGGTAAACGGGTGAGTTATCTGCACATTTGAGTACCTGGGCCAATAATAAACACACATGCACAGAGATCCACAGAGTACACACAGAAGGCATGTGATTCATGATTCATGATGATCCGTCTAATTTAAATACAGTCAATTTGTAATAACATTAGCTACTGGCTAAATAAAAAGTATTCCACCATTTGTATGAGAGTATAGACTAGGTAAATGTGTACGTGTTTGTTTTGCACACCTGAAAGATCAAGTTAATTGCCACTCAGCGCTCAGGGCTTTTAAGAAAGTTGGAATATGTAAGACATTGTGAGCAGGAGAAAGAGCAAGAAAGCATCACTTACAAGAGGTGGATCCTGGCAGGTGTGAGTTATGGCCAAAAGATCATGTGCCAACTAAAGCTCACATGACCTTAAATATGGGGAGGAGAGGAGAGAAACAATACAGAATCTCTGCCACAACATGAGACAATGTCTTGCATATTAAGATACAGTGCCTGAAGGAGAAAAAAAGAGAAAAGAGAGACAATCAGAGGCAGACTTTTGAGAGTATAAGAGCTGGATAGAGACAAAACAAAAAAGATATGAAACAAAAAACAATAAAGATATTTAAGCCTGAACAAACCAAATGGTACCCATTGAGATCAATGATCCCATTAAAGCCTCTAGCAGATGCTCCTTGTTAGGCAAAGATTGGATAGCACTGCACATGACAAGTATTGATCAGCAACAGCTCCAGTTTACCATATTGGACATTATGTAAAGCAAAAAATGATTATAACATATAAAGCTTTTATTATTAAAAGCCTACATATCAAACACACATGCACAAGTAAATGAGGTGAGAGATTATGAGTGTAATCAATCACCATTCCTTTGTGAGCATGCGTGTGAGAGAGTTTGCGCTGTGGTGACAGAAGTGCTGCTGCTGACCTTTGGCATTTGGACTCAGATGGAAAGTAAAATTTAATATTATTTCCTACTCCAATGCTAATTACAGTGTAAAACTAATACAGTAGTCGCTATATGAACTATTGGAAGTGTGTATGTGCACATGCACTGATTTTCATGAAAGGGGCAAGAGGGCAGTGGTCTGTGTCACAACAGAGGGGTGGAGGAAATGAATTAAGGGGATGGGAGAAGGGGCTGATGGGATTCATGCTGTAATGTATGCAAACACTTGTCACCCCTTCATGCCTGATCCTCCTGCCTTCCTCTACAGTGTTTGCTCATTTCAGAGCCCAGTGGGCACAGTGTTTGGCTCGTTGCAGAAAGGATACATTTGTTGCTCATTTTAACAGTTAAAATACTTGTTACTCTCTGAGAGTAATTTTAGTTTTTAATGTACGTATTTGCAGCTTTTGGCAATTTTTTTCTCTGGCTTTATACATTCATGCTTTTTTCTTATACCTTCAAGTCTTTGAAACAACTTCATTATTCTGTAAAATGATTTGTTTCACTATTATTTTTAGTTATTGATTTGTTTGTACCTGTGGTGACTTGCTCATGTGATTTTCCGGTACATTGTCTACATAGAGTACCAGGTGTTATCCGTTTTTGTTATATCCTCCCTGATGAGACAGGTTGGTGGTTTAACAAATGAATATGCCAGACTTACAAAGACTTTTAATATTTGGTAACTTTTCTCTTTACTCCGCCTAAGAATGACTTAAGGATATCTAATTTTGATAACCAGTGTTTTCATCTTCAAGAGCCCCTAAAGGTTTCTTGGATTTGCTGCATGTTAGACTGATTGAGCACTTAGCCTCTGCTTTTCTTTAAGTGTTTGCTCTTGTCATTTTGCTGGGTGGGTACTTCAGTAGGGTGATATTGTGTGTTACTGCACTGGAAAGATTTTTTAAATCAAGGCACCTTGAATTGTTCCTCCTGGAGAAGCTTCATCACACAGGGCTCATTGCTATGTGCATCAAATAAGAGGGCATTTTCTTCCTTTCAATTAAAAACTAATTAACAACTACTTTACTTATGATGACGGTGACTCAGGGACAGGGAGTTGATTATTTGTTTTTGTTAAACTTCAAGATGATATTTAGAAGGGTTCATAATGTACCAACTTCACATGTGCACCAGTGTCATTGGGAAATGTGTTTCTGTAACACATTACAACTCTGCAATGATAAATAAATACACACTGTCATCTTAGCCCTTTTCATTTACACACATACTATACTGTACAACTAACACATCTATCATTTTTCACACACTAGTAAGCCTGCGTGTACCTTGTACCTACATCCAGCCTGCTTACACAAACATACACACAAACGCATACGGTAAGGCTGTGCTGAAAGACAGACAGAGCCCTCTCTGTCCACCCTTGACCAAATGACAAGCAGGGCTGTCGTTCGTGAGAGGGGTGTCTCTCTTTCACAGTTTGGTTCTATAAATCACTCAGCGGCGGGACGCCTCCTGGTCCTCCTGACGCAAACACATCTGACAATCAATTCATCATGATAGAGTCTGGATACGGTGGGGGGCATCACCAAACTTGTGCTTGTTGACAGTTTGTAGAGTGACTTTTGGCATCCTCATCAGCCCACCCTTATTGTAAAGAGATGAGAATTAAAGCTGTTTCTGTGTTTTACTCCGCTGTACATCTGAACCTGTGTACAGTTTAGGGTCACTTTACATGGCTTTTCATTTATTTTGCATAACAGGCACATATGATTAATTATAAACATGCGTAACACCATCTACTTTCCACAAGGGTCAAAGTTCATGACAGCATGCTGAGGCAGCGCTGAGATCCACAACATCAATGTTGAATTGGCATCACATAATCAGCCTAGTGTCTACATAGTTAGTGGTAAAATGTCAAACACGCATGAGCAAAAAAAACACACACAATCCAACATAACACTCCTCATAGTCAGAACCACTCTAGGCCTTGAGTGGCCTTGGGAGCTTAGTTAAAGGCTGCAGGGGAAGGTTTGTATGTAAATGGGTCTATTTGCAGCAAGGGCAGGGTCAGAGGGGCCTCATGCTGTTTAACATTACCTGAAGCACCCACTATGAGCCAAGATGTCAAATGCTCCACCACCCTCTAACGACCTGTAGGGAAACCATAAAAAAACTGTGTATTTTGGCTGAAGAGAGATGGTTTTCTGTCTAATTCATGATAATCCCTTTTCTCAATGTCTCTGTGTATATATATATATATATATATATATATATGTTCTGCATTGATGAATCCATATATTTATATGGTTGTTTTTGCTTGATTGTTTGTTTTCTGTCCATTTCCCTTCTCTTCCCATCTATATATATAGATATATATATATGTTCTGCATTGATGAATCCATATATTTATATGGTTGTTTTTGCTTGATTGTTTGTTTTCTGTCCATTTCCCTTCTCTTCCCATCTATGAGCCTTCTCTTTATGTGCCCACATGCATGTTAGTGTGTCCATGTTTGTTATCATCAACAGAGCGCAGCATTTAATGAGGGAGATGGGAGGAAAATAAATATAGTGCCTTTGAAAATGATTTTATCTCATCCTTTTATTGCCTCTCATTTTCATCCATTTATTGTGTGGGAGAAAGTGCATTGAAGCACAGAGAGAGAGAAAATTTGAATCATTACACCCCAGTGTCAACATTAGTTTGTCTTCCTTTATGCCTCTCTTCAGCTTTATTCATTCCTCTTGCCACAGCTGTGCACTGTGAGCTCTGTTTTTAACATCAAGGCAACTGCAGTGATACAGTAATGCAGTTCATGGAAAATATGTGTCCTTTCTGGTGAAAAACAAATGAGTAAATTGCAAAGCACTGCATATGTGTTACTGCAGAAGAGGTGATGTTTACAGCACACCCACTTCCTCTTTGTCTGCCTTCTCTAAATCAGCGATCTCCCTTTTCTTCCTGTCAGGTTCTTAATTGGTTTGACATTTCCTGCCTTTGACCTAAAGAGACACAGTCATTAGATGAGCCAACCAATAAGAGTGGTGGTATGTGGTGTGTGTAAGTGTGTGTAGGTGTGTCTGATTGCCAGTCGGAGAGGTCACAAGCTTTCCACATGCTAGATTGTTTCTAATTTCCTCTCCCTTTTTTCACTTCCAGCTGATAGCATGGTGAGTCTCTCTGCACTTCCTGTGCTAGCGTCTCACTCTGTGATATTGCTGCCTCTTTGATAATGTAGTGTTAGATGCAGTTGACAGGGTCAGAGGTTAGCTGTTAGAGTGAGGGAGCTTTGGATTTCATTAATTCACAAGTAAAATACCCAGTAATTGTCTGCACAGATCTTGCACACAAGAACATGGCCAAAAAGTAAAGGTCAAGTTTGGAGACATATGACACCATCCTAAAAATGAGTTATAAACAGTAACTTCTTCGACAAAGCAGAAAGGGCAGTGTTTTCTCCCCTGTTCATAAGATTATAACCAGTGATCCCAACCAATGATCCACCTCCACCATATTCCACTTCATATTCTTATTCATACTCACCTCACCTCAATTCTTGAGTAATGCACCAGTATCAAACCTTAAAGACGGCAATAGTAAGACTTAGCTAAAGTGGTCTGTGCTAGGTTTATTTGTGTAGCCACCAAATTAAAATATATAAATTGCTGTTCAGTGACAACCACCAAGCTAGATAGCTAGATGGCTGACTGCCATGTGATATTCTCAACAAGATGAAATTATTACATAAAGTGTAATATAAAGTGGGGTCAGTTAGTTGACCCCACTTTATAGTTGACGTATGTATATAATGTTGTCACTGTACATAACTTCGTAATAAGCCATAACTTGACGATGTGCATATCTAATGACTTGTCTGATGAAGCTGCCAGTATATATTTCAGTGTCTCTGTGTTTCAGCATGCCATTGTTTTAGCGTCTCTTTGTTTCAGAATCTCTCAGTGTCTTTCAGTGTTTCTGTGTCTCTCAGTGTTACAGTGCCTCTCAGTGTTTCAGTGTCTGCCAGTGTTTCAGCATCTCTCAGTGTCTCTCAGTCTTTCAGTATCTCTCACTGTCTCTCAATGTTCCTGTGCTTCACAGTGTTTCAGTGTCTCTCAGTGTTCTGGTATCTCTCAGTGTTTCAGTATCTCTCGGTGTCTCTCATTCTTTTTGAGCTTCACAGTGTTTCAGTGTCTCTCAGTGTTTCAGTATCTCTCAGTGTCTCTCAATGTTCCTGTGCTTCACAGTGTTTCAGTGTCTCTCAGTGTTCTGGTATCTCTCAGTGTTTCAGTATCTCTCGGTGTCTCTCATTCTTTTTGAGCTTCACAGTGTTTCAGTGTTTCTCAGTGTTTCAGTATCTCTCAGTGTCTCTCAATGTTCCTGTGCTTCACAGTGTTTCAGTGTCTCTCAGTGTTCTGGTATCTCTCAGTGTTTCAGTATCTCTCGGTGTCTCTCATTCTTTTTGAGCTTCACAGTGTTTCAGTGTCTCTCAGTGTTTCAGTATCTCTCAGTATCTCTCAATGTTCCTGTGCTTCACAGTGTTTCAGTGTCTCTCAGTGTTCTGGTATCTCTCAGTGTTTCAGTATCTCTCGGTGTCTCTCATTCTTTTTGAGCTTCACAGTGTTTCAGTGTCTCTCAGTGTTTCAGTGTGTCTCTGTGTTTCAGTGTGTTTCAGTGTATCAGTGTCTGTCAATCAATTAATGCTTTGAGGAGGAAAACTTTTAAATTAACTATGTTAGCTAAGATGAAGCTAGTAGCTAGTAGCATAGATCTGAGGGACAGCTACAAGGAAAAGTGGAGTAGACATAAACAAAACTGCACAGAAAACAAGATGTGAACAAAGAGTGCCAACATCAAGAACTGATTACATGTTGAGCCATAGCTGCACATTTTATTTTCTACATGCATTTTTATTCCAGAGACATTAAGAATAGATTGTTCTTTTATGAGTAGCTTTAATGTGGCTGGTGGTCTGCAGGCATCTTTCTCTTAATTAAAGCTGTTTGTGTGTATGAGGTCAGAGCCTTCAACTTTCGGACCATACCCCAGGGAGCTGAGAATCAATGCAGTGGGAGAGGAGCATTCTTCTTTTTCCTTAACTCTATCAATTCTCATTTACCTCCACCCACCCACCATCCACTGCCACTGTCCACTACCATGAAGACAAGCAAGCCCAAAGCGACCAGAAGTGAATTCATGGACTTTGCAAGCACATATTTATGTGTGTGGGTGGATGGGTGTTTAGTACAGAAAATGTGTGTGTTGTTTACTTTCAAAATCTTTAGATTGCTGTTCTTTAGTCTGCCTCCATCACTTCATTTTTCACATCACCTGTTCCTGTTCACGGCCTGTTCCTTCACATTGAACATTTTTATATACAGTCTATGCATTGAACACACTCTCTGGCTGCTGCACAGCTGGCAGTGAGGAAACAGTATGTAAAAGTATGTACCGTGTTTTGCCACAAGCCCTTCTCTTGATCAGTCCTGCCCTCCATGTTCACAATTCCCGCAGCTCCTCCACCAAGCTGCGTCATGTGTCTACAGTATTGTGCATTTCTCTTTGCAATAAAAATGGGAATAAAAAGACACCTTTTTTTCTATTTTCATTTGTCAACACATTTCACACAGTCTCAGAAATCACACATTTTCATTACCTTCATCCCCATTCTCTCTCACTCTCTCTGAGGTTTTGTAGGTGTTGCTATAATATAGTGTGAGGTGCAGTGATTAAGAGAATGGGCAGGAGCCTGGGCCTCTTGTCTCCTGGTATATTATATGTGACATGTTTCACAGCCTTCTGCTTTGCTCAAGAACACACAAGAGTCTTTCTCAGAACAAACTCTGTTACACATCTGAACCTGGCCAGTCTGTGTGAAGGTTAACGAATACAGCAGTTGTAAATATACATGTTTCTTTTACTGTTCATTTATCTAGCTCTGGTGGCCCTCGATAGCAGTAACATTGGCAGGACAAACAGTTGTCATTTTCAAATCACCCAACTAATAATAATACAACAAACAATATACGATAAACTCTATGGGAGGAATAAAGTTGATGATTCACTTCATGCAATTTTCTTTGTATATTGTCCCCTCTTGATCTATATGATTGATGGTTACATAACATCAGTATGATATTATGAGTATCATCACTCATGCAGGCAAACTGACAGTAAAAAGGGTGTGCTGGGGCTTATATCAAACCAGAATAATATAATATATCAATATTCTTCACACCCACAAACATTAAATTGTGTGCACTAAGCGTGCACAGTTTGTGTTTGTGCACATGTGTGAGTTTGCAAATGCAAGGTTATATGGGAGAGTAGTGTATACATATATTAGCACTGGACTTGATTATGTATTCTACAACACTACTTCAGTTCAGAGTCCTGGGACGTTTTACCGCACTTTTTTCTTTGAGTTGGGACATAATGGGCATTATTCAGGGCACAGTTATCAAATCTGACTTTTAAATCGTATACAAACACACATCACACATTCAATGGCATCTCCTTTCCTTTGCATTCCCTCAAATGCTTTCCATTCTATTTTCTCAGTTTGTCTCTCCAGGGAGGACTCGTATGAAAGGACCACAGCCCAGGGACATGCTCTGTTAATAGCCCTCCTAAATGAAGTCATCCATAATGTTACAACCCTTCCATACACACACAGATACACTCACTCATGCACACACATTCTCCTCTGTTTGTGCCCCAGGACATATTAGAAGCAGTGTCCGTTGGGATGGGGGTGTAGAAAGGTACATTTGACTGGATAAGAGAGTAAATGATTGAATGAGTGACCTTGGGATGGTAACACAGACGAGAGGGACGGACACGTTGAGTTTGATTAAAGGTTGGAGGAGTTGAAAGACAAGCTTAGGGTTTAGCAGGGGGAGAAGAGTGGCAGGGGATGGACAGGAGTAATGGTAAAAGTCCTTCAAGAAAAGGAAGAGATTGTGAGAGAGATGTTATGAATGAAGAGTGATGGAGGTAACGTCTGATCACGGAGTATTGGAGGTACTTTTCTACTTAAACTTTTAGAGGAAGAAACCTATTTTTAAGGTTCTTGCGCTTATGCATATTCATTTCATTCATTGTTTGAAACAGTCATTAAATCAAGATGCCGCATTTGCATCACAAATGCATCAAACAATCTAATGAGATGTAGCAAATAAGATATTTTTGGAATGAGTTTCCCAGGAAAGTTGGTCTGTAAGTCTAAATGTGTTTCATTGTTTTATAATTTTGGAAATGAATATCAAAGCTGGCCGCACAAACATGGTTTTAAGCGGAGCAGAGTTCTGTGGGCGTTGTTCCAGCATTGCAGCTGCGTTACGTCACTGAGAGCTGGTGTTTCTGTTCCTGGTCCTTCTCTGAATATTTCACACTGCGTTTGCTCCTGGGCTCTCTCCAAGAGAAAGGGAACCATAATAAATTATGCTCTGCCACATCGCCCTACTTCCCTCTACCCTCTCTCTCTCTTCCTATCTCTTTCTCTACATATGTCTCTCTCTATCCCTGCCTCTCTACTCTCACAGTTTACCTTTTTTTTCAAACTCTGGCTCTCAGTGTCCGTCCCTTGATTCTATATATCTGCTACCACTTCTCCCTTCTTCCCAGTCAGAGTGGTAATGGGTCTGAAAGATGTATGTGATGTAATCCAAACAGACTGCAGTTCTGTGTCGGGGATGCCGCTCCCACTGCTCCTGCCCGCTGCCCCCCATTCCACCTCCACCCTGCAGTCTCTGTTCAGACACAAGTAGGCCTCTCCCTTGTGCCGCTGTATCTCAGTGGCTTTGTTAGAAGGTGAATCTGATTGTCTTTCCTAGGGTTAGGGTAAGACCCTTTGATACCCATCTAGCATTCACAGAATTAGGCCAAAATAAGCATAAACTGTATATCCTCTTCTGTGGTGTAGGATCATCTACCAGAAAAAATGTAGCTATATAGTCATTAAAACATCCTCAAGATCATTTATATAATTAGTGTAACACCTGGGATGAAAGTGTTGTTTCCAACATTGTTAGAGCATAGTAGCAGCTAGTCGCTCTGTTGCAAACCTTACAGCTCTAATATTTCAAATGTACTCGAAATGAGTGGCAGATCATTGCACAGCTGACCTTGTGAACTGTGGTGGCCCTCGAGGCTGCAGACAGGTGCTCAACTGATCAAAGGCTGCGTAAACGCAATGAACTCTTGTACCTGCATATATCAGCCGTCTCCTCTTTGCGTCACTCACTTACTAACTTTCTCTCCCTCTCAGAGGAGGAAGCAACCAAGTATGACTTGTCAAAGAGCAACAGCACTTTTATCTGTTCAAATAAAGACAGGCAAAAGAGTAGGGGAGAGAGAGATGGAGATGATGTGTTAATGCAGGGACCAGGAGGATAACTTCAGAGAGAACAAGAAACCAATAGAGAGAGACCAGTGAGAGAGGGAATGCGTAGGGGAGAGATACGGATAGAGAAAGCAGATATTTTTGAAAGCCACATGTGATTAAAATATGTGGTTAAATATTGACAGCAAGGAATGTTTGATTACTTCTCTCCATTGCTACACACCTACTACTCTGCACTCTCTCTCTTTTCATTGCTTTTGTGTATCAATGTTAATAATCAACTTATCCTGTAACATTTCAGATTATTGAAGTTTGACATTCATCAAGACAGCCTTTCCCTTCCGTTTTTAACACTTGTTCTTGTCTTTTTCTTTCTCAATATTAAAGTTTTTCCCTAAAATAGTTCTTCTATTTTTGCTATTTAGTATCAACAAACTAACAACACATTTTAGTAGCTCACAGGTGGTTGCATTTGTTCTTAGCCGTATGAACTGCAATAAAGAATAAATATTCAGGCCATGCTCTGTGAATGTAGGTCAATGATGTCCATAGCTCTAAATCTGTTGCAGGCCATTAAGCCATAATTATGCTTCAGTAATCTAGTGGCTCATTGACGTGGTACTCTCTTTTTTGCAAACGTCTGAGCTAAGCATTTGCTCAAGTAAATGCAAACAAACTCAATGCATGTATTAGGGCAGGCACTAAGAGTCTCAGTAATGAATAAGAGGAATATGCATATATGTGTGTTCATTAGCACTTTAGCACATACAGACCAAAATAACTCCAGACAGTGTTTTTATACACACATCATGTCCTTTGTTTGAAACTGGCACACACACACAAGAAGAGACATTTGTTCCCAAAAAACAAAACATCCACGAGTGCTGTGTAGCAGCACAACTGCAGTGCTGCACAGATTTGGGTCAAGTGCTGGATGGTGGCCGTATGGCTCTGGAGTTGAGTTGTGGCTTTTTAACAGATTGGATTTACCCTCTCATCTGCTCATGGACGGGCTCTTACTGTGGTTCACATAATGCTTCAAGCGAGTCGGACAGAGCAGAGAAAAGCATGAGGGGAACGGGAAAAGAGCTGGACTACACCCTTCAGGGAAGTTTCTGAAAAGCTGCCAAGCAGTCAAGCAGGCATAAACTTTTGGTTGGCAAAAATGACATGGTGGTTTGTCATATTTGACAGTGGTCCTGTGCAGCAGTACACCTTATATTTCAATTTAAATCAAGAATGATTGGCCATTGCAAATTTAACTAATAATCAAATGAAAGATCAAATTAAAAGTTAAATACAGTATAAATGCTTTATATACAAATACTTTCATGCTTTATAATGTGCATTTGCATGATAATACTTCCTGTCCTGTTTTTGATCTTGAGATGCAGCAGATGAGTTTTCTGTGAGTACAGTAAACAATGTTTTGATAGAACATCCAGTTTGCTGCATTCATATTCTCAAGTGCTTGTTCATTGGGGCCATATATAGTTTAGCGCACATTTTGTAGCTGCCTGCTCCTGTATATCCAGGTTTATTTTTACTTCCAACCTGTGATGAAGTGTTTACTTATAATTTATCGAGGTAGTGCTATTGTTGTGTGGATTACTCTATGAAGCTGACAGGTAATCGTTTAACAATTTCACTTGTTTCACCATGTCAGAAGGAGTGAATCAATATGACAGCAGCACTCTGATTCACCTTGGCAGAAGGTTCCATGACAAGAGCAAGTGATACCGCCTTTTTTTAACATAGGACAAGTGGTTGTCAACAGTGGGAACCAGACCACAAGAACACAGTTTCCCGGCAACCGTTACTAAAGCTATGCCTTTTCTTGTTTGTGACACCCTTGTTTTTTCTTTGTATGTCTCAAAAATAGTGTCAGTGTGTCATCAGACGCATTTTCTTCTTTTGACACTTTTAAAACATATATTAACTTTTTGTCTTTGGTTTATGTATCAGTACAGTGGATCTAGAATTAGTTTTTTGTGGGTTAACTGATCAAGACAAAATTATGCTGCTCATTAAAAAGACTCAGTTGTTTAGCTTTGTTTCATATTAATACATAATGAATATTTAAGGATGTACAGGCTGTAAGAGTGATTTTAGCTTGTTACTTTCTAATTCATTTAATAAATTTCCTTCTTAGATATGTCCATGCAGTCCCATCAGTACAGGAACACTATATCGGATTCAGTCTTATTCTCGTCTGACCTTTAAACTTGCCACAAGCAGCAAATCCAATTTAACCTGTCCGATGTCTTTTAATTAAAAGAAATGTTCATCTCCAGAATGCTTCCACGCAGACACACATTCCTACATTCACTTGTAGATCTATGGGCTAAATGAATAATACATAACCCCCAAAACGCACACACACCTACTGTAATCACTCTCACAACCACACCAATTGTCTCCCTAACTTGGCAGTCCTGGCAGGACATCAAGTCTGTGTGATAAGCACTAATGCTATCTCCTCTCAGTAATAGATAAATCAATGCCGCACTGTGCCAATCAGAATGCTGCTTCAGCCCAAACTGACACGGCAAGCGCTCATCTCTGCAGTAACGATTGGCCCGCCTTTGCACTGACAGAACTGATATAATGTTGTTATAATGTTGACGCTTGGTTTATTGATTCCCTGTGTATCACAGACAGGAGATATGTTGGATAGGAGAGGAAAAGAAAGGAGGAAACCTGAAGAACAGAGGAGGTAAATGTCTGTTCTCTATGTAGAGAGTACTTGATAATCAATCTCACCCAACTAAATCCTTGACTTCACAGGATTAAGGGAAAGTGAAGAAATAAAAGAAAATGGAGGGTGTCATTTTAATTCACTGACTAATACTATCAGCTGCTAAATTTCACCTCAAGGTTTCTTTATGTAAATTTAATTTTGTATCATCTGATTCTTTCTCCACTTCTGTGCCATTGCAATAATGAGCTGCACTCATGCCAGAGTTCAAATAAAGTCTTCAGGCTGTTTGGTGGGTGGTGGAACACAGAGTGAGAGCAGAGGAGCTCAGTCAAACCAGTGTGGCAGCATTTTCAAAACCAAGAAAAGTAATTCCTTTTTTTTGGCAGAACATAAGCAGATTGACTTCACACACAAAGATACAACACAAGGATTTTTTTAAGAAAAAAAAACCTTATTGAACATTTTTACTTTCGCTTGAGTACTTTCCAGGGAGCTGCACAGAGCAGAATCTTTTGAACTAATATTGATATTCAGTGTTTCAACCTGGTGGACTTTTGTTTCTAACAGAGGAGATTGAATCCAAGTCCTTGAAATGATGGGCAAACTCTTTAATCACTACACCACACTACAGCACTATTAAGGAAAATATGAAGATTATGTGTCAGTGGCATATTGTGTGACTGTGTTGTAATGTGTCAGCATCAGTTAAGCAGGTCATATTCTGTCTGCATCCAGTGTGCACGGTGAATTACAAGAAAAGTGCTCACTGACAGGCAGCAGCAGCTACAAGCTCAAATGCAGTTTCCTGGGAAACCACTCCTCATCTAATATATGATATTGAAACTAGCTTATACGATGCTGTTACATCTCTGTTTCCTATTACCCTTTGTGCCCTCTCTGTGTTCTATAAAACCCAAACCAGAAATTCACAAATTCAGTCAAGAAATGTTTCATGCACTATCATTCATTATTTGTTCCTATGAACAAAAGTCCCATATGGGACTGTTACTGTATGTTTTCTGTTGGTAAATTAAAACAAAATCTCAGAGCCCTCGTAGGTTCAGTATCCTCCTTGAGACTCAAGATTTACAGCTTAATTTCTCAGGCATATGTAAGTTGTGCAAAATATTCACAAACTATCTCACAGAGAGACAAATGTGTGGATTATTTTCACAGTCTGCTGTCTAAATATATTCTCTGAATCTGTTTTCTTGATTTCCTTTGCTGTTTCATCCTTTTTCACAGTTTAGCATAGTCGAATTTAACTCGCCCGCCCCTCACATGAATGGCAGCTGATTACCTTGCCTAATTCTGAGCCAAAATCCACATGGCTTGCCAAAACTAATCAGCAACAAGTACACAGAGATACTCAGTAACCCTTTGCATACTCCTATGATGCAAGCACATATGAGTGCCTGCAAAAACATTTTTACTTTGAGTAGGGTGACCTATTTTTAATTTCTCTGTTCATGAGGAGTTTACAGTTGGTGACACACAGTGTCATCATGCATCTCATGCTAGAAATGTGGAGCAACAGCTTAAGGTGTACTCCAACAAAAGAAAGGTTTCTTCTTTATAAGTCAATGTCTGTATGTCACAAAGATGTTGCAATGCATGTTGGGCTACACATTTGAACAAAAAACAGTCATGCATGAGCTCTTTTGTGCATATGTGTGACAAGGTAAGGGTCAGAATCAGCACACAAGTTTGTATAAAAAAGTTATTTTATCTTTTTTCATGAAATTTCCATCATTCTGCAGAGCAACTATGAATAGTAGCATGTTTTTCCTCTGCCTGTTTCTCTTCTATTCCAGTCTGAACTCTGCATTGACAGAGACAGTCTTTGCTATTGATCTGCTGAACGGTGCCGCTCCCCTCATCCCCGAGGAAAATTAAAACAGGATAGAAAAAGTTATTTTCCCTTCCTCCCTGTTTCTCTGCTTTGTCCTCTCTGCGCTGCTGCCCCAGACAGCCCTGCAGTAATTCAAAACTTTTGACACATGCACCTTCTTTATGCCATTGCCTTCCCCTCTGTGTGTCTGTGTGTGTTAGCAGCTAATGTGTGGGGCGTGAGTCTTTTACAACATGTTCAATATCGCACCACAGGGCCTCACAACCCAGACAGCTACTCTAACGATGCAAGGCCAGAGAGATGGAGGGATGTGATGAGAAATGGCACTGAACTATCAGCGCAGAGTAAACCCATTTGTCTTCTCCTTCCCATATTCAAAACACCCCCTACAGCCTATAAAACATACCACACACATACCCACGCACACTAACAAAGAAACATTATATCTTCCAGATTCCACATTATACATCCCACAGAAGCTGAACCGCTCAGATTTCTAGACACATACACCATTCTCCCCAAGCTGTGCTTCAATTACCAAACCAACAGGGCTGGAAAGTGGAGACAGATATACAATATTTGGACCATCTGTGTTACCATACATATTTGTAATCTGTGAGTGCAATGTGGTAACTGCATGAATCTTGACTCCTTAACCATGTACTTTTATTTTCAGAGAGGCCTGAACAATAGGGCTGAAATTAATATTATGATGTAATTAGAAATATGTTTCCAATAGCAATATACTGTATATCACAAAATGTGAATATATGCAAAATGAAAATTAAATAGAAAGCTACCAGTGCACTGTAGTCAGAGCTCCCTTAAGCTTTTATTTTCACCAAACACATATCTTGCTCAGACCTAAAAAAGGTGAAATGTCACTAATAAAATCCTTAAAGCAATAGTGTGACCTTTTGTGAAAAAGTCCTATTCATTTTCTTGCAGAGAGCTTGATGACTAATGCGACTAATGCAAGAGCTTGAAAACTAATACGACTTTCATGTCTGTATGGTAAATATGAAATATAGCTTAAGACCTCTAAAGTTCACTAATCAACACGTTGACACTGTTTATTGGCCGGGAGCAGCAACTTCCTGGAATCTCGTCATCACCATGAGGTTGCCAAGAAGTCCCATAACGCACAGTAACACTACAAATTGTCTTTCTTGTCTTTTTTACATTTTTGTGAGCTTTAGAGGAGCTGATAGTTGGATATACCATTTCTTGAGCTAAGCAAGTTCTTTTCCCCTGCTTCAAGTATTTATGTTTACTAGCTACTGGCTATATCCTAATATTCATGGATATGTGAGTGGTATCAATCTTTTAATCAATTAATTAAGCAGATTTCATCAGAATTTGACCTATTCAGTTAAAGGTGGCAAATAACATGATATAGAGCAAACAATGGCACTGCAAGTAACCAAGTTTAGCTGTCGCTATAGCTGCTGCTGTGAAGCTAACATGCACAGAAGATACGACGGTCCCAGAGCCAGTACACTAGCTCCAAACAGCATTAATCACAACTCTTCTTCCACCATAGCTAACATCAAGTCAGGGCTGTGGACAAAGACCAGATTTTTGTTTTCAGAGCACACAGAATAGACAGCTAGCAGACTGAGATATTCCCTGAATTTGACCAAAAAAACACCATAGAATTTCACTGACTGTCTATAAATACTTTTAGAGTAACTTTTATTTAATTTATATAAGGTAATATTCAAACACAGTTATTTTCCTTGTAAAACATTTACAGCTCTTGTAGAATTTCAGCTTTAAGGGGCTGTCATGGTTAACTGGCATGCTGCTCAGTAGACATGGACATGTTACATTTTCTCAATACAGACCCAGTGATAGTTTGACAACTGGCAGAATGAGGGGAGATGTGTGCTAATATTTGCCTGGTTATCCATTGATCCATGCGGATGAGTGTTAAGGCTTTGTAGATTAGGTGGCCTGCCTCAGGGCTCTGCGGAAATCAGCAGGATACACTCTCACATCAGATCGTCTTAACTGGTCTCCACTTAGAGGGGAAGTTAATCTCACTGTCACACAACAGAGTAATAAAGATTGTAAAACATTGGAAAGTTGTTAGAGTGACTGAATGATTAACAGTGGCTCCCAGATGGTGCTGGGTAACCAATCCACCCTATATTGAATTAGCAGTTACTGATACATGGGTGTAAGATGTTTAGCTGTGTTTCAAGGCTTAGCTCTGTTTTGCAGTGATGTGATTTAACTAACTGACTGATGTCTCCAGTGGTTTTTGTGTAAATGCTCATAAACACTGATCATTTTACAAGTCAGACTGATTACTGTTCATTTAATAGTGCTAATGCTGCCCATGGGGTAAATTATCATGGGATGATTATTGTGTTTCCCACTCAGTGATATGGCTTTCACCAAAGGGAGTTTCTAGTATCGATGCTATGTCAACAAACACTATCTTGTTTTTCACACAGGATTGCTTGCCTCGCAATAAACATGTGCACTATCACCATTTTCATTTCAGGCTCAATTTGGAACGCATTGACCCGGCGATGGTCAAGTGAGCACAGGCGAACATGGCCTATAGGGAGGGGCAAACTGATAATACATAAGATGGCAGCCAAGTGTGGGTTGTTGTGAAAAATTAGAATGGATGCCACTGGGGGGTTTGGTCTCTTTTTTCCTCTGTAGTGACTGGTATTCCTTAAATAGTGAATGTGTGTGTGTGTGTGTGTGTGTGTGTGTGTGTGTGTGTTGTGTGTGTGTGTGTGTGTGTGTGTGTGTGTGTGTGTGTGTGTGTGTGTGTGTGTGTGCAGGATGTAAAAGCAGGACAGACGCTGAGTACCTCTCAGCTCTCCTTATTCACATGTGTTCCCTAGAGATGCATATAGGCTTGTTTTAGAGTGCGGAAAAAGAAGTGAGAGCTAGAGAGGACGCTGAAGAAAGCCAGGCTTTTAACCCTTCAGTGTAAGGTGACTTATGTAAACAGAAATTGTGCATCCTATGTTTTCAGTCCCATAGCTGACAGACCAGTCCAACTGTACCCGATTCTTCCTTTTCCACCTTTCCTCCATTTCTTCCTTTTCCACCTTTCCTCCATTTCTTCCCTCATTCCATCTCTCTCCGCCTCCCACGATCCTGCCCTCACTTCTTCCTCTGCTCTACCTGCCTGCCAAGTTTCCTCTTCTCTCGCCCACCTGAGCCCAACACCTGTGAGTGAGCAGTGAGTTCCAGGAAAGGGGGCCAGGATGCCGTCGCAAGCAGCCTGTCACGAGTTCTCTCCCACTGAGTAGATACCTCACACAGCCAGCCTGCCTGCCTCCCCTCTGGAGAGCCAGAGCTACCCCAGAGATTGTGTTTCTGCAGGGGGGATTTTGCTGCACACTCTCTGTGTTTAGGAAGCTGGGGAATGTCTTATCTCTTTTCTACTGTACTTTAACACACATTCAACACAGCTGGACGCACACAGCTGCACCCACAGACACAGAAACACATTGTTCTCATAGCAAACCTGTTCACAAGTGTGGGCTGCTTAGTGGTAGTAAGTCGTGATAACCCTCTCACAGCCACCAGATGGCCTGCTCTCGCTCATCAGTGTAATGATCTGGCAGCCAATCACACACTATGTAATATTCATGAATGAAAACAAGGCTGGATGGTTGAGTAAAGTGTTTGGTGAGGGGGAACAGACATTATGTTAGTTTCTTTCATTTATTCAGATTCAGTATTGTTCAGAGTATTGTTCCCAGATTTTTTGGTGTGTTGCTGTCACTCCAACGTCAATTCAGCCCACGATGTAAGAGTGCTCAACGGGTTGTAAAGTGTAAACAAAATATGGAGGCATTTGTCAAACTTGGCTGCATCCTCAGCTAAGTAAGCGGCATTATGCAAGATACTTTCAAAGCTTTTTGTAATTCAAGTTTTTTATTGACTTTTCCAACATCATAAAGACCATAATGCATCTTGCAGTAAATCATTGAAGAACTGATAACAGAACAAACAGAGCAAGCCTGGACAAAGCTAAAATTAAGTAGCTATTACAAATAAAATAAGGTAAACCAATTATTACCAAACATTAAAGGCTCTAGTAAAATACAGGATACTTAAATGGGGCATCCCATTTTCACATTAAGATTAATTTCCTATTACATTTGCTTCTGTATATAAATTGTAAAGAATCAGACCAAACGTCATTAGAATCCCCTCCATAATTAACAGTCCTTACAATCAGAGATTTTAAAAAGGCCATGTCCATACTTTTAAACATTCAGCAAAACCAGGCTGTCCAACTTTTACAATGGTGGGGAATAATCCTTGAAGCACCAATAAAGCCTGGCAGTGATGGGATATACCCAGTGGGTAGGAGAGACTAATAAACGCAGCTGGGAAGATTCCCTCTTGAATATTCTTGATTATACTGCTTCTAAAAAGGGGAGACAAAAGAGCTTTTCCACATTAAAGAAAGTAGCTGCTTCATTACGTTATTACAGTGAGGAATCTGATCTTAGCAGTGACTAACAATTATTTTCATCTTGAACCATCATCAGGTGAAATTGTTATTTTCCACCCATAGGAAACCAAAATCCTAGAAGAGTCATAGCTGTTTCTTTCATTTCTTCTAGACACAAATGAGCTACTTGTAATAGTGGATCCTCTTTTCAAAGGAAGGAAAATTGTACTAGGCTATATTTAAAGACAATCAGTTCTTCACTGTTTGATGTAGCTGGATGCAGCAGTGGCAGTGTTGTCATCCTTAAATCAGAGAGACCAGGGTTCAAACCAGCTTAGGACAAACCTCCAGTAAGGTTCTTTATGCATAGACCACAATGCAAAACAATCAAGCTGACCAGCATCACCCTAGTGCTCCTAAATGATTTTTATGCGCAATGAGCAAGACATTAATGACCTCAAAAAGATACAATGATGAGATCTCTTACATTTCCCCTTTTGTAATCTTAATTCAATATCCATTTGTCTCAAACCTCAGTCTCTCCCTATCTCATCTTTACTCCTGAGGGGGTTTTAGGAGCAACAGTTCAGACTGAAGTGATCTCACTTCCATTTCTCTTGTTGTAATCTCAATTCAGTGTCCATTTGTCTTACCCAAGACTCAAAAACAACAATTCAGATTGAAGTGATCTCATAAAGATGTACAATTGAGCTTTCTCAAGACTTAAAGAAAGACCATTCTGAGCCAAATATTTTTTCCTCTGGGCAGTACTTTGGTTTATGACCAAATACCTACAAAACTAATACCACTGCCATCAGCCTCTGCTTTATTTTGTGTTTAGTCGTTATTAACAAATTGACAAACTACAAACCAATCTGCTGCTAAACATCAGCTTGTTAACATTGTTGTTGTGAGCATGTTAGCATCTTGATGTTAGCATTTAGCTCAGAGGCACAGCTGTGCCTAAATACAGCATTACAGAGCTGCTTACATGACTGTATACTCTTAGGCTTGTTGACTAATTGATTTATTGTGAAATGTTAAAAAATGTGAAAAATGCCATCAGCAAATCCCAATTACCCCCGAAGCACTGGCTGACATGAGCATTGGGTAATTTCTTTAGATTCCTTGTTTTGTCCAACCAATTGTCCATCACCCAAATACTTTTTTCTGTTATTTACAATTATAAAAGAGAGAAAGGAAGCAAATCCTTCTATTTCAGAAACTAGAAACAGCTAATAGCAATTAATTTTCTGTCGACTGACTAATTGACAAATCAACTAATCATTTCAGCACAATGCAGTCAGCCAAATTATGTTATTTACAATTATCATGGTAATTTATTTTTATTTTCTTACATTTGATTTAAAACATGTTCAAATCCAGCATAGAGCGGAGCAATGGAACGTGACACTGCTTTGTTATCTATGGCAGCCAATTAACTTCATGCACAGTCACACAAATATGGATAAATACACAAACATACCCACACAAAGACACACATAAACAACATAAAGCTGTAGTCTTATCTGTGATATGCAATTATGGGAATATTTACCATTGTGCTGATGGTAGCAGTAATGACTAGAGTATTAATATATTAGTATGCACGGGCTGTCTGTGATTTGCTCTGGAACACCACCTTGCATTGTTAAACCGAGAGAGAATAAAGTGTCTGCCGCAGTTATTGTCTCTCCTTCTTTGTTTCTGTCTCTGCTTCGCTGTCCAAATAACGTCTCCTGGTCTTTTTTTCTGCTTTCTTTTTCATCACATTTCTTATTTTTTAATTTTCAATTTCTTTCCCACAATCATTCTCTTTCTAATTCAGCCTTCGTCTCCATTTCTCTTGTATTGCTAAAGGCTTTTCATTCCCAGATACTGAGTATAAAACCAAGATATGTTCATTACTCAGCATTACCAAAAATAGATATTTGTGCTTTTCCTCTCAGTATCTTATTAATATAAATAAAGGTCCAAGTAAATCTTCAAAAGTAGTCAGTCACGAGTTCTACCTTTATGTCAGCAATCACTTTGTGAGAGTGGAATATTTTGTTTTGAAGTCAACCTTTTTACCTCTCTTCCTTTTGCCCTCTTCCTCTGCTTTGCTCCCTCGCTCTCCCCGGTGTAATGACTCATCTAATGTGTTGTGAAGTCCAGCTTTCGACCGTGCCACTGGTCTCGCAATTGCACACAAAGCAAGGCAAGCCTGGACCTAATCTGTACACCGCAGCCAGTCGTCTCCTTCAAACCAGGAAGGAGTGGTGCCACAGACAGAGGCAGTGAGAGCAAAAGGTGAAGAAGAGGAGGCAATCAGTGACACAAAGGCATAACAAGAAGAAAAAGAGATAAAAACAGAGGGAGGGAGAGCTTCTCCATTTAAGGAGAGACAGAGTTCTGGCTCTATATAAAGTGTACATGGACATGTGTTAACCAGTCCCAAGTCTACTTTTTATTCTACAAGGTCATTAGCTTGAACATGCTGTTAACTTCAAACTGTACCATGAAAGAAAGAAGAAGAGCCAGATAAACCGTCCCTGCTGACTCCGCTTTGAAGGACACCAAGATCCCTGTGAAGACCCACATTTCTTTCTGTCCCACTCTCTCTCTCTTTCACTCTCACAACACACACACAGACACACAAATTCTCCCCCCCCCTCAGTGAGTCATCGGTGATGTGTCAGAGCCAGATCGATATTGGGTGTCTCTTCCACAGATAGAATGGCAGGCCAAGAAACCCTTTGGAAAGGAGAAAGTTAGGCTATGGAAACATGTTCTATCTTGACTGCTAATATTACCATTGACTCATTCCTCTGGGGACCATCCGCAGATCACAAACAAGACTCACAAGTGAAATTCTGGATATTGGTAGTTGAAAACCATGTATTTTGAAAATGTCAACCTTTCAGGAGCTCAGAAAACAGTCTTGTTTTAAGCCTGGTAATAGCACATTTTTGACCTGATCCAGCTGGGTTTGAAAGAGGTTTACGAGCTGAGGTAGGTGAATTCTTAAAGCAACAAGTCATCATACCAAATTACAAAATAGGTTGTTTGTCACTGACTTCCCAATTCTTCCACTGTAGAGTTGTCTGATGCCCCTGTCAAGAGGATGTCAAGAGTTCCTTTCAAAATGACTCAATTACAAAAATAATTCATGAGAGCATTTTTGCCACCTCTCCCCTAGCATTATCCCAGGCAAAAACTGGGAGAAAAAACTAAATTAACATACCCAAAATAATAACTCATAAACATAAGGCCTATCTGTATATTTCTGGTGTCATTTGATAGATCAGAAGCTATTAATCAATTGTAAGTATGTACCTTCCCAGTGTAAATGGAGATGCAGGAAAAGAAAATGTTCGTCCTTGGCTAGTATAAAATCTAAATCTCAAACTAGAACCATATCACCATTATAAACAAGATCCCGTAGTTAATAATGCAACTGAATGTCTTCTCCAACTCCTTGACTACAAATGTAACTGTACATTTAATGAAAAGACACTAAATGCAACAATTATGATAAAATTTATAAAAATCTACTCGGGCAGTCTCCATGTTTTGGTCATGTTTACTATTTATATGTTGACATGTTGATTAATTTTAAAACACTATTTACTTTCATGTAGCATGTTACAAATATTATACATCTCATGTATAAAAACATTTAAAAATTAATGCTACATTATTTGTATCTTAAAATAACAGCAAAATCATTTTGATGGTACACTGACTTGTAATAGAGTGAATGGCTCTATCATTGCCACTCCAGCCCACAGTGCCTGCTACTGCACATAACATAATAGCCGTTAAGAGACTGGTATAAGACTCAGTACAACGAGTTAGCCACCGGATGCCAACAAATATTGTGTGTTAGAATGGAATGTAGCGTTCGTTGCAATTTTTTTTTTAATAATGCAAATTAAATCATACAATTACTAGTGGATTTAAGTGACCAGTCCTACCAAAACAACAAAGGTAAGACACAATTCATAGTTGTAAATGTTGAAATGTGTTTGGTGGTCATGTAACAATGCATTGTCAATCCCAAGTTGTCACATATACGTTTGGTCTAGACCCCTTGGCATCACTTTTTAACACACTGGGTTGCCCTTTCTGGACATGCCAGGCAACGATAAATATGCTACTCCTGTTAGACTCTCAAAAAAAACACAGGGTTAACAGTGTGAAATGCACGAAGTTTTGTTAGTTTTAGGCACCAAAACCACTTTGTTAGGTTTAGGAAAAGATCATGGTTTCAGTTAAAATAAGTATGTTAGATATGTAAGTTACGCTCTTTATACTACATCACTGTCCATTATGTGAGGACTTGGGAGTGAGACCGCGTTGGGTCACTGGTTAAAATAATCTAGCTTCCAATTTGCAGGGAACCACAGTCTGTGGTGTCAGATGCGTCCACCCAGACTTTTTCCCAAAGCAATTTTGCAGCAACAACTTTCACCTTTACTTCAGAGAGAGAACAGTCATTATACTTACAATCACAAGGGGTCCCTTGTCAGGTCAAAATGTAAATATGGGGCATGTGCTTAAAGCAGAATTAATTGATGTGTTTAGCCACTTGGGGGCAGCAACACAAGCTGAAACCACAACATTAACATCACCACTTACTTTTCATATGTCTATATGCAGTAAAGCAAATAATTGACTATTTAAATTAACTATATCCAGCACACACAGACAACATTAGTATTCATTTGCAGTCCTGTTTTTGGACTTCTGACAAACAATTAACTCTCCTATTAAGGGTGGTCTACACTGTGTTCAACAGCTACTTGCTAACTTTTTCTGCATTGTCCGGTTTTTGTATCATGAGAGTCGTTTTATGCTGCTTCAGCCCAACAGGCTGCATCTCACTTGTATCCATTCAGTCTATTTAATTGCACTAATTTGCCCCTCCACATTAGTCTATTAACACCTCTTCTCATACAATTCACACATGGCAGACCGCACTGGAAAAACATCCAACGGAAGATCAATACGATGTTCATTTTGTCAGTGCATCCCTCTGCCATCTAATGCACCTCGGTGACCTCCTTGCAAGCAGTGGTTGATCCCTTACTGGAAGAAATGCACTTCATTGGTTCATCACTAGTTCATGGCTTTGTCTGACCGACCAATTCACCAGCTGCACACACTTCTTCACTTCTACAATGTGTCTCTTTGTGTGTCTGCATGTGTGAACCCATGGATATGTGTCCTCTGCGGTGTGTTTTCTAGGACTAACAGCTAGACTGTAATTTACTATGGAGAATGAGTTTTTGCATGTGACAGATCTAATCCATGTTCTTTTCCTGTGCTCTCTCTCTAACAGGTCTCCTATCCTGTGTTTCTTCTCACATGCATTCCCTGTCCTTAATACATTTATTCTCTTAATCGTATCTGTGGGGTCTGGATATTGTAAACTATCCCTGGAATACTTGTCCAAGGGTGACCTTTTTTGTAATTCAATATTCCCAGTAGGATTGGGAAACTCTTTTTCTTCCACGGTTTTATTCTTTGAGGAATTTTCATGCTTTTCAGGGTCATTGTAGTTTAACAGTGAAATAAGTGTCTTGCATATTGAAAAGGCTCTTAAAAAAGATAAAGAATTCTGCAAACTGTCCATCACTTTATCCAGAACACTTTGGTCCTCAGGCATCAAATAGAATTTATAGATTTCTATTAATTTAAATCAAGTAAAATATATTCATACAATTCATATTTTAGAATCAAGTGGTTTTTTGATCATCACTAGCACTTTCCACTGAGCAAAAACTTTGCCATACATTTTAATGAAAAACGTTTTAAAAGGAATAAATAGGTTTAAACAAATTTTCTCTATGGTTTTATGTCTAGGAAAACAGTAGCTTCTTGCTGCATCATGACGCTGTTGTTCATCATAGTGTACTGTAAACAAGGTCCACCTGCAATGAGAACAGATGACAAAATTTTCCAGAATGAAAATGCAAACAAGCTGCTGGTTTTGCTTAAGAGCTCCACTGAGTGCCTGTACTGCAATGGATTTTAAAAATCCATATTGTATCATGTTTTTTTTAATCTCATTTTCATCTAATATTGATTGATATTCAAAATAAACACCAAAACAAACCTGAAAATAATGAGATGTACATATTGGGAAGTAAATGCTCAATTTGTTCTAAAAAGATTTATTTTAACTTCTTTCCCACAGCTAAAAAACACATAAAGCCTTGCAGAAAGCAATGATGCCAGTGCTGCCTTCTTAAGTTCTTTGCATTATCTTGTATTTCTCTCACCAACATGTTCAACTGCTGTAGGCCATGATTTCCCAATACTTTTACTCACTACAGTCATATAGGCTTCCATGCATCACCTACAGGGACTCCCGGGAGGTCGGTTTTCACACCTGAGTACATGACAGCTCAACAGAAACTTCTGATTGTCGGAATCAGAAAAATTCACAGTTTAAGGGGACCTATTATCACACACACTCCGTTTCTTTCAAGCAGAGAAAGAGAAGCAGCCTTATTAAAAATCTGATGTTGGTGTAAAGAATGCTGGACACAGGAATTGCCCCTGTTTCTCTATTCCACTGGTGTCTGAAGTGTCTATCTCCAGAAGCGCTGCACCACCACATCCCACTAAACCGCATTACAGTATAGCATCTGATGGGAGAGGCTGAGAGACACAAAGCTTTATTCACATAGCGTGAGAAAGGGTGTGAAAGTGTGTTAGATTTTTAATTTGAAAAAGGACCGAAGGAGGAAAGTGCAGAGCGCATGAGTGAAAAATGGATGCATATGGTTCTCCTCACATGCGTCAGATGTGACTATTTATCAATGGACCTTTTCAGAGTTAGATGAGAATCTGCATCATCATCATCGTCATCATCATGGCCATCTTTTTTAAAACAATCATCTGTGTGTCACATGCTGCAGCTCCATGGATCCGGAGAGGCAGAACACGTCATGAAGGTCGTTTCACACTGTAATCTAATTCATTTAACCTTCTCTTACCATTTGCTTTCTCATTCAGCTGCTTTCTATCTTCTTCTTTTCTACTTTCAGCACATATACATACACACCCACACACACACACACATCTTTACCTACCACTCCTCTCATTTCTGCAGCGCTGGCTGGGCTGAACCACGCCATTGATCTGTTCAAGTGATTGATTGCAGTGGCTGAAGGGTTTCACTTTTTTCCACCTTCAAATGAGCACTCATTTGCACATCACTATACTTTAGTGCATGAGTGTACACGCAAGCACACACACTATATTTTACAGAGCATTTTAGTGCGATTTACCATGCACAAACAAGCTGATGGGTGGTACAACAGCTTTCTGTATTCTTGTCCTTTGCATAGACTTTATTTATATTATGCAGATTTGTAACATGGGCACAGCACTTTGTGGGCTGTAGAGCTGTGCTGGAAAGTAGATAATGCAGTATATAAATTGTGACACACTTTGTGATAACATTTTCTCAACAAATGTTGTCAGTCTTTGCCATCGAGGGCTTCTAGCTATAGGCCAGATGACTTGGCTTCAGCAGGATTCAGCAAGTCCATGTGACAGACTTATTTCAACTAGAGAAAAGATAAAACACCCTTTGTTCTTGTTTATGGGAAAACAGTAGACAGGGGAAAGGTGAATTTAGTAGAAAGATCAGCATCCACAGTGCCACAGATGCCACAGTTTTCCACAGACTTTTTGAAGATCCCTGATAATACACAACTACTACTTCTTTCTTCTCTGACATTTCTGTTAAGGGATTAAGTTCAGAGTTTAAGTTAGGGTTATATATTCAATTGTTTGATTTTTTTAAAAAACAACAAAAAACAAAGGTCTCATTTAAGGTTAGAAAACCAATCAATTTAAAGATTTTGTTAAAGATTTGAGGCAAGGAATGCTGCATCATGGACATGCAAAACAAAGATCGTCCATCTATAAAGCCAAGGTATTAATCAATACTGACCTTTCAGCCTTTTCCACAACAGTTAATCCCTGACTCCAGGCCAGCCACGACCTGACTCATGTGAACTCATCAAACAACTCCCTGTCGCTTTGCCTTTCTCGCTCTGTGTCTTTCTCCCTTTTCATGCCTCCTCTATCCTCTCATCTTCCTGATTGATGTTCGACTCAAACCCCAGTTTTCTCTATGATTCACTCTCTCTGTCTCAGTCTTTCACCGCCCCTCTCCCTTACCTTCTCTCTCCTCTTTTTCAGTGCTTGCCCTCTTTTTAACAGCATGATTACACGAAAATAGTCTTTTATGTTTCCTCTTGCGTTTTATCTGCCTGTCTCCGTCTGGCTGCCACCAAGTTCAGGTTTTGTTTATTACGGCTTCCTCTGGTATCAAATGTTCAAACAGATTAAACATTAATGTAAAGTTATTTGTGAATTTCAGGGTCAAATGAAGGATAATTCATCCATTCAGATGCCATCTGTGTTTGTTCTTGTACAATGTCTTAACTACCCTCCTCCTGTTCAGATTTAATGTCATCCCTTCCAGATTTTTTTTAAATATCAACTATATATCTAAATCTAATATCAGTGGGCTGTTTGATTATCACCTTTCATTTTCTCACTAGCTTTACTGTCAGATACTGCACAATGTGTCGTTTGGCCTTCATCTCATTGTGGCTAATGTACTCAGGCTTCCCTGTCATGAACTGCCGTGTGCTGAGGTCTTTGGTTTTGTCATCTGCCCTCCTTCCCTCCACTTTCTCCCCTTCATCAGGAACTAATAATAATGACATCCAATTAGCACTTTGTAATTACCTCTTCACCCAGAGAGGCCTGATGCTGATTGACTCATCAAAAATGTGCGTGCGTGTGTGTGAGTGGGATGAGAATGTGAAATCTCACACTGATTTGAAATCTCTTCACACATTTTTCTTTCCGATTGGCCCTTTCACTCCCTCTTACAGTAGATTTGCAGTCAAATTTAGTGTCTCTGTAATGTGTGTTACTGAGGGATGGGAGGCGCACTCCCTGCTCAAATGGGACCACCCAAAACCAGTATGAAGCCCAAATGGGGCCAGATAAAGCTATTCTGCCTCCACAGGCACTGCTGTTTACTTATGTATACACACACACACGTACACACTCACATATGTGTTTGCCAATTGATCATTACCAACTGTTCTTCCCATCAGGCCCTGGCAAAGTGGCCATCTCTCTCAAATGTATTGAGGCTAGCTTTTCCACAAACGCACACGCACAGCAAGTCTGGTCAAGGTGTTGATTGTGCACATTTGTATGCAGGCTTGTGTTTGCATGTGCACACAGTCTCTTAGCCTGCATGCTTTCAGCTCCTCCCTGCATCAATCATTGTCCACCCTCTAATGAAATGAAAGAACAGACTCATTAAAGCACCTCATTCTCCCACGAACAGAGCCGAGTGAAGGAAAGAGTGCTAGAGGGAGAGAGAAAAACTCTGAGATAGTGGTAATGAAATAGAGAGAATCATGGAAACAGATTAACATATGGAATGGAGAAAAGGTGTGACAGAAGCACTGCTGGCGAGAGAGGCACGCGAGATACAACAGTTAGAGTTGGATAGGATAGACAGAGACATGAAGAGCTGGAGTAAAAGACAGACAGAGGGAGGGATGGATGGAGGATTCCTGTAAGGCGTTGGAGAGCAGGGCTGGTGTGGGTGCACATGGATGAGACTCATTTGCGCAGGCCTCCTCCATGGCAAATGGAGAAATCTCCCTGATTTCCTCTTTTCATGTGCCCTATTGATGCAGAGCCAATCTGTCTGCCCGACCATAACTCAAAAGACCCATATTTATGCCGTTCACTTGTCTCTCTCGCTTTTCAGTTTTCCTTTTTTTCTGTGAGTCAGGGGCTTGTCGAAAGATACTTTGAGCCGTTCATGCTCATTGTAGGCACCGGGTTTTCATCTGGTTTCTTACAATCCCATCAACAACATATTGTCACATTATTGTATCCTGTTTTACTATTTGTATCCACTCTGTATAATCAGATCTAATCCCAAACTATCAGCACTGTTCACATTGTGAAGTATATATTTCATCTTCCTGCCTTCTTACCTGTTATTACAGTTTTTTTCATTTGCTAACCTGCACTGGTAGTCACAAACTGTAAAACTGTAGTCACAATGTCAAAACTCTTCACACAGTCAGCGAAACAGAGATGTATGTGGACCAAACTGTGAATCATTTTTCATTGCGTTCACACAAAATGCATTCAATGACCACTTTCTCCAAAATCCATGAACTCTTTTCTCATTACTACTTCACCAGTTGCAAAACACTGTATGTGCTCATATCTGCAGCACTTTTTTCAGATGCTAACACACTGAGTCCAAAACTGTTAAAAACACACTCAAAACAGAATGATTGCAAATATCCTGCATTTTTGCAGTAGCTGGACAGATTTATAGAAAATCTTAGCAGAACATGTACCTACATTTTATGTTTACATTTGTGCATAGAGAAATGTGTGTAGTGTTTTGAATGTGGTTTTACTGTAAAACGGCAAGCTGTGTGTAGAGCGGGAAATGTGCTTATATTTTAGCAGAATTGGTTCAAGGGTTTGGTACATCATTACAGGTTGTGGTCATTGTGTCTCAGGTACCAGTGTTACTGTGTACACAACTGAGAAAAACTGTATTGCAGCACAGAAATTTCATGACCTTTTAAAGTAAATTACTGAATGCAGTGATATAGAAAAAAATAAATGATACTGAATGGAATGTCTGTATTTCTGATTCACTCTTGTTACATATACTATAGTACAGTCAATAAAGGGAAAATATGTTATTCTTACAGTTTCTCTCAGTTGCTTTGGAACATTTCTAGAATCATCCTTACAGTAGCAATTGCAAAACTATTTGTATTTGTAAATTATGGCTAAGGTTTGGATGAAAATTATTGAAAATGCAAAAGGCTTATATACAGTTATACATTGCAAGGGTTTGGATTGGGATAGGATTCATTGTTACACTTTTACTGTATGCACTGTAATTTGTTGACAGAGCATATCATTGTGATGCAGAAAATAAAAAAACAAGACTATTTTACAGCACTGCATAGCATAACGGAAACAATTACAAATTAGAAATGGAAACATGGAAACACACCCTCAGGTTGACGTTCCTGTCTGGGCCACAGATTCTTCTTTACATCACAACAGATATCAATTTACTGTAGTACACATTTACAAAAAATGTCTAATAGAAATGTAGAAAACATGATTCTCACATTATATTGCATGTAGTGACTTACACAATGAACTTATGACTATGTTTTGGGGGTAAGACTATTCAACAGACAACCAGTAATATACATTGTGATCAACATGACATACAGTAAGCAACTGATAATGTAGGCAACAGGAGACAATTCTACATAATCATTACAAAGCATGTGCAGTTTGCACAAGTGACTAGATGATGTGGAAGTTGAACAAGTAGAATTTAAATTCTGATCTGAGAAATGTATCAAAGTGACTGAGAACAATTATTCTATAATGAAATACTGATTTATATAAAAATTTAAGTGATGCTCCCTGTTGTCAGTGCTTTGTAGGTCAGTGTGTTATGAGTGAGAAATAAGTGTTTTGGAAATATTTGGCCAAGATGCATGTTGGTAATGCAGACTGTGTGAAGAGTTTGGAAAAAGTGTCTTCAGTTTTGACCATTGCATCTTAGCAACTGAAAAAAACTGTAATGCAGTTTGTCTTTTACGTTGCCCTTCTCAGCCCTCTGATTCCTTCACATTTGGAGTTGTGCTGTGGTGTCTCTGACAGCGCTGCAGTGTGTGTTTATGCATATGGAAGCGGAGTGGATGGGAGGTGAATACACACTGATCTGGATGAATGGCACCGGGCCCAATGCCCTGTGGAAGACAGAAACACTGTGCTAGAGGATTAACCGCTGTTTAAGCCCTTATGTCTGGGGCGGCTGCACTCTGTGCTCTTTGTGTGTGCGTGTGTGACTTTGCTCTTATGGGTCTGGATGCTTGTGTGTGGATGTGCATATATGAGCTTGCCCGCAGATGTGTCTGTGCAGCAATGTCTGCTGCTAGCAGATTAGCTCGGAGGATGAAAACAATGGCCAAGCCTTGAGACAAGAGAAACAAAAAAAAATCACAGAGAGAAAGAGAGAGAATGAAAATGGAGAAATGATGAAGGAGGGAGAGGAAATATTGACTGATATTGGAAAATGACTAGATGAATAGGAGAAGGACGGTATTAAATAGGAATGAAAAGAAGGTGCCTCTCAGCACAGAGTAAATGAGGTTAGGAAAGGTTTGATGAAATTTGAAAATGGAATAAGGAAACTTCAGAAGCAAAGATGTGTAAGCTTTACACAGACGTTTAGAGACGTGTGTGTGTGTGTGTGTGTGTGTGTGTGTGTGTGTGTGTGTGTGTGTGTGTGTGTGTGTGTGTGTGTGTGTGTGTGTGTGTGTGTGTGTGTGTCTGTGTGTGTGTGTGTGTGTGTGTGTGTGTGTGCTGTGTGTGTGTGTGTGTGTGTGTGTGTGTGTGTTGAAGATGGATGGACAGATGAAAGCATAAAAGGCTGTAGATTTAGGCTCCCTTATCTGTGAGGCAGCAGTTAAAGTGCCTGGGGCTTCCCTCTCTCTTTTTTTTTGTCCCACACCAAAGGAGCCTGTTAATTCTTTGGGATCCAACATGCTCATCGCTGTTATGCATGCATGCGCACACGCAGAGATGTCCGCTTAAAGATTCATAAATTCACAGTGTGAAGCTGTACATGTGTGATAGATTTGTCTTTACACAAATGGCACACACAAACACACACACGCAGACACACCCCTAGTTGCCACCATCCATCAGGGCCGTCCCCAGTGTATCCTGTTCTTGCCCGTGGCCAGCAGGTGTCACATCGAGAGGAAACTTGGCACATGTTGAGCTGTTGGCAATAGACCAGGCTGTCCCCATGTCAAACACACACACACACACTCCAGCACCGCACATGCCATGCTTGCACACAAATATACACTTGATAATGCACACACACAGCTGCTGGCATGCCTCAGTTTTCTGACAGGCTGACAGAGGGCTGCTGGCTTTACACCCACACAACTGTGCAACCCACTGGCCTTCAACTCATCAATCTCTTCAACATTAAACATAAGCACGCACATAAGTCCACTGGCATACACTATGTGTGAAGAGAAGAGAATTAAGTGTTATTTTAGTGGTAGATATAGATGAATACATTTTATTCTACATTGTTTATTTATTACATAATGTGACACTGAGTTATCTGCACATCCCACTCTTCTACAGCTGCTGAGTAACAACTCTCATCTGCTGTGGTACCTCCAAACTGGTAAGCTTGATTCAATCAATTACAGGTCTGACAGGTTGTGCATATTTTTGTGTAATCCTCTTGGCTGCTTCTAGGTATCTAAATCGCCACCCACATCTCCAATTTAACATTTGGAGGCTTTGAAGAAAGCCAATTAGCAGCTAGGTAGGTGGGAATAAGGGTGGGAACATTTTCTAACAGTCCCAGAGCGTTAGTGCCAATGTACGTATGGATTAACTCAACACAGTTATCAAGGCTTTTGTAAATTTGACAAGTGAAATAAGAGCTTTTGAAACAGAACCCTGTGAACTGAATGCGCTTCTTCAGAAGAATTATGTTTTTGTTGTTTTCCCTACAGGTTTGGGAAAAGGTTGAATTCATCATGTGGTCCCTCTGGTACTTGAGGAAATGGGATGCACAATTTTTAATGCACAGCAAAAATGAAATAGTAAATACTAAATAGTTTGTCAGAGATTGCTCAACATGTAACAAATAATATGAGACTTTGAGCAGCACTTTTAGTAAATGTTAACTGTTCCTGTTTCCACGACTTGTATTTAGTAAAAATGGCATGGAGTGGACAGATACACCTTTTACAGATATTAGTTTAGACTAAATAACTCTCAACCCCCTGCAGAAAAAAAGGTACAATGTTTAGTTTGCTACAGTTTAAAAGCACTATAAGTTAATATTACTCATGTTTCTAGCACTCTTAGGCCACATTACATTTCCTCACTTAGAAAGCCCTGGAAACAGTCGTGTACATTCTATAATTACATGTAAAAAATGTTAAGTGGAATCTTCTTACATACATGACTTTCTAGACAATACTAAGTGATGTCAAGCCTACACTTTAATTGGCTCTGAACAAAGAAGTAAAATCCTCTTTATAGCCTCTTTCTGGTGTGTGCATCATGTACAGTATGTGCACGTGTGTATATACTGTAGGATGCACTGCATGTTTGTGATCCATGAGGTTCTAAATCCTTTAACATGACATGCTTACACTCTCACATTAACCCACACACATGCACTCACACATACACACATAAGTGACAGGTGTCCCACCTTGGCAGCTCCTCATGTGGGGTTATAACCAGGTTAGTGGCTCTCTCATTGTGTGCCATTACCGCTTGGCTGTTTGGAGGGGAATCTGGCAGTAAGGAACAGAAGAGAAAAAGCCAGGAAGCGATGGCTGTCAGAAGCCAGCCAGGAGACTGTGAAAAGGAAATCCTGATTCATTTAGTGGAGAATATGTGGTGGACAGGCTCTTTCTGTCCAGTGTTGTGGTCAGTGTTCTTTGTTTATTCTGCAGCTTCGTTGTTGATGTTTTTTGTCAAACTCTTGGCTGGAGAACAGTCAGTAAGCTATTTCATGCAGTGTATTTGATTGACTGACTGAGAGCAGCTGGGCAGTATAATAGAGCAGAAGGAGAGGGCTGCAACGGATTGTTTACCTGAAATGAAAGACAACTGAACCCTGCCTTGAAGTACATGAAATATACCAGTTATGCGTTTAAACACCTGCATCTTTAATTTTGTTATTTTCTTTTCAACATAAATCAGTGGGTAGTATTAAAACATACTGTTTGAAGACCAAAAGCATGAACATTTTGTAAACCATCTAAGATAAGATAAGAGGGAAATCTGTCCTGGTCTTTAAGCTGCTGCATGACACAACACACTTGCCAACAACATCACAATGCACACACATGCATAGAACATAGATCATTACACTTATACATTCATAGACTCATACATAAAGGTGCCTAAATTCAGTGGTTGAATGTGAGAAAGTAGTTTTTTAAAATAATAAAAGGTAATAAAGACAATATTTTCACATAATCAAACCAGATTTTAAAAAAATCAGATTGCAACATTTTTGTCCCTAAATAAAATCATATAATACAAGTTGTTGCTATTTAATATTTTGATGGAGGATGGAATTTAATTAATCTTTATACCAGTTTAGCATGCAATTTGGCTTTCTAAACCATCAGTCTGAAGGCAACACCTCAAATTCTGGGTTCAGAATGTGAATTTTTTTTTTCCTCTATGATCTTCATGGCTATTTGAGTAAGGTGGCAAAAACAACAAAATGACAAAATCAGTTAAATGATGTTTTGCAAAGCAAGGCAGAAGTCAAAGAGACGGAGAGGTGGAGGTAAGATGGCGGTACTGAAAAAGTGTTCAAGAAGTGTCAACAGTTGAAGGTGTGTTTAGAAGAGCCGGAGCTCAGATGAAAGTGTACGTAAAAGGGAAATGGAGGATGAAAGCCAACTGCGGCAAAAACCATGACAACTTAAATTGTTCATGTAATTGCTAGACTAAAGAATGGATAAGTATTTGGGAGAACATGACACACTGACAGAGAGAGAGAGAGAGAAGTAAGGCAGACAAACAGCTAGAAGATCTAGAAGATTCAGTGACTGTAATGACTTCACGTGGACTTTAGACATCATGTGAGTGTAACATTTAACACATAAGATATATTTTGTACTAGACACAGTCTCATTCACCTATTTGTATGTGCATTTTCTAAAATATCTCCTAAAAATAATGTGATATCAGAGAATTATATTACCAAAAAGGTCTAACATATCTTGAGATTACAGTACTTGTTTCTTCTTATTCTTCTTCTGCTATAAACAAAGTTATCAGAGCCGGACTGGGACAAAAAATCGGCCCTGGCATTTTTGGCCCAGGCGGTCCACTAAAATCAGTCAAACACCCCTTACCAGTATACCATGCTTCCATATAACATGTGTACCTACTGTAACCCCCAAACCAGCTGAGTGGTATATGACGTGGATGTAAGTGTACCAGTTCAAGTGGATCAGTATACTCATTCACACTTATTTACTGACTCCACATGGTGATCAGAGGTGGCCATTGAGTACACAACTCATACTCCAATACAAGTAGTCTACAAGTCATTTTCACAGCAGCGTGGGATTAGCCAACGCGGTGCTGACAAAATAACCTCACCTCAGCCATTAGAACAGTTAGCCAAAGTTAAGACTGCATTAGGAAACTATACTAGCAACAAAAACAATGTATAATACCTTGTGTAGCGCTGTATGACAGTGAGTGATCACCAGCAGTAGGTGACAGTCTCCCTTTATGATATCTTTATGACTATGTTATAATCATCCTTAATTGAAATAATCATCATCATTGTCACTGTGGCAGGGCATACACCCTAAGGGCATCACTGTTTGTTAGGACGTAAGGCTTCAGATTAGGGGTGTGACGAAACACTTTACGCATGAGACGTAACATAGCACAAGATTGGGGTCACAAGAACAAGACAAGAACATATTTTAATGCTATTTAGAAAAAATATATAACATTTATGAAATATACAACTGGGGCACACGCCCTGTATATCATTTCCGTTCCATTCAGTGACCCTGGTTTAAGTCCAGACAAGGACCCTTGTTGCTTGTCAAGCTCCCTCTCTCTCATCATATGGATCATGGCATTTCTGATGGTTGTGAAAACCTCATCTATGCATGATGGTGTTTTCACAACCAAATAAACTCATTAAATATTTTAAAAATGCCTTTTCAGATGGAAATGTCATTTTGCTGCAGAGTTGCTGGTGTTTGATTAATCATGTAATTTTGTTACATAATCTTGAATATATTCTCATAAAGCTAGGTAAACACACACTGATTCACATTTTACTACAAAATATCAAGAATTCACTTAAACTTCAACAATTTAATGGAAATTTACTTATTTAAATAATAAAAAATTGCAACAAGAGATTCATGAAGCCAGTATGATAGACATCTGTTTAGCTTCTGCTATTATTTCCACATACACACACACACGCATGCACACAAAATGCATTCAACAATTCCTTTGATCTATCTACTAAACTATCAGTGTGATTAAAGATAGCATATGAGAACTAAGAAAACTGTTGTGTGTCTCCAGCCCTAATAATGCAGAAACATAAGGATAGAAGAGGGCGTGGAGTATAGCGATAGAAAACTGAAAAGGTAGAATGAGTGAGAGAGAGAATTCCCTCTGCAGTGTTGAATGTGAATACAAATGCTCTGTGGTCCAGATCAAAGTGCTTGCCACCTCTTATCCTTCTGTTCATCTCCCCTTCTCCGCTCTTCTTCATTCCTTCCCTTACTCACTCCCCTCCTAGCTTCTTGCTGAGTTTTTCTTTTATCCAACCATCCGTCTCATCTGTTTCTCTGCTCGGACACGTATCACCTCCCTGCATTCATCAACACTCACTCCCCTCTCCTTCTCTTCTTTTGGTCACTTCTCCCTTCTGCCTGTGCTCCTTCCCACCTTCGAATGCCCTGTGTTTTCTCTTTCTACTCCCATGGGTGAGGAATGATCCACGCCCAAACTATCTAACCCATATACCCGAAGCCTCTCTCTCTCTCTCTCTGTCTCTCAGCTGCATGTGAGGGATTGTGTACATTCAGTGGCCCAGCTATCTCCAAATAGCCCATAAATCATTGAGGCTTGGCATGGTGGGGAGAGATGGCCAGCGAGGGCAGAACTATTAACACAGCTGAACCACACTCATCATTGTCCCCCTCTCTTTCTCTCCTCCTCTGTCCGTCACTTAGACCCACTGTGACTCTCTCCCCATCTTCCTTTCTCCTGTCTCACATCAGCAGCAACTCTGCTTCTAGGTGATGAGAAGACTCACCTTTCTGTGTTGAGCATACACAATGACTACAAATTCTGTTTTGGTGTTTAACTTCATAATCAATCTGCAGAAAATTACCAAACAACGATTTGGATACCCAAATATTCATTTAAACCATTAGTCAAACAAAAATGCCAAATATTAGGTAGTTCCAGCTTCTCAAATGTGAGGATTTGCTGACCTTATAGCTAAATGTCAGACGCTACTTATCCTCTTAAGTTGTTTTCCTTAAACTTTGGATCACGTGACTTCTTGTATATGAACAGGTCATAGTATTACCAGACTCTGCAGTTCTCAGATTTAGAAGCTTTTAGTTACTTTTAGCTCATTTTGGTTGTCTGTCACAAATTTATTTACAGTTTTGGTTCACTCTGGCTGCTTTCAGGCAGCTGTTTTCAGCAAAAATACTCAAATTAATCGACTCTATGCTACCTGCTCAGTACCAAATGGCAGACAGACAAAGTTAATGATTAGCTTGTGAACATAGTGGAGCATTTAGCAGCTTAAGAGACATATATTTCCTGCGGGAGTTGGTAAAGATCAAAACACAGCTAAAAGGAGAGCGAATTCTGGATTTACATTCAGCTGGACACAAAACATAGTGGTGAGCAATGGCACAGGAACACACACATAGGCAAAAAAGCACTTGATAATATGTAAGTTATGTGTTCACAGCTTGTTTTCCCTGTGCTCAAGCGACCAAAACATCTGTTATTGCAGATTTGAAAACACAAATCAGACTTCATTTATAGTAGGCACAGCTTGTTGGTATTGATCACTAATGTAGCTGTCAACTCATAGTCAATCACATTTTTTTATTTATATTTTTGCTGTAATCATTTTTCACCATTTCAGCATGAAAACACACCTTACAGTACTGGAAAAATAATTGGCTTAATTTGTGAGACCCGCTGAAAACATTATTGGGATGTTTTCAATGAAGGTGGTATTTAATACCCTCTGTATTAGGTTTGGACTGTGTCACAAAGCTATAAATATCCTTGCTTGTCTGTATGCAGTTGTAGATGATGATTATTTATTCTTTCTTTTAGCAAATATCTTCTTTCCTTTTGCTCATGTTGACTGTGAATTAAAAGTTATCCATATGCAATAAAGCAGTAGTCATACATTTAAAATATATGATGTTTTATAATGGTAATGAAATGCCAAGCCAACATTGGAAATGCAAGGGTGGGCTGTCAGCTAGCTAAATTCAGATAGTTCATTTAAAGTAAAAGAAATGCTATTTTCAAAACTCTGAAGGTAGGAAAGTTAAGTGTACAGTGTACAACAAGCTAGATAGTTAACTACGGAAATTAACCTACAGATCTCCATTTACATATGATGTACTGAAATGGAGCAGCTGCGAGCGAATACAGGCAGACAAGACGTTTAACTAACGTTAAGGTTAAGAAATGGTATGGTCCATTTTAAGGGTGTCTGAAATCGTATTTCAAGATTCTTGAGGTAAAGACCCCCTTACCATGGTAGTGCGTTTGTTTGAGCACTGTCATACTTGCAGTCTAAACCATTCAGCTTCCATAATTGGTAATAGCTTCCATGATGGTTCTCCTAAGATGTGTCTCACTGCGAGGAAGCCAACATGTTGAGCTCCAGCTGAGCTCCAGTCAGCCAACAGATGGATTATATTCCGTCACTGTGATGCATGGCTTTCATTTACCAGTTTACTGAATGTATTCTGTAGCCACTCATTGGTGTTCATTGCTCCTAAATGCCTCTCTATATGATGGCCATTTTATTAGGCAACGCTAACGTAGGGTTCTCCCTGTCTACATAATCCTTGTGTGAGCGGAAGACAGGGAGCCAAAATGCCAGCTTGTTGTTGAGCTGCAATCCCTCTCGCTGTCCCTCCCTCCATTTTCCACATTCAAAAGGTAAAGAGGCAAATAAATTAATGAGACCATTTGCTTGTATGAACAAGATAATTTCAACAGGTGCGCCTGAAGATCAGATTTAGTTTTTATTCTTCCAGCCAGTGTTATTCATCTTTATTTCTGGGTGAGTACTTCTCCAAAACCCTTCAAGCAAGAAACCTGCATGAGTGGCAAGTCCCAAATGTTGGAAAATAGTTCAAGTTTGTGACCCATGGAAGAAACAAAAGACAAACTGTGGGAAGAACACTTAAAGCAATTGTGATTCTTTTTATCTCTTCAGCTTTTCAAACAGATGCTCTGCTTGTCATCTTGGGACAGACACACTAATGCATTGGTCTGGATGTGTCAGGGGTATGCAAATTCATATTCATTTAAATATAGCTTCACATCGTCAAATCATGGTGTGCCCCCCCTGACACCACAGCCAGCCCATCTGCTAGTACAATACATATTCATATATTCAGTATACATGCATCCTCAGATAGTTTCTTTCTGTCTGTTCTCATCCCTTTCCTCCCTCTCTCTTTTTTTTCTCACTCCCATAAATGCACAGCCATATTAAAACTCTTACATCGAGTCATGGGAGTATCATTGGGAACAGGAAGAAACATTACTGAAATTGTTTAATTTCCCTCGGCTGCACTGTCTAAGAACAGCCCACAAGTATATGCCTGCTGCATTTTATATGTGCATATGTATACCAACGTGCATTTGTTTGCTGTATATGTGTTTGAGAGTAATTCTGAAAAACTAAATGTATTTTTGTCATACTTTTTTTCCAAGCTGTCCATTTTTGGTGTCCTGGGTGCCTCCGTCTGTCTGTCAGTTTATATGTAAATGTTTCAGCTTCAGTTTGGGTGTCTTTGGCTTTACATTCCCTGTCTGACTGATGGGTCAGGCAGTTTTTGGCGACATCTCTGTGTGTACTGAACCTGCCAGCCCACGCTTCTCAGCCACCTGTGTCTCCCTGTATAACTTGTGTCCCATAGGACTCGGATGATTGATGTGTCATGCAGTTTGCTGGCCACCTCTTAGGTCCTTACGCCACTCAGGTCTCCTCCCTGTGGTCCAAGGATGACTGATTTGTCAAGCAATTCCTCCAGCTGGCTTTTTTGCTTGTGACCAGTGAAACAGCCTCTCTGTAGAGCTGTATATCAACTTTCACAATATGGATGATAAATGCTATATATTCTCTCTGTTTTCTTCCTGTTTTATATCGTTTTCTTTGGCTCCCTTTTTTATTGACTTGATTTCTTTCTCATCGGTCTTCCTCTCTCCCTAGCCATCTCAGTCTCTGAATCTCTTATTAGTTTTTGACTGAAGGAACTGGCATGCAGAGTTATGATTTGTCTCAGACATAGTTGCTACTTCTGCAACCTGTCAAAGAAACCTATCCTGACACATTAACACACACAGGGACTTTCTATACTATAATTTCTATACTCTATCTGGGTGTGTTTGAGTGAGACACACTGTGTTCCTGCTTGTACATTGGGTTATATGTCAGTCTGTGCACATCCATGCACACACTTCAGCATGCACATGCACAAACTTTCATGTGCATGTGTAATTGGATGTAAATGAGGAAGGGTTGGGCAGAAAATGTTTTGTCTGACAGCCTTTGTATCCCCGGCATACCAATCTGATGGTGTAGTACCACAAGACTGGCAGATCTGTCCATCATTAATTGCCAGTTACAGACCTCCGGGGAGGAAGGAGAGGTGGGGTACTTCGGGGAAAGGTGTATGAAAGCACAAAAGTAAAGTAGATGAAGTGTTTGAGAGGAGCTGGAAATGGAGTAAAGGGAGAAGGAAAAAGGAGGGTGGTCAGTGGGTTCAAAGAAAAAAGCAGGGATAAGCAAGAACATGTACGGTCAATGCTTATTGTCTGCCTTGCTGAAAACCTATCCACAGATTGTCTGTAGTTGAGGGCTCTGAAGATGCTCTGCAGGTGGAGAACCCTTTCTGAGTCATAGCTCAGTTGTAGACTAGAGACGGGTTAGCAAAAAATACGCTGCCTCTCATCTTCAGTCTTAAAGACAGCCTTCAGGAAGGATGTAAAAGCTGTGATGGACCTGCTCATTAAACATAAAACACACACTCTGTTGTCCTTCTACTCTCTCTTTTCCTCCCTCCTTCTAATGTACAACCACATATCAACATCACCTTTCACAAAGTTGCCTCCTCTTGCTCTCACTGTGACACAGAGGAAATACTGTTGTGTCATAAGTTCTGCTGTTGATCAGATAGTTATGTTGTGGAGGAGAGTCCTTCTAGAATAACACTAGACTGATAATGGAGGCTTGTTGAGTGCAGAGATTAAGAGTACACACACACATGTTTCTAAATAAACCTAGGCAAAAGTTATGTGTGTGCATCTGTTTACATGCCACATTGCTCAGGCTCAATTTAACTAGCAGTTGCCCTGTGCATGTCATCCTGCTCTCTCCACACACCCCTGACAAGTGACGCAGATGTACCAGTAACCACACACACCAACGCAAGCACAGACCAACACACACACCACCTTTTTTAAAGAATCCTCCAGACAGCGGGTGTAATCCAGCAGCAGTTTACTGTAAAGTAAATTACTGAGCTCTTATAATGAATGCATAACCATCCTTTGTGCCATAGCCTATTGGGAGACTACAGAAACACACAGACATACACATATGGACACACACATTGCTGCCCACAGGGAAGACTAGATTAACACACAGAGATGGGGACTGCTCAATCACTATGGTTACACAGATGGGCCCCAGAGAGAGGCCAGACAGCACAGAGGCTGGAGGCAAATGACACTCACACACACACACACACACACACACACACACACACACACACACACACACACACTGTATATTATCACATGCTTACTGGAAGTTGTCTCTGTTTGACTTACTTCCTCTTCAGTCAGTAGAATTTGTGAAGGAGAGTTTATGTGTTGCCATTATTTGAATATCCACAATAATCTCCAAAATATATATTTTAACACTTCAAAGAAATGACTGCTGTCACTCTCTAATTTGGATTTACCCAGGACCAGTAATGTCAAGGATGATTTGGCATTTGTGACCTTTAATTCTACTTTTATTGTCGCTATTTTGTTGTTTTAACACATATTTTGAGATTTATACAATGAAAAAATTATTTTCTTTTACTATAAAAATCTTTAATAATTCTGTGATTTGATTTAGCTGATGTAATTGTTTCATTTATATTCAGACTTCAGCTTTTTCACTGTGCTTCCCTGTCCTGCCTGTCTCTTTGTATTTAAGTGAGTATTTAGGCCCTATAGAATATGGCCTATGACAGCAGAGCAGACAGACTCTTTTCTCTTCATACTATAAAGTTTCATTGTCCCTTTTCTCATCAGTGAATTGCTGTAGAGATAGTATTAAAGTGAACAATAGCTCGAGTATGTGCTCCATATCCGCCGGGACAGGCAGAGAATATATCACTTTGAAGAAAAGGGAATTGGGGCCCGAGAAGGTGGTTTAGGATTTTCCTTTTCTGTCTTCACTCAGATACTGTATTACCTTGTGGGGTTAAATCACATCACAGGCTGTAACTCCTCTCATGTCTGCACCCTCTTGTCCCTTTCTCTCCTTCTCTGTCCCTTCATACTGGTTTTCTATCTCTCTTTCTGTCCCTGGCCGATCCCAGAGGGGACATACGTTGTCATCACTCCCATCTCTGAGGGCTCTGCAGTCTGACAACCCAGCAGCTTGTTGTCCCCCGGGGGCCGAGGGTGCTGCATGAGCAAGAGGAGAGATACATATAGTGAAATGGGAGATAGGAAGAGATCTGGCTGTGGCTGCGGCCAAAATAGAGTTCAAGATGGGGCATGTGGGGCGGTGCGGTGGTGCAGTGGTTAGCACTGTCACCTCACAGCAAGAAGGTCATGGGTTCAAACCCCTGTTGCTTTGGCCTTTCTGTGTGGAGTTTGCATGTTCTCCCCGTGTCCGCATGGGTTCTCTCCGGGTGCTCTGGCTTCCTCCCACCATCCAAAGACATGCAGGCTAGGTTAATTGGTGTCTCTAAATTGTCCTTAGGTGTGAGTGGTTGTTTGTTTGTATGTGTGGCCCTGTGATAGACTGGCGACCCTGTAGCGGTTGACGATGGATGGATGGGACATGTGGTGTGCACTTATATTTGGGTTAAGGGCATGCACATAAACAGAAACATAGCTGTGAGATCCTGCTGCGTGTGATGTGAGGTCATTTTGTATGTGTGAACTGAAAGGCTTTCCCAGTGCAGCTACACCTGTCTACACTGGGACAGAGGCAGAGAGAGAGAGAGAGAGAGAGAGAGAGAGAGAGATTGACATATATACTTAAAAACGGCATAGTTTTTAGGTCATGTGGTTATGATTTTCGCCTGGCCTGTATGGTTCTCATCCATTCTCAACCACTTCCTCTCTATAGCTATCAACCTCTTTATCCTTCCCTAATTCAGTGCATTCCTATATTTATCTGTCCATACAGAAATGCATCTTTACTCACATGCATTCTTGTATTCATTCATCATCATTGTTCCTCCACCCTAATACTGATACTGTGATATAAGATTCAATTCAGTGGTTATCATAATGCCAAGATGGGTAACACATTAAAACAAATAGCATAAATTACCTTAGTGTCAGGCCACAGTGAGCCTCCAGAACAGCTTCAACACTCTTTGGCATATATTCTACGAGTCTCTACAACTCTACAACTCTACTGGAGGGAATGATTCATCCCTTATATCTTTGTAGTGCCTTTGTTATTGCCATCTATATCCCTCATAGATCCATCTATACATTTCTATATCTCCTGTTTACTGAGAGTAGGAGGCAGGATGGCAATGACAGCTAGAAACCCTGCAGCAGATCAAATGAGTTTGTCTAGCTGTGACCAGACCTGGGGAAGTGGTGGCCTTGTCGTCAGTGTGTAACATGGGGCCTGCCTGGAGCTGCCAGACAAAACCATTCAAGTGCAAAACTAATCTACCTATCCATTTGTCTGAGAGCAGCAGAGGCAGACGGAAGGTGGTATAATTGTGCTCAGTGTTGTAAGTATTGCCACCGCTTTTTGTTTCTCATGGTTATGGAGGCCAGATTTCACAGCGCATTTTTATAGCACTTTGTCCATCTCTAAGCAGTTTTAGATTGCACAGACATGCTGATAATTGATTGAAAAACAGGTCCTCCATAGGTAGGTGCAGTGTCTGTATGTGTGTGTATGTGGGGTTTAAATCCTGGTTGCATTTTATGAGCAATAAGCTGTTTGTGATCCTCTGTGGATGCATAGATAATGCGTGTCTTAGTCAGCAGACCATATTATAAAACTGTACTCAGGGTAATTGACTGAAAGGAGGCGAGATAGAAGAATAGAGGTGAAAGATGAAGCCATATTGGGAATGACATATACATCGATGCCACCATAAAAATCTAGCACATCATTTGAATTTGAGTTTACACTTCAACACATTTTGTACGATGAAATTGTGTCGCCCAAGTGAATAAAACTTACAACTGTGTTATATCGTTGCATTACATTAGCATTTCTCTCCTTCCCTTTGCCCTTCTGACCAAAGCACCCAGGTAGTTAAATTGTTAATGAGTTGGATCAGTTTAATAATGTCACTAGAGCAAGGCTCATCAATCATAGCTTCATATGGAATACCATATTGCTGACGTGAATACACACTCAATGCAAATTAAGAGTCATTATGGCCCTAGCTTTAAAAACACTGTGGCTTTTTCTCATGCTGATAAATTTCTTTGTGTACAGTATAACACATTCCATCCTTCAGACTTACTTCCTTTTATACTTTCCTTTCAAAAACTATCATTCTTACTTCTCTTTTGACTTTCTGTGCTGCTTTGCTGCCTGTGTCTTTTGAATGTGCTTTTTCTCTCCAGGTATTTCCTTCTCAGTTTTGAGCTGCAACTTGCTGTCGTTTTTCCTTCAGTTGTTGTCTTTCTGACGAGGGCTGTTTCCCGTGTTTTCACATGCACGCACACACACGCGCACACACACACACACACACTAGCAGTCGTATTGCAGTATTAGTCTTTGGTGCTAACATCTAACATCTAGATAATTAGTGCTGTTGCTCTCATTATCTAGATGTTATTTTAGATGGGTTGAACCAAGATGGCAGAGCATACTCCGCTCTCTGGTCTCTGTACTGCTGTGTGTGTGTGTGTGTGTGTGTGTGTGTGTGTGTGTGTGTGTGTGTGTGTGTGTGTGTGTGTGTGTGTGTGTGTGTGTAGGTGTGTAAGAGAGAGAGAGGTGTTACAAACTGTAATTAGGGCAACATGACAACATACTATGCACCATAACATTTGTCATCTGCCAGGGACGTTGCTTTTCCTGTCTATACAGGTGTTAGACCATTGCAGCATATGATGCAAATAATTCAGAAGGATAACATTATGGCAATGCAGACATATAGGATTTTTTGCATCAATGTAATTGAAGTTTCTTGATTTTTCAAGTATTAATTTAGTGGATTAGCAAAACAACTCACATGTTTTCACATGTTGTGTTTTTCTGTAACTGCTTTCTCAGTTGAAAATGTACTATATCATAATATACTGCATATTAAGGTCTTAAACTATATGCTGACATAAAGTCACACATATAGTTGCAAAATAGGAGGAGCTAATTAGGGCACCCCTGATTCTTAGAAGACCCATTCAATTTTTTCATAATGCTAGGTAACTCACAGTTAGAGCACTTATTCAGTTTGAATCAACATGAAACTCTCCTGGTTGGATCAGTACAAAAGAAGAACTGTGAAAAATAATATAGAAAATATCCGGTTCTTTTAATGTCCAATACTTGCAGGATGTATTTTGGTAAGAAACATCCAATAGTAAAGCTTACAATTTTGAAACTGTAATGACGAACCATTTTGAATTCACTACAGCTCTGAATCCTGCTCTGAATGGCTTCTTCACCCAAGCAACAGAGGCGGAAGCTTGTGCCATGCCACATTGATTTATCAAAAAACATGATTTCTCAAAAATGATGTTGAAATAATTAAAAGTGGTGGGCGTAAGAGAACATTTTGAAATGGGAATTCATAGTGGGTAAAAATATTTTTGGAACCAGCGGGTCCACCCAGTTTTCATTTCTATACTTTATTTCATTTGGCCCACACATACTTTACATACTGTAATTCCCCTACTTATTCCCTTAAGTGCATATGAGTGCATTTCTTCTGTTGTCCCTGAAAACACTATGGTAAATACATACAAAAAACAAGTGTGGATTTCCCACTGCTGTAAGTTAGTTAGTTACATACTAATATTTCCCAGGAGCACCACTGATCCAAATAAACTGGTGTGACATTCCTCCATATTGTCTTTCATATTTTTTGCATTTGTGTACAACATTAGCTTGTTCATCTTTATATTACAGTCCCATTTCCTTTTCCTCTCTGCCTGTGCTCCATTCAGGTTCAGATTACACACCTGACTTCCCATCCCAGGAGAGTGTATATAAGCCAATTTTTTTTTTCAAATTTAGTCACATAAGTATGTGTTCACATGTGTGTGTTTGAAAGGCTTACATTTAATTCTCTCATGTATTTGCGAGTTATATCCATTTGTGTATCCCTTGTATCCTGTACAGCATACAGCAGGCCTCATCCATTCCTAATTAGTATGTGATCGATAGCTGGGTGTTGAGATGCTGTGCGTGGGGAGCCGCGTCAGAGCAGGGGAACAATGACATTTCAGCGGACAGGGATTACTCTGTTGACCTTACTGTTGTGATTAGAATTCATTCCCAGCTCCCCCAGTGATGACCTCACCTTGTTCACACTGCGCAGGGATGCTGGAGGTTGTTCAAAACTCGTTCCTCTCCTCCAGCCCCCTCTCTCCCTCTTCCTGACCTCTGCTTTACACTTCTGAAACATCCTCTGCAAGCATATTTCTTTTCTAATGTTTTTTTTTACTTCCTTAACCTCTTTCTATTTTCTACAAGCACGGCTGCTTCTTGCTTTTAAATCATTGCTACATCCATCTTTACATGTTTACTGAACTTTCTATATTTCCCACTCTCACTACACTGTCATCTCAATATTATGTGCCTTCTGTTATATCTTGGTGTGTGTGTGTGTGTGTGTGTGTGTGTGTGTGTGTGTGTGTGTGTGTGCGTGTGTGTGTGGACATGCATGTATGAAGTTACAAAAGCAATATATGTGACAGCAGCAATATGATGTTATTTTCTTGCTATCCTTTTTTGTTAACTCTGATGTGTTTTTAAGCCATTTACCTATCATTGTCATTGTATTGGGTTGCAGAAGAAATTTCCAAGCTGGATATCTGGAAAGTTGCTCCAACAACCAAAACTTTCTGCAGGGACAGATGGAAGTACGTGATTTTGTAATGTGGGGGGATTTGTGGCCAGTAAGGCAGTCTGAACGGAGGTGAACCGAACTAAAGATTAATTGGTCATTCGTACAATTACAGTATATGTGTCATTTACAATTGCTTTTAAACCCACACCCTCTGATTACAAGCAAGACAGGCAATATGTTTGTTCTTCCTGTAGCTTCTTATTTGAAAAGTGCCATGCCAAAGTGTAGTGCCATTGCACACATCTGCATTTTGACTGAATCATGCAAAGGCAACACTAGACTGCTATAAAATAACCACACTTCGGTGCTTCATATTATATCATATTATTTAGTTAAACTGTTATTTCTCTGATTTTATTTAACTACAGATTAAGTAACTGAGCATGTGGTTATTTTGTGGATCACTGTATTGCAAGGAAAACTCAATGACCAGACATTTAATTATATATTCAACTTTAAAAGCCAAAATATATTCCTTGGGCAGCAAAGTTGTTTTGACCTGATCTGTTTACACCTCACTCTCAGAACCTGCAGAAAACAAACTCTGTCTGGATTTGACAGGTTTAACAGGCTTTGTGCCCAAACCTAAGACACCAGACAATAAAAACTGAAGCACATCACATATTTAGCACACATTTCAAATTACTTTCCAGAAAAATGGCAAAAGAAAAAGCAGAGTAATAAATGTTTCCATCCACTACTGTCATGCAAATATTACAAGGTTCATTGAGATTAACAGTTGGTGACGCTAATTCTCCAGTGGGGTACCATATGTGCTTAAAACTTTTTCGCAAATTTCCACTTAGGTTATGAAAGCAACAGGTGGATAGAAACTTTATACCAAAACTGCAAGCAAGGGGTGCTCCCCCCCGTCCTCCATGCACAAACATGTACTGTGTCAGCCTCTGTGGATGTGTGTTTGTGCATGCACAGCGGCTCATTTGTTTATGCTCACTAAATCATATTTCTTCTGATGGGAAGTCCACTCATACCAAGTTGTGAATACTTGTCTGAGGGACATAGCTGTTGAATGAAAGTGAAAAGCTGTCATAATCATCACTGCAGAATCACTGGGTGACTGGCACACATATCTGGGATATGGCCCAAAGTGGCCCAGTAACTGCAGTGGCGTATAATGGGCCAGCAGCAGGTGAGGGCGCAGGTTTGTGGATTTAGTCGCAGCGTTTTGGTTCCACTGGAGGGGAGGGAGTAAGTTGGAGGTGGGAGAAATACAAACCTGTCACACCTGTTTGAAGTCTGTTCAGCTTATCAGCAAGTTTTGAGAGGAGAGGAGAGGAGAGGAGAGGAGAGGAGAGGAGAGGAGAGGAGAGGAGAGGAGAGGAGAGGAGAGGAGAGGAGAGGAGAGGAGAGGAGAGGAGAGGAGAGGAGAGGAGAGGAGAGGAGAGGATTAGCTATGGCACACATTGGATGTAGGGAAGGTATAATGGTTACAGTAGTGAGAGGGGAGGACAGCTGTGGAGCGATGGCAGTAAAAATGGAGATGGAGTGGTGGAGGGTTGGCTGGCACCAGGGGAGCATTTCGGGAATAAGAATTCCTCTGTAGCCTCCCACTGCTGCCAGCTTAGTGATAACATGCATGAGTAGACCTTGGGTGAAAGAAGATGGGAAGATGAGGAGAGGGGGAGGACGGGGAAAGCAGGGCAAAATTGACAGTTTGAAAGGAGCAAAGTGGTCTGAAAGCCTCCCACATCCTCCTTCACCTCCATCCCCTCCATCCCAACCAATCCTCACCGGGGGGCCTGCTAAGGACGTTAGTGTCCATTAAAATTGCAGCATGTTTTCATAAAACTGCCTTGTGCTGTGTTTACCTCCTCCCTCATCTCACCCTCCTACATAACACGAATAGGAGCCATAATTCAGTTTATTTACAGAACAAGAAATTATTTCAAATGTAAATTAACATACAGTTTAACACTTTTATCCAAGTGATACTGTACAGATCTTACTCTCCTAAACTCCAAGTGACCTGACTTTTCTGTAAATTAGAACAATCAGAATCCATTTAGTACTGCAAATGGCAAAACTCTTACATGACTTGCAGTCATGCGCGCACACAAACACACGTGCATGCACACTATTCACCTATTAGCTACTATATTGATGTTCTACCCTGTTGTTTAGCTTCTGAATGATTCAACACACTCTATTGCAAGGTCCATTTGCTGTCTGATTCCTTTCGTCAGGGTGGTTTTCTCAATGTTTTGCTGATTATCCCTCCCCCCTGTCTCTGCATGAGCCGTGGGCTTCATGCCCTCATGACTATTTACCCTCTCAGCCTCTTCAGCAGCATCTCTGATGCTGCATAAAACATAAAGCATCAGAGATGGCACATAGAGCCTGGAGGAGAGAGATGAAGAGAGACAGTGAATGCGGAATACAAAAGAGTAGAAAGAGAGAAGAATAGGGCCAGTGAAGATACAAAAAAGACAAAAAAGACACACAAGTGCTTCATTGAGAAGCTCTGATGAAGGAGGAATGTGACAAATGAAAGGGAGCACATGAGTAGCTAGGTTTTGAGAGGAGGGTGCTCATCATGATGGGCACAATAAAGCCCCCTCCAGGTGTATTCTGTACCAAAATGGCCAAGGTGGCATCCTCCATTTTCAGTTCCGGGGGCTTTAGGCACTGCCTCTGACAGGGCATGCATCTCTGCAGGAGTGGCTAGTTACCATTATGGCTCTTTCTGTGGTCCAGGCTGGAGTTCCTTTTGTACTTTTCTGTAGAGAAAATGTTCAAACATCCAGAGTAAAGTTTTCTGCAGGTGTACCTGGACGAATTATCTTATCACTTATTCTTCTATTCTTCTTATTTTTAAACAATAAAACCTGCACACTGCTCTGGCTCAGCGTCATGTTAATCACAAATATTTAAACCCTGCTGGATTTTATTCAAAGCATCTCTCTGATTATCTGCCTTGCCAATCCACCTGCCCAGTTAACATAGCAGAGTTGCGATGACCAAACTAGGGGCCTGTGGATCTGATATTTACCCTGGTCTCCACAGAATGCTTTCATTAACAAATGACAGATGTTATTACAGAAACCAAACCATCGCTTCATACAAACTCTGGCAATCTATTCACTGATTCTTCCATTATCCATGCTCTGTGGTCATGGATTAGCTCTAATCATCACTGTTGTATTATTTAATCCACTTGAAAAAGAAGGCTATTATGATTTAAACTGCTATAATCTGATCTCATTTCCTCCACTGTCTCCTCAATTACTTCATCATTTAGCTAATCTCTAAATGTGTCTTCTATCTGCACCAAAATGGGGAATGTGAATATGTTGCAATAAAAATACTGATTTGAAGTCAGGAATATTTGTGTTACTAAATTCAAGACAAGACCATCCAAGTGCACATGGTGCAAAGATCATCATTTATCCAGTTAGAGATACTGAGAAACAGACACCGCCAACATGAGGATGATGAGAAGGGTGGCAAATAAAATTGGACTTTTCAAATCTTTGAAGTCAATAGTATTTTAAAGGACCAGTCTGCAATATCAAGTGTGCAAGAAGGCAGCTGATGATTTTGTCAGAATATAAAAAGCAGATCATGCTGAACCTTTACCTTGGGGAGGGCTGCACTTTTGGGAGAAGATGGAAGAAGATTTTCAGATTAAAATATTATAGGAAAATTTGGCCCTGTTATCCTGGACAGTAGCAAAACCAGTAGTTAGAGGGGAAATTACTGCGTATTAAATGCTGCATTTGGGGAGAAAGAGCAAGGAGGAGAGAACTGAGCTTGTGCATACTATGAGGGTAGGGGTAATTATTTTGATTTGCATGCTTTTAGGAAGTATGAAAACATTTAGATAGGCTATTAGCTGAAAGGATAGAAACAATACGGTCACCAAACAAAAATAATATGATATCAGAGAAATTGATAAGATAAAGAGAAAAATTAAACCTAACCTCTATTAAAGACAGATATTGTTACAGTATAAAGAATACAAAGGTTAGAAGATGATAATAAAGTCAATTCCGGAATATTATTATATTAAGAATAATTTCAGCATCGTCCAGATGACAATTTACTCCCACAAGATAGGACTTGAAGAACACCTTTGATAACTGGTTAATGTGAAATCCATATGGAGGAGCTTCTACCAGCTGTTGATTGAACATTCAACTGTCAGAGTCAATGGGAAACACATGGTGAATCCCTGTAATTACTGTGATAAACAAAGAGGGCAAAGACTGCATGTTGTACACTGTAACGCTCAATAACCTGATTGACTGTAAAAGTTGCTCAGTGGCAGACTGCTCATGATTATACCAGATGTAACTTACTCAAATCAAATACATATCAGATAAGGAAAACTCTTAGCTGAATAGACTGTACACTGAAGATCAACACAAAACAACAGATTTTTATCTGAAATGCTGAGTGTCACTGCCTTTCATTACGTCTTTAAAGTTAAAGTTAACCTAATCTAACCTAATCTGTGAAATAATAATAATAAAATAGCAAGAAGTTGTTTCAAGATGACGGTGGAAACGTGGGTGGTTAAGTCATCTTCCTCTTTAACAAAGTTTTAAAGAATTATCCAGTATCAGCGATCTGTCTGGTCATGGGTTTGCCATGCAGCATGACAGCTGCCCTCCAACACAGTCAGAGTGAAGGAATCGGTATCGTGTTGCTGCTAGGTTCTTCTCTCTTACCGCTCTGCGATAGTGACTTATGATTCCAAGTGTGATGTAGTATCTCACACCTGGCCGTCCAGGAGGGATCAATAATCTATCTACCTCATGTGCCACCACCTGCCAGAGTACCTCAGGGATCACATGGACATGTGTATAACTCGAAAAAAAACAGACGCACACATGTCTTTTTTTCCTATTACTGTAATGATCTATTACACAACCAACTCAGTTATCACTCAGTCACATCACAGCTCTTCAGATGTCAGATTGTGCTCCACCTCAACAACACTGGTGACCCTGACTGTGGCTGCCTCTGAGGTCAATCTGTGCAAGCTGTAGATCTTCAGTGGCTGTGTTGATGCTGAGCTTCTGGTATTTCTGTGGGTGCTATTTTCCAGCAACAACAACTTAAGGAATCTTTTCACAGATGTGTGTGTATGTAGAAAAAGGATTTACTGCAACAGTTAAGAACAGTCTCCTCTTTTTTTCACATCAACCCTTGTCCTTTCTTTTCTGTCTCATTCAGCCCTTCCCAGTTTAATTTGCTCCTTAAATCAACTACCCAGCAACTACTACTCCCCCCAATCCCTGGATGTTCAGTCATTTATGAGAGAAGGTGGAAAACAGCAGGTGCGAGGCCTGCACAAAACACCAGAGAAGTGATCCAATTTGGTGTGGGCAGTAAATTGTGTGGACATCTGCGCACTGCAAGGTGCGGAGCTGAGCCCAGGGCAGGGTGAATGCATATCTCTGCCTGCTTGTACTGCTGACAGGGCACAGAAACAGTCATGGAGGGGTGCCAGACAGGCAGCAGAGAGAGAGAGAGAGAGAGACTAAGGATAGGGACCTGACACACTCTCAGGGTTTCCGTCTCTATATCTGACTCTTTAACCACAGTGGATGTTTTCTGCCGCGTTGCAGAAAGAGCAAGCGGGGAGGGTAATAAGGTGTAGGGAAATGGAAAGAGAACTGAGAGGAGGAGAAAAGAGGTCTGACCTAAAATTCATCCAGTTTGTGAGAGATGTGGTGAATTTGAAAATGAATAGAAAAGCATTACAAATCTCCCCATGACTATCGTGTTAACCTTCAGGTCTCCCCTCCCCCTCCTTTACAACAAAGTGCCGCAAACAGCTGTGTGTAAAGCAGCAACTACAGCCACAACTAGTGTGGCTCACACACAGCAGTTACAGCACACGGCCCCAGGTCTGAGTCTCTCCTCAGCCCCACAGGACATCTTTCTGGACTGAGCTAATTGAACAGATTACAAACCTTCCCTTCGTTCCCTCTAATTAGCATTAGTGTGCCGTGGACTAAATGGTTCTGGACTAGGACTCAGCCCTGCACTCTTGCAGGTGATTAAGATCTACTTCCACAGTAGTGACCCTGGTCATAACTTCATAACGACTTGGCTGACTTTTTCCAACTCTGCTGGTTCCGGTCTCCCGAAGGATGTTGGGTCTGAATTTAGCTTCCCTAATGCATAAAAATCTTACAGATTTCTCCCCTTCTGTGTGTTACAGAAAATACTTGTACTTTGTGCTCCGTATGTATTCAGATGTCTCCAGAACGTATTGGTTTTGTTTTAATCATGCTTGTCATCACGATCATCCCCTTACTCGTAACTATAGTCTAAGAAACTATCATTTTTGTCAGCATAAGCATGGCCGTGATCACTCAGATTTCTGTAGCGAATGTCAACATTATCATTAACAAAATGTTCATCTTCTTCTTCATCCGAGCTTCTTCATCACTGTAATACTCTTCCTTCCTCCTCACCCTCAATAATACTATTGCCTCTCCCTTCATCACATTTATAGCTATTTTCCACCCTCGCATTCTTTATGGTTATGGCCATATTGTACATTCTGGTCTTTTCTGTAATTGCTCATTTGGATTTAAGGCTTCTTGACAAATGCTTAGTTGTCTGAAATGCTGTCTACCACTGAACCGTTCATATAACCTCTATAAACCACGCTAGATTAAATAAATTTGGTAAGTCTGAGTCTGTCCTCATTGGGTGACAAGCACACACTATACTGCAGACTGGAACCCAACGTGCTTCCCATTTAAATTAATCTTATAGTTGTGAGTGCTTGTATATACATTGGACAAGATGTTGCTCTCGCAATTCATTTCACACTTCGTTAGCAAGTGAAATTGTTATCTGGATATACAGTATGGAAGGAAAGATCAATATATTACACCTTGGTATTAGTGGTGCAATCCAATACAGACGCTGGGTTTCGACTGATTGTGTAAACACAATTACAAAAACATGACATAAAGGTGCACAGTTATGCATCATAGCGGGTGAACACATATCAGACCCAAATGTACATACACATGCCAGTGTTTAGCACACACACATGCATGTAGTTGCCTTGGAAATTAATAACACCCAGAAATACACACACAGTCCTCATTCTTCTGCTCCTCCTCAGTCACCCAGTGATTTGAATGGAGTAAATCATCATTGTGTTAGGAAGGAGATTGACGCCCTGTCTCAATGGTTTGGCTACCCTTTCTATTTAGAACGACAGGTCAGTGGACCAGTTAAGGATCCGACCTCTATTGTGGCCATCTGACATCTCTATTCATCATTGCACATTGCAGCATCCTGCTGCTGCCGTCTCAAGGCACTTGAGACTGCTTGGTGTGGCACTTTGTGCACATGCTGCAGCAGATGTGGGGTTTAAAAGTGTATGTACATGCATAGGGTTGGCAATGGAATATGACCATATAGATTTGTGAAACATGAGAGATTTTGCATACCTTTTATGCTGCTCTCTGTGTATTAGGTCATTGTGGGAAATGTTGCAGGACTGCTTTATATAGTGTGTTAAGGTTCTTTTTCATTCATCAGGTATTTAACCCTATTGTCCTCTTTGGGTTTTGAAGCCTTGTCCTGGCAATAAAACACAGTTTTATTACTTTGATACTTTACTACTTTAACTGAACTGATGATGTTTCACTACAATAAATGACACATTGCTTCTGTGTTGAGTCTCAGACACTCCAGCTTGTATATAACATTGTGCAACACTTTTCTCCCTATGTCAAATTAGTCTATTTGGGATTCTGTTCTTGACCCAAAATGTTAGCAACTTCACTATGTAACATGACATTTTGGCAAACAAAATGAATATATTTGCTCAGACATGGTCTAGGTTAATTTGCAGTGTGGTATGCAGTGATGTGTGGGGGTGGCTAAGGCTCAGGAGGTACAGCAGGTTGCCCACTAATCAAAAGATCAGCAGATCAAATGATCGCCGGATAAAAAGATCGGCAGTTCGATCCCCTGGCTCCTCCAGTCTACAGGTCAAAGTGTGGGCAAGATACATTAGTTTGTGACTATTACTTTCTATTCTGATGAGCAGTTGGAGTAAAAGTGTTTTGAGTGGTTTCATCTAGCTAGAGAGGTGCTATACAAGTACAGACCATTTACTATGTATAAAGATTTCTTTCATGGCAGCCAGGATTGGGTCTTCTTTATCTGAAAAAGACATGACATGCTGAGATGCCTAGCTGTTGAGTCTATTGTCCAGCCTCTCGTGGCTCCTGTGTCTCTCATAACCAAGCACAACATTTCCCAACTGCAGGTCTGTCCTTGTACCACAGTCATGTTTCAGATGCTTCATTTTCTGTCATCTGCTTCGGTCCGAGTCTTATTTCAAGGTGAGCTCTTCCCCTTTGGTCCCTGAAATGTGAGAGAGAGAGAGAAAAAGTGAGAGGGAGAATTCTCCAAGGTCACTTTTGGTGTCTCTCCGTTAGAGTTTGTGAGTTCCTGACAAGGCAGAGACAGTTTCAATTTCTCACCAACTGTCAGGAGCTCCCTGTTTTTTAAATGCCTGTGAGACAGATATAAGCAGAGGAAGATGTTCCCTGACTTTACCGTATTATCTGAGGGGCATTCTTTTTTCCAGCCTTATCTCTCTTTCAGAAATGGGCCTTCAGTGATTCCTGCCAGATAGTTGCTGTGGATGGACTGTTAGGCAGGCAGATAGAGCAAAGCTTTCCCAGATACTGTAGATCTAGACCTGGCTGTTTTTCCACATGTTTCTGGCCCTCAGTGATTGGTAAATCCTACTGAATGGCAGTTTGACAGATGCCCCACCTCTGCTTCTTATAGAGTGGGAGGAAAAAAACAAAAAGGGAGGAGTGATTGCTCCGAGGTGCCTGAAGTGTTGTACAGTGAACTCTCTTTGACCACCGCCTCAATCAAAAGTACAATAAAAGTCATCTTCTTCTTCCAGGTGTGATGAAGACATGCATCAGAGAGCTTTGATGTGACATACCATGGATATCTTTATCTGGTCCTGCTGACTTTGAGCTTGTTGCTGCTTTTATTGTTTTGTGAAACAATTCACAGAGGGGAAGGACGCCATGTCAAAACTGTTTTTAGAGGCTTTGACGCTGAAGGAAAGCGGAAACTTCAAAGAAAGCAAACTGTGAGAGTGACCTAAACAATATCAGCCTCCTGTTGACAAGTTAATGATAAGTTAATTGCCTGGTGAGCATATGAACTTGTTGTCCTCACATTCTCTTCAAGATAAAACCCTCAGAAGTAGCTTATACGTCTTGAAGGCATTCAGTTAACCCTACAATTTTTTACTTTATATCACTGTGACCAGTTAATGTGTGGGGAATTTGGGAGGAAAAGCAGAGAGGGGTGCAGAAGTGCTGATAAGAGAGTTGAAAGCAGTGGTAGGGAATGGCATGGTAGCAATAGGCTTGATTCCTGCTGTCTCCTCTTTCGGGAGATCCCCATTGGTGCTGTCCCTATACTGTAGTGTATGGAGAGGCTCAGCCAGGGGCCTTTGAAGTACTGCTCTGTTATAACATGGATGGAGCTCATTTGTGCAACTATTATACAATCAACGCACCATGTCTGAAGACAGCTCCCATCCTTCAAAGAGCTACAAATCTAGGCTGAGCCCAGCCAGCCTTGCAGAGCTGCGAAAGTTGTGCCTCACTGAGAGATTCCCAACATACAACACAGCAGTTTGTTATTACAACTGTTTGGCCTACCACTAAAGAGATGCAGGCCTTTTTCCTAATCATAGCACTTGTTACACAAACGCTGGAGTATGTTTTACTTCTGCTGTGGATGTTGTGTGTGTGTGGGTGCGTGTGTGTGTGTGTGTGTGTGTGTGTGTGTGTGTGTGTGTGTGTGTGTGTGTGTGTGTGTGTGTGTAGACACACTCATATCTACTACAATGTTTTCATCCAGCCAGAGCAATCTCCATGTAAGACAAAATAAAATGAAATATAACAAATGACACTGATGACAACAAATATGAAAAGACTGATGTGTATTTACAAGATATTAGGAATATTTTGTCCAATTGTTTGTCCAATCAACTGTACAAAACACACAGATAATTAATTTACTATTGTTGATGACAGAAGGAAATTACCATATCCTCACAGTTGAAGATTGGAGCCAGCAATTATTTGACATTTTTGCTTAAAGATTTGCTGAAATAATCAATTGATTATCAAAATATGAACTGATGAATAGTCTGCCATATGAATAATTGATTAACCAACTAATAGTTTTAGCTTTTCTGCAATTCATCATTATTGTACTGTAGTTTGTCTTTGTGATGTTAAGAATGTCCCTTTTTTGGCAAAATGGTGACATGTGTTGATCATGGTCATTTTTCAAGGCTGTAGTCAGTGGTGTTGTTGTATTGGGTTGCATTAGAGAGGTCTGATATTCACTAGAAAACTCAAAAAAGTACCAGCTAAGGCAGGATATCAGTTGTGCTGAATTGTGTATATTCTGTTGGAGAGATTGTGATCACTGTTGGTAATTCATCCAGCTTTGTTAAGTATCTAAGCAATATGTGACATCTGGGTTTGTGGTAGGTGTTTGATGATAAACTTGCATTCTGTTCTGCAGCCCCTTTAAGAGAAAAACATGATATTTGTTTGGAACCAGCGTTCTGTGGTAACTTTTAGTACAATTTGAACTCCTATGGGAGACTGTCAAGACCAAAACCGAACAATAACCCTTCACAAAGGCTGGATGGGGTGCATCACTAAACTGAAAATGGCAGCCTTTTTAAAAAGCCAAATAGGAGCCTGAATATAACAACAGGGTCCTTGAGATCCTTGTTTTTTTTAGATGTGACAGAAAAAAGGATCTGGAAGTAGGCTATTCTAAATTCAGAACACCAGTAAGTATGTTTAATAATTCAGCTAAATAGTTTCATCTGTCCTTCTCACACATGTCTCCCCTGTCTCTCTCTCTCTCCCTGCCATTTGCAAGGTCAGTGGGTGCAGAAGGTTGGGCTTTAGTTCTGTTCTGTCGTCGTCACTTTCTCCGAGCTGCAGGCTGCGACAGGGAGCCGGCTTACACAGACAGAGCCGCCACAAACATAAAAAAAACATGTGCCAGCCAGGGAGCAGCAGCATACTTGTTTTGCGCTTAGTTTTAAATCTTGTTTCTGGGTAATAACCGAGTTATAAAGGGCCCCCGTTTGTGTGAAACCTCTGAAACGTGCGCAAGCCCACCATATAAAGGGACGCACTTTACCCAGAGCCTATTTATTTTCCGGCTGACGTGGGAGCGAGAGAGCGCAGGCTGAACTGTTGGTTGGGCATCTCTCCTGTGTGCCGGGGAGTAGAGGAGAGAACCTGCGGGGATTTGAAGACATCTACGTTATTATTTTTTTCTGTCAGGACTCTAGACTCCTTTGGGCTCATCTGTGGACAGACTACACACTTACTCAGAGCGATGACTGTACTGAATTATCCACCGGCTCTCTGTGATTTCTCCAGCGAAGCCAGACTCACCACCACCACCACCCGCCCTTAAAAAAAAAAGCTGCTGTGAAACAAGTCAGCATCATTGCCGTTGTCTAACAGCTGGGATTTACACTTTACAATGTCTTGAGACGCGACGGGAACGCTACAGAGATGATGACAGTGAGTATCGGCTCGTTTAAATGGCACTGATGTTGCATCCAGGCTACTTTTAGCTCGTCTGCCGGGGTAGGTTGTGTTAATGCAGGCGGTGACTTTAATTTTGACCGATAAGAGTGTATCAAATGGGGGGCGGGGGGCGGAGGGTGTCAGTCTGTAGTGGGTCTCATCGTTCGTGTCATAGTGTGATATTGGGCGTTTCTGTCATCGCTGTTGCCGGGGGGATATCAGTTTCCTCCCGGGACTTTTTGGGAACATTACATCATAGGAGTAGCCTGACAAATACTGAAGAAACGCACGCGCATTATCCACATGTTTACATCCTGAATAATATAATTGCCCCCCCCCCCATGCAAATCGATTACAGCCTATATGATGCCAGATGTCATCATGCAACTGTCATGCGTGCAGAAATGCCGCTTGGAGTGCACTCGATGCACGCAAAGGCTGGGCGTATGCGATGATGTCCCCTTGCAAACCACCCAGGGAACGATGGGCAGAGTTGTGAAGGGGTAGCCTAGTCATTGACATAAATTAGACGCCCTCCCAAAAAAACACCAGCCCGGATGCGGGGTGGGGATCGGTGCAGCTGTCAATTTGCATGTATTTTGTGGCCAAATCCAGCCTGTCTGCCTGCGCTCCGGTTAATCCCACAGCGGATCAGCTTTACTCTCCAGCCTGCCGTCTCTCTCGCTCTCTCTCTCTCTTTCTCTCTCTCTCTCCCGCTCTCTCTCCCCCCTCTCTCCCCTACACAGACACTTTAAATGATTACATTATTTTAATCGGGCTCATGTGACCATCATGCTTTGACGCGATAATATCTGGAAAACAAGCGCCGTTTGGAGGCTGCACAAATCGGCACTTCCAAGAAAGGATCGGTGACCGAGATTTGAAACGCGATCGCAGCCTGGATACTACAGCTTCTACTTAGAGATCTTCCTACTTTGGAGAGGAAACCCACCCGGTTCCTGAATCCGGGTTTTTATAGCAGGGTGACAAAGCCAAGATGACAGGCTGGTTCACACACCACAGGGACTGGTGACCGTGGAGTGATCCAGCGCGTTTGATGAGCACGTCGGTAAGGTTGTTATCCGCTGTACTGATACATTATTGCTCCATAAATAGGCTACTCAGCACCAATTTCCGAGCCTAAATATTCCCCTTTACAAATACGCATAATCGTGACCACAGTCATTTTGCTTTAAAATGCGGGCTCTGAGGGGAGTATTAGGCTACAAGTAGGCTGGTAATGTTGTGTGCCCTTAAGTCCTCCCCCTTCAGTTGTAAACCTACAGGGGCTCATGGAGTTTTTCATGTAAAAAACCCCCACAGATTGTTGAAAATTATCCCAAGGAACTTGATATGTGGTTTTAGCTTATTATTACTGTCTAGACTGAGGGGTAGGCTAACAAGCAAAATAGTAATCATACATTCTGACACTGATCAAAATTATGAGGGCATAAAATAACACTGAAATGTATTTCTCCCCTGGAGGTCCCAACACCCCAGTTGCAATGCAATATGTTACCAACGCTTTTCTGAAAATAACAGTATTTTAACTATCTATGACATCTTGCCATTATGTCAAAGCAAAATATAGCTTCTGTAGCCCCATTTGTGCAGGCAGTCCCATCTTCTTCCCTGCAGCAGCTTTGCTTGTATTCTCTTTGACCTGTTAACATATCATGGAGAAATGCAAGTTCCTCAGCATAAAGTGGCTTATGTCTCTACACCGCATCAGCAATTTGTGTATCTAGTGTCCAAGATGCTGAGTCATATTGCTTTGCCAAACAGAGATATTTTCTGCATTGTCCTTTGACGTCAACAGCCGGTGTTTGCACAGGTGTGGTCTAGTAGCCATAACTCAAGAAATATTGTTATCATTACAATAACACTGTAGGTATTGCAGTTTCTCCCTCGCATGTAAGAGGCAAAACTACAGTAAGTCCTCCTGGTCTTAACCAGTAATCAGCAATCTTCATAATTAATTCCTTTTCCAGAACAACTCATAATGTGGATCACGTTGGAATGTGTCGTTAATTTCTCTTTGCCCTGAGAGAAATCTTGCTGTTCCTTGCTTTTCATTAACTTTTAAAACTGGTGTGAGGCACTATGATAATATGAGGCACTATGGAGAAAAGACTGATATCTCCGCGAGAGGAGGCTCAGGTCAGGTGGAGATTTGTGGAGGGTTGTAAACAACATGGACGTTTTCATTAGCTGTGAACTAATCAGTCAGGTGGTGATTGGGGGCTCTGCAGGAGCAACACAGTCAAGGTTAGACAACAACTCTACTCATCGGACCATGTCACAGTCTGGTGTGTTGTGTATTGACATGTCAGTGTCACTCACTCTCACCCCTCATAACACCCTTTTGTGTCCCTGTGGTGCTGTGCAGATGTAGCAGTGGGTGGTGGGATGATATTCTGACACATCCTACCACACAGACTCCGCCTTTGCTGTGTGTGTCAAGTGTTACCCACACACATATATACATTCACCAGTACAGAGGAACGTATAATCGGTTAGCATAGTCTAGAAAGACTGGTAAGTTTTGGAACAGTAGCTACAATTGTAGGCTATAGCAGAAGGCTGGACAACAAGTCCAAGAGAGACAGTCACTGCAAAATTATGTGCGGAAAGGAAGTTCCCGTGGGACAGGAAGTGCTTTGTGGTTGCTGGTCTCAAACCACCATACTGGTGTGACTAATCAAAATATACACACTTCCCTAAATTCTCTTTTTGTTTTCTTCTTCTCCTTCCCCCTATTTTTTTCTCTCTCTACAACTCTTGTTCTTTCTGTATAAATCTTCCTCAATTTCACTCTTTTTCTCTGTTCCTTTGTCATTGCAGGATTACCGGGAGGATGGCATGGACCTGGGGAGTGATGTATCCAGTCGCTCCAGCTCAGAGTCCAATTCCAACAAGGTTACACCTTGCTCCCCTTCTCTTGACCTGGCCACTTTAGAGGACTACAAATCCTCCCCCTCTCTGGACCTGGTCACCTTAGAGGACTATGAGGAGGATGAGGACTACCAAGAGTATAAGAAGAAGGTGATAGAGGAGTGGGAGAGCGAGTATGGAGAGGACTACACCTCTCCACAGCCTCCTAGTCAGGAAGAAGGCGGAGGAGGCGTTGTTGGGGTTGATGGCCTTGGCGAAGGCTACAGGAAAACAGTGAACAGTCGCAGCCTCGCTGAAGAATTCCAGGATGTGAAGACCGTCCCACCCCTCCCGGCCCCCAGCGGACGCACTGCAACCTCAGTCGCAGTTGTCCCAGATGAACTGAAACAGAACGGCAATCTCATTTTGCCCAGGAGCAGCCAGCTCCACTCCCCTGGTACACCACAGGGAGGCACAGGGACTCCCAAGCCCAGCCACCGCAGCTCCAGTCAAGGCAGGGGGAGCCGCAGCACTGGTGGTGGTGGTGGTGGTGGAGGAGGAGGAGGAGGAGGAGGAGGAGGAGGAGGAGGAGGAGGAGGAGGAGGAGGCAGTGCAGGAACTGGGGGACGGATGGGGGGTTATAGAGAAGAGGAGGGTATAGAGGAGGAGCCTCTGCCTACCATGGACTGGGCAGCCCTGGAGAGACACCTGGCTGGGCTGCAGTGCAGAGAGCAGGAGAACCAGAACCTCAACCAGAACCAGAACCACAACATGGGCAAGACCAACTACACCTCTGTAAGTGTCTATGGATTTTACTTGTTTTTTATATATGTTCCTGTGGGTTTTTTAAGGTTTTAAGCTTTTCCACGTGTGTATCAAAGGTTATCTCACACATGTTTCTGAGTTTTCCCATGCTCTGGTGGGCATTTGTAATCTGTGTCAGAGGCAACTTGGAAACATGAGGTTAGGTCAGCTGAAGTAAGGAAGAGGGATTAGTGGCCTAATGTAGCGCAAAGCTATGTGGCCCAGCTATTAACTTGACCATCATGGAAATCTGGGCTACATTAGTGCACTGATTCAGAGAACCTCTGTCCAACAGTGCACTCAAACTGGACTTAGGTATATGTTCTCAGAACTGTAGGTATATCATTGTTGTATTAGTAAAAGCTATCATAGAAAATCATTGTTATTATTTGAGGATTTTGGAAAGGTAACTTATACAGTGAAATGTATTGCCGATCTTACAGTCTTGTAACCTATTTTCGTTTTATATCTGGATGTCCTTTGTTGTGGCCATGTGGTGTTTCTACCAGAAGAGGTCAGTGTTGCATTGACATTCTGCAGAGAGCTGCTGCAAGCCTTTGTGCCACACCAGCAGCTCCTGTGCAAATGCTGTTTCATTTACAATCTCATGACATCACTGAGTTTAAAACAAAATCCCAGCCAGAGTTTCATGGTTTATTGTTAGTTTGTGGGTCCAAAAGGGCGTAGCTTCAAAACTATTTAGGGAGGAGCAGAAGAAAATTGTTTACCGCAGCCACAGTTAGGGTGCAGACACTTTTCTCTTATGTCACTGACTAAAACTAAGCAAGGGAAAATGTGTGTTTGAGAAAAGGGGGATTGGTGTTTTCTTTTGGTATACAAGCACCAAGACACTTTCTTTAGTGCACACAGACAATGGCTGCAGCCAGTGCCATTGTGAGTGTGTTGTGTGTCTTTGTTTGTCCGTCCTGGAGGCCCCCTCTGTCTGCCTGAGGCATGTCAGGAATGCAGAGGGAGAAGTGGGGGATGAGAGGAAGGAAAGAGGGAGGAAAGGACAGGAAGATGTTATCTTTAGGACCAAACAGTTCAGGGCCACATGGCTTGTGTGTTTGTGTCAATGTTCATTACCTGCTGTCCATCTTAAACGAGAAGGTCACCTCCTGGTTCGCTGTAGTCTGGGGAAAGTCTGTGCTCCATACGCCTCTCTGTTTCTCTGTTTCTCTGTTTCTCTCTCTCTCTCTCTCTCTCTCTCTCCCTAGGCAGTGGATTGTGATATAATTGACCTGGGTGGAAGAAAATCTATTCTTAATACACACATTCACCCACATCCTCTTTACCATAAAGTCATTCCCAGACTCAGCTGGTGTGTTGCCTGTGTGTACATGAAGGGACTGTAGACTAGGCTGATAGCCTTTTCTTGAAGTGCCACAGCTTCCACCTGTCTCTCCTATTATAAGAAAAAATTAGCCCTAAGAAAAAAAACAGGCCTCAGAATATGATGACCCTGAGTAGATAAGAAATTGGAATTAATGTAATGCCACCTGACCAGGGAGCAGAAGAGATACACCAGAAAGAGAGACACAAGCTCATATCCCGGATAATACCACTAAATCATTTTAGTGCTGTTGCTACTTCTGTAGAGGAATGCCCATCATATCAGTACAATCCATTATTGAGTTTCTGATGTGAAATTTGACATTATGGTGTATTTAGTCCTATATCTGAGCTACCAAAAATGCTAAAAGAAGACAATGCTAGTGCGGACCCTCCACTAAACTGCTAACGAGTACAAAAGCAGTCAAATGGGAGACATTCCCACAAGACGTTCCAGGTGTCTTTATATGTCAGGAGGCAACTGAGTTTCTTAACTCTTTAATTTGCTGGATTTAGCAGACACCCTGGAGGAAACGGAGGCTGGCGCTTTTAAAACGTTGTTAAATATTTAGACATCCACTCAGACGGGGTTCATGTATAAAGGGGTCTGTCTGGGATGTTGATGGGGTCCAGAGGGACAGAGATATTCATGCTTCAGCAGAGTTTCCAAAGCATCGGTGCTTTCAGAAAGACACAGTGAAGCTCAATAATCTGTAGTTGTCACTAGAAGTGCCTGGAGACTGGTTTAGCTGGTCTCCAATCAGACACAGTAGCTACAGTACAGTACATACACATCAGGTAAAATGAGCTGTAAACCGGACACACAGGGCATCAGACAGGATACACATGCACAGTCACTATCATTAAGACATCTTCCCCCATACTGGTTGTCCCATCCACATCGCCATTACAACAGTCCCTTTTGCATTGTTTGGTCGAAGACAAGGTTGAATCATAGTAGAGGGGGATCTGCAGGTCTTGAAAAGTTTATTTTTAGTATATAAGTATATTTAGCTACATTTAAAAGAAAAGTTTGACATTTTGGGTAATATGCTTTTTTTCACTCTCTTGCCAAGAGTTTGATGAAAAGATTGACACCAAAATCCACCTGCTAGCTCTAAAGCTCACTTGTTAACACTTTACATCATGTTTATTTAATCCACACAAAAAACGAAGTGTAAACTCAACAAATTACGGGTGCCAGATTATTTCTTGTGCCGTTCTACACAGATTTAGATTAGACATAGATTTTATATTCATAGATTTTAGATGTAGATGAACCCGCAATACTTAGCACTAGTCATTGGCACTAGTCTGTGCCATAAAATCCGTCACTTATTATGTTGTTTCATTTTTGTATTAATGAGCCAGTCATATTGGTGCAGGTGTGTTTTGTTAGGGTGTGGTGGCTGCTGTAATCTCATCATCTGCCTGCAGGCTGTGGGTGTGGGGTCAGGAGGATTCATGAGGAGGAGGGGCATGCTGACCTGTTCATAATTTCTTTCTAATAAACTCTGGAGTCGCGTGGCTGAAAGGGGCCCGCAGGGACCTCAAGTACACTAGGGGTAGCGCTAACCCTAAGCCTCAATTTGGCTCCACACCCCTGAAAGGAAAATAATAATATTATTCTTCCGAGCCTGTCTTGAGCTGAAAAAGGCAGAGGTGGGGTCAGTCTATATGAGCGGCTATGCGTAACGTACCTATGTGTTGTCTAAGGCACATACTGGAAAAGAATTAAAACCATGCCTACAGGCTACTTCTTTTTTTAATCTGTGCACACACTAAGACTTACTCACACAATTTAAAAACACCCCATGGGAAAACTGTGGTTAGTAAGATATGGGACTGTGCTGAGACCTGCAGCACCACTCCCATTTTAAAAGTGCAGAAAAGAGCTTTCTTTCTCTCAGACACATACAGGCACACACACTCACACACATACACATCTGCTGTACTCTTAATCTTGAAAGAGCATTTGCTGCACATGTGAGTTCATAGTTTTGTATCAAACACTGAGTCAACTTGTACACAAATACAATCATACTGTTCAGGCACAGGTTCTTACATTGACTCACGAACACCTCATGACATTTGTGAAATTCATAATACACATATTCATGCAGTACAATACAAAGATTAAGCATATTGCCCCTAAACACACAACCAGCATTTACATCTTTTCCTTATACACTAAAAAAACACAACACCTGTGCATGCCAATCACAACAGTGATTTTCTCAACAGTCTTCCCATCTTATATTTTAGCACTGCATGTCCTCTCTAGTATTGTCACTGTTTTAAATGTGAGCCCCACCCCATCTGGATCAGTTGAAAACAATTTAGTAAGCCCCTGATGATGTAACATTTTAAACCAAAAACCTGTGTACAAATCTGGATGCATGGAGTTTGGAAAGGCCTACTGAAAAGAATGTATCATATTGCATTATGGGACAAGTATGATCCTTGTTTGATCCAATCTTTTTTTACCTGTTTCTTGTGAGTCTCACAACTGTATGTAAATGCAATACAAAATTATGTAATTTAAAATTGCATTTAACAAAGTTACCACATAATTGCTGTTACATGTGAGATTACAAATTGCCAAGTCCATCAGCCTTGAAAAATGTTGGACAGCTTCTAAATGAATCATTTCTGTGCTGTTAGGACAGATGTGAAGATTTACTTTTGCCTGCTCCCAGCTGTAACCAGGAAGTGACAGGTCAACGAACATCTACTTAATAGGAAAGCGCTGCTCAAGCACACCATATCGTATAAACAATGAAAAGGCCAGGAGCCAAACTGAACTCTAGAAGTGTGGAGCGCTCTGCCTCAGAAAAGCACTCAAGGGCAATAGAAAATAAAAGGATGAGAAAGAAGCAGGGAGAGGTTAGAGAAAAGAGCAAAGGCAGAGAGAGATTTCTCTGTGTGTCTCTCTCTACTCTGTGCTCTGTGATTATGTATAAGTTCAGCAGTTGAACTGTGCTTGCCACCCTCCACTAACTACTACCTTCACCCAGTACTCAGACTGTGCTATGTAGAGGGAGAGCAACGTTAGGAGAAGGAAGAAATTGTGGGGTTTGAGAGGTCTTGAGTGCACTCACAGTGGATATAAATGGACACAAACAATGAGTGTAAAGTAGTCACACTAGGTGTTAGGTCCTGCATGGGGAAACAAACCAGGGAGTGATAGGTGGGATCAAAAAGAATCTATGGAGAAGGAGGGAAGTGAGAGAAGGCTTGTGTGGTTAGCGTTATAGTTTGAGCGTGCCAAAGAGGGCAGAGAGTTGGAGGAGTAGATAGTCAACGTATACAGTATGTTTGTAGGAAGTGGGAGGAGGCTTCAGATATTGGGGGCAGGGCTTTTGCCAGGTGTGGAGAGAGCCCTGTGAGGCTCTGGTGTCTGGTTCAGCCCCCTAGGCTTGGCCACTGTTCCTCGTGTATGTGAGTGTGTGTATGTGCCGGTACCAGCCGAAACACGCCCGGCCCTCTGCACACCAGAGCTAACACACTCTCCTTGCACACACTGACTGAACCGCCTCTGCTTTAGAGTCAAGCAGTTTTCTGTTAGTCCACGCACACACTCCTCTCTAAATCAAAGGATACCTTTTTCTTCTCATGGTATCCTGACAGTCGGACAGTGTTGGTAGATGTTTTTTTTCCTTTTTCCCTTTTTATCAGTGGAGTATTTTTCATCTCAGCTTAACCTTGGATTCCTCACAGCAAGTCGGGCACTTAACTCAGGTAAACAGTATGACCTCTTGGGTAAAAAAGAGTGCTTTCTGTGCTGTTTGTCAGAACCTTTTCAACATGCACATGTACATGTGATGTGGTTGTAGTCAAACAAAGGCAAAGCTATACAAAATTCATACAAATTTCACTTGTTTCACAAAACAGCCTACATATCTTTTCTGTGACACCTTGTCTTTGAGTTTGTGTGTAACAGAAAAGTTAAATATGTAGAGAATGGAACATAAAGTAGAGCCAGCTGCACATCCGTCAATGCATCTCACTTTCCTCAGAACTATGTTCTGTGTGACCTGTTAACAAAGAGCAGGTTCATGCTGGCAGGACTCTGACCATATGTGGGTTGGCACTTGGCAGCCCTGTATTTTTTTCCTTTCAGTAAGAATATTGTAAAATATGCAGTGCATGTGTATTTGAATCCTGTTTTAAATAAGCAAAGCTTCGTGCTATACACCTGTTTTGAATGCTGAACGAACCTTGAGATGCAAAGTATGTGAAACACCAAGCCAGGCTCTTAAGAACTAGAAAGAAATTTTACACTTGCACACATAAAGACTACAACTGACTGGCAACTGCATACAGATTTGACAGGAGAGTGTCAAATCCAAAAACACAAAAAACAAAGACAAAGAAAAGAAACCAGTAAATCTGTTCAGAGGGTCTTCTTATATACAGTTGCAATACAAATTGAGAATAAATCAGATAAATAGGCACAGCTGGCAAGGTAAAGCTTCTGCTTTGCACTGGCCTTGTCAGCCTCTGATCATTTGCTTGTGGAAGAAGAAAAGACATTGCAGACCCTTAAATGGGTCAAATCACATTCGTCAGTTAGCTCTCTCACCATTGGCAATTCAACATACACAATCAGCCTTATGGAGCTGCCTACTTGGTGTGTCAGGTAGCAAATATATACAGTAGTGTTTGCTGTTTATCGCTGGGGGGGGCACAGCATTGACCCTAATGGCCATCAGCTTGGTTGAAAAGTGAAGTAGTTAGTAGTCAGGTGGTCTGCTATACTATGTTTTGTCCGGAGGGGGTATGTGAAATAAAAACTGTATAGATTGACTAGCAGGTATTGTCAAAACATTCTTCTCAAACTCTACATACAAACTGTTACCAGTTGAAACATACCACAGGTTATTAAGTTCAAGACAGGAGTGGTGCTGTCTAAACTGCTTTTATCTGGTGTCAAAGTACAGTTTAATCAGCTGCCGGATGATAATCTCTCCTCTTCTACACTGGTAAACAAACACAAATACATACACACCTATTTGTATTGATGAGATATAAATGCATGTGCATGATCCAGCGTCATGTTCTCTAGGCAGGCCAGCTGTATTGTGGGTAAATCAGATAGGGATGCTGCCATAATTGGAGATAAAATAACAATGTTTTTGGTGGAAAGGCATAGCCTAAAACTACACATTCCACTAGTGTTTGTCTGGTTGATCATCTTGATTGATACACAAAAGCTCACACAAACACAACTTTCCTCTTATTCATTCAACCGTGATTCACCAAGGTCTGAGAGTCAAACCTCTCTTCAGCATGTGTGATATCCTATCTGGCATGGAAGTCAGCTTAGGCTCATACCAAGTCTCAAACTCATCTTATTACACAGTTCTCCACCTTCTTCTTCTCTTTTCTTTTCCTCTTCCTGTCTTCCAGACATCCACTGTCCTTCACTGCCATTCCCACTCCTGTTCCATGCTAATTGTCCTATTCCTCAAGCTGTCAGGAAGCATTATAGCCTAATGTTCTCACACAGCCAAAATACAGCAGGAGACCATTTCCCCCCCTCCTCCTGGCTCCCCCTCTCCACCCTATAAAAACTATCAAAGAGGGGGCGCAGGCTGTGAGTGGCAGAGCGTGCTGTGGAGGAAATGGGGATTTATGTAGTAGTGAGGAGTCGGCCTCTAATGTTATAACTTCATGTCAGTCCTCATACTGCCCAATCACTACAGAGCAGGGTCGAATACACTCATACAAACACACACAGGCCGGCTTTAGAAGTAAGAACGGAGATTAAAAAAAACAAGGTTTATTACAAGAGAGCAACAAAAAGAGAGTGAGAGCGAGAAATTGAGAGAAATTTATGTTTTCCAAGCAGTGAAGGATTTTAAACTCCAATCCATCACCTGTCCTGTCTCTTGTCGGAGGAATAAAGGAGTGAGTCACACACACACACAGTGGTCTGTGTTTGTAGTGTGTGTGTGTGTGTGTGTGTGTGTGTGTGTGTGTGTGTGTGTGTGTGTGTGTGTGTGTGTGTGTGTGTGTGTGTGTGTGTGTGTGCGCTTGCATGGACACGTGTGCTCCTTTGGGTGGAGCTGAAAGATGAAACAGTGGTCTCCTCTGATCCTAATTATAGAGTGTGTGTGTGTTTATGTGAGAGATAGAGAAGTGGGTTGTGAACTTGGTCTGTTTATATTGGGGCTAAAAATACAAGGCATGTTTACATCATGTCTACACACCCACACAGACCCCAACAAAACAAGGGTGTTTTTACCTTCATGTTTCTGGCTCTGTCTTATCTAAGTTGTTAGTCTGTTCATGTGACTGTGGTGTGTGTGTGTGTGTGTGTGTGTGTGTGTGTGTGTGTGTGTGTGTGTGTGTGTGTGTGTGTGTGTGTGTGTGTGTGTGTGTGTGTGTGTGTGTGTGAGACACACAGAGAGAGACAGAGACAGAGAGAGAGAGAGAGACTTTGTGCCAGGTCATGCAGAGAGCTTCATCTGTTGCTGTAGAGAACAGAGTACAGAGCACTTTTATCACCTCACATACCCCAAACACAAGAATAATCATTCCATCAGCAACCAATGCCTGTTTCAGTTTCCTTAAGCCTGAGGTGACATCTTCATATTGTTTATTTGGTCCACCAACAGTCCAAAACCCCAAAAATTCAATCATATATCACATAAGAAAATTATCACATTTGAGAAGCTGAAACTAGTTATCAAATTAGTTGCTGATTATTGTCCTGGCAATTGACTACATTATTAACCTAATCTATAGATTATTTTCTTGAATATGTAATGTATGTTTTGACGCTATAAAATCTCATAAAATAGAAAAAATATCTTGTCTTACCCAACAGTGATAGATGACAAGATAACATTTTAACTTTACAATTGTATAAACAAATGAAATTCTCATATTTGAGAGCTGGAATCACAGAATGTTTGAAACTTCTGCTTGAAAAGTGATAAACTTTTTGTTAAATAACTAATTGATTCATGGATAAATCATTTAAACTGTCTACTAATTGTTTCAACTCTAGACTAAAGTTTTGGGATTTTCTGTTTGCTTTACTAAAATGTATATCTATACTCAAGATGACAAGAAGCATAGTGAAAAAAGTCTGTCTCAGCTGCTTATTATTCTTATTATTCTATTATTCTTATATATTCTTATTATTATGTGACTCACACCTCCTGCTTCTTAATGGGCTTTGTCATTACACAAGTGTAATTGGTGGTCAGATAGACATTTACTCAGTTGGTACACACATTTGTTGACGCATTTAAAAATGTGAAACAAATATTAATACAGCCTGCAGGTCACAGCGGGCTCTGTCTTTCCACCACCAACTCTAGACAGTCCTCATTAGAGCAACCTCTGGTGGTTGATCATAAGAGTGAGCACACACACACACGCACATACACGCACATGCACTCCCTGGCCTTCCACATCAGTTCCTCCCTGTCAGAGCGAGCTCATTACCGCCAGAATCTGGCCCTCACACTGAGCCAACCTGCTTTGCTATGCAGTGTTTTTACACTGGCACAAAATGTCAGCTCACTGAAAGCATCTGTGCTCCCCTCTTCCTGCTGAGAAGGAGAGGGAGGCAGAGGAGGAGAAAGAGAAGGAAGGATGAGGAAGATGGAGAAAAGTGGCGAAAAGAAAGCAAATGTAGCTACACTGAAAGGCCAGAGAGAGAGGAGGGAGGGGTCGATGGCAGGGAAGCTAAAAAGAGAGAGGGCAAGCTGTTTGTCAGAGAAAGGGAGGAAGCGTCGCAGCATGACTGAGAATCCTGTTTTTTCCATGTGCTGTACAGAGTGTTGTGGTGTTACCGCCTACAGTATCATTTGTAGCTCTCTCTATAGAGTGAACCACCATGTAATTCACTCTGTTATTAGCGACTTATGATTAGGTTACGTTATTTCTGTTTGCGTCTATAAATATACCCACGTAGCAGAGTTAAACACACAGAGCCCCATATGAGGCCCAGTGCTCAGTGTACACTACAACAGCAAGAGTGACACACATAGCAGCAATTTCTCCTGCTCTGTGCAGGAATACATTACATGCTTCTGTTGAAGTTTGGCATTAGAATCAGCATACAGTGGTAGAACAGGAGAAAGGCACTATTTGCTGAAATCCACTTGTCTTTTAGTTCTTAGATTTACACCACCCAGACGAAAATCTCATAATGTGGTCGGTGTGTGGGAGGCTAAACTGCAGTCTGCCTGCCTGTTATCTCCTCCTGTCTGTAGTTAATGATCTTTGCTCAGACTATTCTTTGTGCTGATTTAGGCCACTTACATAAACACAGTTGTTGGAGTTTGTTTGCTGTGTCTGTTCTTGGAGCTTATTATTTTGCTATTTACGTTGGCTAATATCAGAGGATACACACTATGTAGTCAGGGTAGTGTGAGATATTGTTTTCTTTTCTTGTTTGGATAAAGAGGTGCTGTCTCGGACTCCACCTGTGCTGTGACTCAGATTGTAACCTTGACAACCGTGTGAAGGTCAGTGGGGGGTGTCTTCTGAGTGACTGCTGCCATGGTGATAGAGGAAAGAGAGGAGGGGTTGCTGTGGCTTCTTGTATCAAAGCATAGCTCACAGATGTTGGACATCAAAGTTTTTTCTCCTATGTACATATACACATGCACCATAAAGACTTATCAGTTCAATAGGGAGATGCATCAGGCTTTAATGCGTGTGAAGCTGTAAAGATGTAATACTGGAGCTAGTACATGACCTCAGTGACTCACTACTACTGGGAATTGGCTTCCATTTTGTCATTCGGTAGTTTGCGCTGAGTTGTCTGACACATCAAAGTGTTTAAACCTGTTCCCAACAGCCCCACTGAAATGTGGAGTGAAAAGACTGATGTCAGGGAGAGGGTGGTGAGATGTGATGAATCACACAAATGGATATAACTGCACACACTTTTAAAAAAGTTATCCTCAAAGGCATAAAGAAAGTGCAGTAGTTGTGTGGTGAATAAAAAAAGAGTGATTGAATGTTCAAACCTTGCTGACAATCTCGCTTCTGGGCACTTGACCAATCACTGCATGAAGTCAGCATGCTTGTCGCATTTTTGGACATAGCATACAAACACCTTTAGAAAACTCAGTTTGATACTTGCCACCAAATTTAAGGGGCTTCATATTAATGTTGATAGATAGATAGATAGATAGATAGATAGATAGATAGATAGATAGATAGATAGATAGATAGATAGATAGATAGATAGATAGATAGATAGATAGATAGATAGATAGATAGATAGATAGATAGATAGATGCAAGGCACAGTTGATAGCTTTCACTGTAAGAAAACCAAGTTTATCACATATCATGCACAGATAATTATATCCAAGGTTAGTGTGAAACTATGGGCACTGTTCCAGTCTGCCCCAGCTGGGCACCAGGCAGAAAGCCAAACCAGAGCCAATGATGTGCAGACTTGAGCCGAGAAATCAGAGCAGAGAGCTCATCGATCCACTTCTGGGTCATTAAACCCAAGAGTGGTCTTATTGGGGAAAAGTAGAGTCACCCAGCAGAGATCAATATCGGATAGAGAGATCCAGCCTGAGAGCAGAGATGAGATAACAGGAGACGTGCGTTGCTAGCTACCTTGCCAAAAAGACAAAAATTAAAGCTGAAACAGATGTATGATTTAATTGCATCAGGATGCCACATTCCCCACATTCTGGTGCAAAGCTGTTCCACTGCTTTAATGGGAGTGTTGATATATAAACATACAGTGCTTACAGTTCTAAATAAAACCAAACTCTAACCAACTTTAAAAGGTGGATTTTTAATGGAGGATATATTATTATTATTATTATTATTATTATTATTATTATTATTATTATTATTATTATTGCAGCATTTTGACTTTATGAGGGTTTTTTTTCAGTTCAGAGGTTTTGTTCCTGTTTTTTAGGGGAAGGATGTTTTAATTATTTTAACTAATGGTCTAAGGATAGAAGGTGTTGTATGCTAAAAATAAAAATTACTTGGCCTAACTAAAAGGTTAATCAGCTAATTGCTAAATAATCTGATGCCACAATGCAAGTAAGATCAAAAACTATGTGCAAACCAGAAAACAAAGATATGTATTTATAACAGTAATGGGTAGAGGTCAGGATAGAGGAATGGATGAAGGGATGGAGAAGGGAGAGATTATCTGAGAAGGTTGGCCTGCATTTGGATTATAGATCTACCATCTGTCACTATGAGATTATAATCCTACAAAGAGACAAACAGAGAATGAGCGGAAGATCAACAAGCCATGCAATGCTTATGTTCTGTGTTTACTTAACACAAACATACATACTGTACATAGTGATTCAAAGGTGACACAAATTTGACACAGTGAGTGACAGATATTTTACTGAATAAATCAGTTGAAACTTTACATGAAATTGTGACTCAAATCAGAAACTGTCTAAAATTAGAACATTACATATGTGACCAGACATTAATGTCAGCATTTGGTACATTTCCGCACACTTGTTTTTAGCACCAAGATAAAGGTAAAGGAAGAAAGTCACTCCTCTTCCCTTCCCTTCCTCTCTTTCTGTCCCTCTGTCTGGCATGACTCCATATGAAATGGCAGAATGACATTCTCACCCTGACCGACACCACCCGCACCCTCCCTCCCTTGTCCACCATCCCCTCTCCCCACTGGCCAACTCTGCTTACATTCAGCTCCAAGAGCTCCTCCCCCTTTTCAGTCTGAGTCAGACAGAAAAAGGCGACTGGGAGTGTACTCTGCTTTTCACTGCTCCCCTCCCTCCCTCTTTTCCTCTCTCTCCCATTCTCACACCCCTCCTCCAGTCTCTCATTCCCCCTCCCTCTTTCGGTTTTGGGGAAGCAGCGATCAGACTCTGCCCTTCTCTCTTAACAAACAGACAGACCAGAAAACAATCAGATAACAGACATAGACAGCAGAGGGTGACGACTGAACTGACTGGCAAGGAGAGACACAGGCAGGAGAATTACATTTTTTAGTTGGATCGAGGACTGGGTGGGATCCCTCCTCCTCTCCTCTCCCCTCCTCTCCGCTGGAATACCACTGCGGGGCTGGGAATCTCATCCCAGTCCTGCTCCTGTTCCTCCAACTCAGCCAGCTCCGCTCTATGATGCTGTGAAGGATGGTCCACCAGGAAAACTGTTCTTACCAGGTAGTTCTCAGAGCCACATGGTACATTGCATTCATTTAATTTAATTGCAAATTTCTTTGCCATTTTGACAGACAGAAGCTTGTTTGCCTGTTGAATTTGTTGTTGTTAGTTTCGCTGATTGTGCGTATATCATGTTCTGTCTCCTCAGTTCAGTTTATCGTACATCCTTGAATGTCATGTAGAAGCTAGGACATTGTTGCACATGTGTAGAACTTATGTGTCATTGTGGGGACTCAGAACTGTGCAAGAGTATTTCTCTGCATTTTATGGTTATGTGATTGTGTTGTGAATCTGATGGCTGGCTGGTTGCTAAGAGAGCACTTGACTCAAGGGAATAATGCCCTACCTCCCCTCTACCTCCTCCTCATCCAGCCTCATCAATCCATGTCAAGAAGGCATGAGGTGTGCATGTAGCTGCAAGTTTATAGTGTCATGACTGAACTCTGTGTGTGCGCAAATGTATTCTCGACTGAGTTTCATGCAGAGGATGTATGTAAGCTGCAGTATATGATCCGGACAACAAAGTGATAAAGAGAATTTAAATGTGAATGGTTGCTTGGAGGTTTGTGTAAATGTGTATGTGCATGTTTATGAGAGTGTGCCATTCTGGTGGGACATGTGACAGCAGTGCTCCACTTTATATAACAAGGAACTGGGAGGAATGATCCAGTCGTGATTAAAAGGCAAGCGAATACATCACAGCTGTACATGTGCTTTTCTATAGCCAGCTCTGCTAGGGTAGAAAGTCTGCAGTGCAGTGGAAATGGAGAGTGGGAACAGAGCAGATAGGTAGATGAAAGGCAAAAGAGATGAGCTGAATATGCCAGGGGAGGCACTGAGGGGGAAAGATGGAGCTTCTTTGATGGCAAGAAACAAGTGTAGAAGCAGCGAGAGATGCATGAAAAGCTGCAGAGGAATGATGAGAAGGAAACATGAGGGTCCTGAAGAGAAGAATGGGCCTTAAGGGCATTTCATCAACATGAAACTTCAAGATTCTCTCTTCCTTCATTTCCTTTGGATTTAAATGGAGTAGAATATTTTGTGTATGCATTGAAAATAAATAATGTGATTGATCTACTATGTGCAGCTGCTTTTCGTGTAGTCTTACAGTTTCAGCTTAGTTGAAGGGCTTCCAGCTGGGAGCTAACAATTGTTATTCACCTCCATAGCATTATCAACATTTATAAAAGCTGATTTCTTGTCAGTTCCATATGCATCCTCTTAATGCTTGAGATTAGGTCTGAAAAGTAATAAACTGCCGTCAGGTCTCTGGTTAAGGATTTCTGCTGTTACAAAACCTCAAAAGACTCATCAACAAATCAAAAACATTTGTATTAATCTTGGTGCAAGTTCTACATGTTTGTATTTGCATGTCAGGAGTGTGGATTTGTGCTTGTAGGGATGAGGGACCAGTTGTGTAACGGGATAAGGATTTCCTGCTATGTATCGTGGTAGATAAAAGCTAGATGGAGAGACATAGAGGTGGAAGGAAAGCAGATAATCAGAGAAAAGTGACGCCAAATGGCTAGTGGTGACTGCAGGTGAAAGGCAGAGATGAAGTAACAGAAGTATTGACAACACAGGTGGAGCAAAACCATGGGAAAGATGGGTAGAAATAGAGAAATGAGAACAGCGTACTGCTTTCTGAGGCAACTGAGATGATACGTGATAGGGAGAATGGAAAAAATAGTCCTATTTATTATAAACAGGCAAATATAAGGAATGAAAATTTAAGGAGATGTTGAAAAAAGTTTATTGAAAGAAGTGAAGGAAGTTGAGATGGCTTTAGTACAATGGATGTACTAGAAAAGAGAGATGGGTCGAATAAGAGGAAGAATGAGAGGGGTAAGCAGAACACAGGGTTCAGGCTCTGATAACAGCAACTCTCCAGAGGCCCCTCAATTAGACTGGTAACCTGGCAACCAGCAGGCAGACAGCGCCCCTCATACACATACAACACACACACGCCGAGGGATGGAAAGAAGCAAAGAGTAGGAGACGGAACGGTTGAGGGGGTTAATGGGGGAATAAAATGGACAAGGAGGGAACAGATGAAGATGGGAGTAGGCAGGGTGTTGTCCCTGTATTTCAGTTTGTCTCCTGGGACAGTCCATGTACTGGGGCAATATCTGTTTAGGTTATCAGCGTGGTTGTTTTCCTTTGCTTTAATTAAGGTGTGGTCCTCTTTTTTGTCTTTGCGGGCAACGAGTAGAGAAACACCAGAGTAGGGGAAGGACAAGAAACACTGAAAGCATCTTTCCTTCACTGACTGCTCACCCATAATGTTTGGGGCAAGCTTCCACTTAATGTCAGAAACCATTAGCCAATTAAGTCACAGGCTGACTCTGGGAGAACCAATAAAGCGGCCATTTGACCCATAGTCAACCAAAACCATCTATCGATTTCAGCTGTGTCGATTTTTACAAATTAACCATGAGGCAAAAAAGTCGAAGAATTGTTCCTCATCACATCACAAGTATAACTAATCATCTACTGCAGCCATGTTTACTAGAGGCTGAGGTCTCAATATGTCATCCTGTTTTCAGATTCTTATGTAAATCTATAAATCCTACATTGGCGTGTTGCCGTGTGCTGCAGCAACAGTACCAGCAGGTGAAAGGGCCATCAGCTTGGCCACACTGTGTCATCCCGGGCAATAGGAATACTGTCAGCTTGCAAAGGCCCCAGGAACTCGGACTGAATGTTGAAACCTGTCACACATAGTATCAGTGTGTCTGTGTGTGAGGATTTATGTGTATTTAAGATATGCTTATATGTCTGCAAGCTCATGCAGTTTGTCATGCTTGACTGGAGAGGGGCGAAGGAGAGCTCCAGTGTCAGTGTAACAGTAAATGAGATGTGACCTGATGAATTATAAATGATGACTAGCAGTACAGTAGATAGCACTGATGGATCTTACTAGAATGACAGAGTTGATCAATATTGCTAGACAATAAATACATTTTTACAATACATAGTTTGTCAGGAAGTAGTGATAACTCCTCCTATTGTCATTTTATGTACAAATTAAACAAACAAAATGCACCATAGTGAAGGCATATCTTTTCACTTTGGACGGAGCCAAGCTAATCTCAACATGTCCCACCTCCAGCTCTGTAGTTAACGCACATACTCATATCATTCTTGAATAAAGTCAATGTGTATTCCCATCCATTGTCAACCGCTTATCCTGCGTTCAGGGTCGCAGGGGGCTGGAGTCAATCCCAGCTGACACCGGGCGAAAGGCGGGATACACCCTGGACAGGTCACCATTCCATCGCAGGGCCACACAGAAAAACAACCACTCACACTGCATGTCTTTGGATGGTGGGAGGAAGCACAGCCCTGTTAATCTATACAGACAGGAACACTGGATGGGAAAATAAGAGCATGCCCCAGTATACACACAGATAAAGCAGGACACAAGTGTAGTTAGATGTTTCTCTATGAATTGCAGTTTTTAAGGCTGTGTGTGTAATGTGTTTTTGACTTTGTGTAGAACATTTATTTGGGCCCTCCATATCACACATTTGCTGTGCAGTTGGCCTGTTTTTCCTTTGAAAACAAGAGTATACTTTGTCTTAATATTACACAATTTGCCAAAATGTCAGCTCCCTCAAACATTGGTCTCTGTGTGAGTTAGCAGACTTCCCTATGGGCCGCCCTGCGCTCCTTTTGCAGCCCAATTTGTTTGGAACACAGAGCAACGCCATGGAGAAATTCTCAACACGTTGCTATGGTAGCAGCCCCCTTTTTTCCTCCTGCTTTCCAAAGTAAGACCAGATCCGAGTCCGTAGCATTCCTTTCATATGTGTCAGTAAATGTGATCTAGTGTTATATCACACAAGGAAACACAAAAGACATTAAAAAGCAGTGTGCCCACTTCCAGATACGGAATGAACAAACATTGAGTGAGGCTGATAAAAAAGAGTGAGTGCATCACAAGTGTAGGTTCACTCGTATCGGACATGCTCACACACACAGACACACATTCACACAGCACAGCGCCATTGGCCTTGGATCCCAGGCTTACAGGAGGTGCCAGGAACCCTCTCTCCCACAGTCACCCTCTGTTCACTTGAAACAATAAGCCATTCTGTGTATCTCTCTCTCTCTCTCTCTCTCTCTTGCTCTCTCCCTCTTGTTTGCTCGCTCTCTCAGCTGACCCAACAGTCAAGCATCAGAGAAATTAACCTGACTTGAGTATATGTCTCAAATATGCAGCTGACCTCCCTCTTTGCCCTTGAACTGTGATTGATGCAGTCCTTGTGTGCACATCTGTTTGTGGTGTGGGTGTTTGTAAATTCCCATTGCCCGCTTCTCATTAATAGGTAACGCAGGTAACCCTTCCCTCTCGACCACCTATCCCATTTGAATCGGCAATGACTTCACCTTCACTATGAAGTCAGCCTCAGTAATGAATCAGAGAACCAGCGGGGCAGCCTGTGCTCCACCCTTCAGCCACACAAACAGGCCGCTCTCACTCACAACTAACACCAGTTTTATTGGCACGCACGCACGTGTGTGTGTGTGAGTGTGTGTGTGTGTGTGTACTGTCCCCAGTCCAAGCAGCAGTCCAATGTGGTTGGATTCAGGAGGCAGCCAGACAATTCGCTGTGCTCTACTCATAATCCTTATGGATCAACACTGAATCAAACCCACTTCCTATTTTTTCATTTAACCCCTGTGTGTGTGTGTGTGTGTGTGTTGTGTGTGTGTGTGTGTGTGTGTGTGTGTGTGTGTGTGTGTGTGTTTGAATGCTCTTTGATGTTATCATGCAAATGCATTATTCCCCAACCATCTTCATCTCTGATTCTTTTTTCTCAATTTATTCTCGTCTTCGCACTCTCTCTCAGCAGAGTAACAGATGAACGTGACTCATGTTCATCAGTATCAGTTGGCGTTCTCTTCCCTCTCGTCTTTCTCCTCTCATCTCTCTTGTATACCCCTTTGTCCTTGGCTGACTATTTTATTTCTTATCTGATATCAAGGTCTTCCCATTACTTCTCTGATTGTTTACTGATTTATCCCTTGAATGAGCCTGCAGGTGGATGTTTGATGCTTTGGGGCGGGGTTAAAGTTCCATGATTTCTCCAAGGCTTATAAGAGTGGTATTGTTTCAGTTTAGAGTAGTCTTATTTATATATATTATATGTTTATATATTTTCATTTCCTTGACCTATATAATAAATATAGTACATAGTATTTAGTACATAGATTTTGCATTCCCTACAGCAAGCCATTTGTGTGTGTGCATGGACTAAATGTAGCCTTTATCTGCAGATGACCAGGGATAAATCTGCAATACTAGTTGTTTGAAATTTCAGTACCAATACCAACACAGTAATTTCTGAATACCTTACGTTAATGAATCTGAAAAAAAATCTACAAAACCCTTTTTTCCATTTAACAACATAACCCAAACTCCTGTGATGCATCAGTGTCTAATTTAAGTCAGGAAAATCTGATCTAAGAATAAGAAAACGAGATTATGGTTCTGAACAGGCATTCTATGCCAACCTTTTTTTACAGTTCTTGGTGCTCAAGACATGCAAAAAGTTTTGAGATGAGATACCAGATACCAATCCCTTCATACTGTTGTTTATAATTGCATATACTAATGTAATGCTGAAAACGATCAGTTTTACTTCGTGTTGAACTTGTTTTACTTCCCAAATAAGAAGATTTAGTTTTATATCCTTTTCAATTTAATATATCTTTCAGATTTGCAATGACAACCCATTTCGTAGACAATTAAGCAATGAACCAAAAAAGAATTACTGTCTAGAAAAACAGTGTAAAAAATGTGCATTCCATTTAATCATTACACAATAAAGTTATAAAAAGTTGGATGTGATCCCATGTTTTGATGCAGAGCCCATTTTTCTGTGTAACCAGTTAATGGTTTGTGTGTTTGTGTGAAGTCATGTTCCTCTGCAGTGTTATCCTGCAGCCTTATGTGGACATAATTTTCTGTCTGGGCTGCTATGACAAATATATGAGTCACGGGTCGATAGCGTCTCGCAAAGATGAGATCATTACACACCGTGGAGAGCTCAGATTGAAAATGTAAGTCACTGATACAAAGCACAGGCAATCTCTGTGTATGAGTGAGTGGGTGACTTTGTGCATATATGTGTGTTTGTGTGCTAGAGTAATGGTCCATTGTGCTCTGTCAGGGTTTATTTAGCTGGCCGGGGCTGTGGGGCTGCTGGCTTTAGAGTCCAGACAGAGTACTATTTTTACCTTGGCAGGAAGGGAGCACACTGCCTCCTCTGTTACATAAACACCCACACTTTCATGTTCATTTTAGCCTCAAAATATGTAGGCTAAACAACATTTTAAGTTAATCTCTTTCACAAATGTTCACATAATTGTAAGCATTTCTAGATAAGAGCATTAGGAAGCTTAAAAGTAAAAATTCAGAAAGGAGACCTGGGTGTAACAGAGGGAGAATAAATATAGACCGTGCGAGATGGTGTCCAGGAGAGGCTCCAGACACACCAGGAGTCATATAAACAAACACACACACACACACACACACACACTTTGTGGCAATCCTATGGCTGAGGTGTCTCTTTCCAAATTGGTTGTGAGCAGCTGCCCTCCTCACGTCAGGGCGTGAAAATGGAAAAAAAAACACCGGTGTGAGTTTCTCCCTCTCCCTCTCTTTTGCTCTCTCTGGCTGTGAGAGGCCACCCTGACCAGAGGGTGGAAGGTAGGGAGGGTCTAAAGGGGCCTTACCTCTGACCATTGTGCTTTCACAGTCCTGTGGGAGAGGCGGAACGACAGAGGAGTAGTCAGAAAGTGCAGGGAAGTGAAAGAGAAATAGTGTCACAACATGTAAGTGAAAGACAAGGAGAAGCCACCACTGGAGGAGTAGATTTTTTTATGTCAGATCATGGCAGGGGTGAGTTGGCTGGAAATATGATGTGTACTGACTGGACTCAACCTCAGGAGTTGGTCTGGACTAACCTACTGACTGAGGAGTAGAGAGGAAAAGGCAGAAAGACAAGAGGGGAGGGAAGGATGAGGGAGGCACAGGATAATATGGATGGATGTGGTGGAGTGGATAACGTCAGCAGGCATACATCCAGCCTCTACCTCAGTGATGACTACAAAGAGGTAAAGGACCATGTCACGTTTGCATGTGTCTTATTCCATGTGTTGTAAGTTGAATCATTAATAATTTAAACTAACACCAGCTAAGGGCTACTGGAAAAAAATCTGTGGTAAATAGAGGTGAAATATTTTAGGAGATACATGTGGCTATGTTTACTTTGAAGGTTTGCTCTTCTCAATGTCTGCCAAGTACACTCACTCATACAAACAGCTTCTTTTGCTATATTTTGTTCAAATTCAACATTTTAGTGAATACACTTTCTCTTTCTTGTCAAGAGATACATGAGAAAATCAGTGCCACTGTCAAATCTCTACCTTAAATATGAACCCACAGCCACCAGCAGGTTACTTGTAGCTTAACTCAAAGCAAGGGGAAACAGCTAATTTCGCTCTTTATAGGGATAAAAATAATTGTCTACTGGCACCTCTAAAGCTCACCGATTATTACGCCATATCACGTTTATCCAATTAAAGTGTGAAAATAACAAGTTGGGGTGGGTTATGTGCTGGACAAATTCTTGGCCTAAAGCAGTGACTAGCAACCTCACGGGGATGACAGTCCTTCAGGAAGTGACTGCTCCCAGTCAAGAAGTAGTTAAGCACATTACCCACTTCAACACTGAACACCAACTTGTCATTTTTACCGTTTGGTATTTGAAAAGATTTAGCAAACAAAACATATCTTCTTCAATTTTGTTCCGTTTGGGCAGAGTCAGGGTAGCTGTTCCACCAGTTCCCAGTCTTTATGCTAAGCTAAGCTAAACAGCTGCTGGCTCCAGCTACATATTGAACAGACAGATATGAGAGTGGCATTGATCTTCTCATCTAACTCCCAGCAAGAAGGCAAATGAGGGTATTTTAAAATGTTCATGTTGTTGTCTGTAGCTGTGTGATACATCCCAAAGACTGAGGCTGACGTAATGCTTTGCTGAAGTTTGGGTATTAAAGTGCTTAGAAATTTGGGGCAAGGCTATGACATAATGGTGTGAGTAACGAGGATTTTATCCTCAAATCTGCTTCAGTCTTGGGGGAAAAAACAGATTCCTCCACTGAATGCTTTCCCACAAACCCATAGTATGGCCTTCTCACAGAGAAAGCTCAAATGTCACTTGGAAACCTATTGTCCTGTCTAAACCAACTTCATGCTCCCCATCTCTCCTCCCTCCCTTTGTCATTCTCTCCCTTTTTCTTTTTTCCCTTTATCCCACCATAACCCTCCCCTACTTCTTTTACCACCAAACACATTCATGTGTAGCCCTCTACCACTTGCTGAGTTGTTCTCTTTCAATCTGAGTGACAGGAGCAGCCTTGCACTGACCTGAGGCTGAACTGTATGAGGGGTCAGAGGTCAGGTCCCTTATCTGGGATGGAATGCTGTACTGCCTAGACAGACCGGTCTCAGATAGCACGAAAAGAGAATATGGTCTTACACACACCGCTGAAGAGAGCCAGACTAGCTATTTTCCAGAGATTCCAGTGTTTAGCCAATCTCACCTGCTGCTGGCTGTAGCTACATATTTAGCATACAAATATAAGAGTGGTATTGTTTGTCCTTTAAATTGAATTGGCTTGTCTTTTAAATTGAATATACATTAACTTTATTTATATTTAATTATGTACAAGTAGATGCAGCTGTAGTCAAATCTAAGCTTGCAAAAACATCTGTGTGAACTGTGAAGCTATGCAGCGCAGTCAAAACACACTAACACACACCGTGTAGACACAGTGACCTTGTATCTGTTTGTAGAGCTGTGAGCTCAGCAGCAGCTCACTGTCAGGCCTGGAATACATATCATGCTGAAGCTGTCCCAAATCTACCACACACACGTCACACTTGCTTCACTTAAATAGACACGTAGACTGTACTCGCAAGACCTGCTATTTGTGTGAACAGTGGGTTCTTGTCTCCAAGACAAGAACCCACTGTAAATCGGCAATGATTTACAGTGGGTTCAGTGGTACAGTAGGCATGCTTTTCTTTACCCACGGGTAAGAAAAGCATGCCTACAAAACTCTGTAGGCATGCAGAGATAAACACACACACACACACACACACACACATCCACATTTATACACATCTCAGATCTTAACCACTAAACAATTTCTGGCCACAAGAGCCAGCAATTTGGGGGAGGGAGAGGTAGGATGCTCTTTGTTAGCACAGATAATTAAATTCATCTTCCTCCTCTAATATAGATTTTCAGGGAAGATTTGAGGGCTCAAAACAAGCACCCCGTCGCCCACAGCCAACGCTAAATCACCCTCAAGGTCTGCGGATAAATGGTTGTTGTGCAGAGTGGAGGAGAAAATGTCTTTGTCAATGAGGGTTTTTCAGTAGAGGAAATTGCTTGGTGAATTTGAGGAAAAACCCAAATTAGTCCAATTATGTTCCTCCCAATCTAATTTGGACAGTGACTACTCTGCTCAAGGCCAGGAAATGAGAGAGGACGGTCACTCTCTCTCTCTCTCTCAACTCCCTTTAACACATGCATCTTAAAATGTTAATGTAATGAATCAGGCAATTTTCCATGTCATCATCATAGGGAAACAGGCATTCTGATTATTTACCATTTCAAAGTTTTATAAGAAACTCTAGCTGGAAATTTAAAACACACAAAAATGTTACTAAATGTTAGCCGATCAAAAGAGCAGATAGTGTGTTTCTGGCCCTTGACTTGCAAGCTTTGCATTTCATTCACCCAGTACTAAAATTGAAAAGCTGCACCTGGAAGAGAAGCAATAAGCAAACATGGCAGGGTGTGATTGCTTCCTCAATTCCTTCCTGCATTAAAGAGACTCTAACAATTTTTCTTATTATTTCCAATGAAGGAAGTACATTTTGAGATTGATATTATATTCACATAATATTTAAAAAGACAAGAAGATAAGGTAGAAGAAAAGAAAAGGAAAAGGAAGGAGAGGCAGGAGTGTGTATTCACTGCCCATTTCGCACTTCTACTTCTCAGTCCCCATCTATACTACTACGTTTTAGTTTAAAAACTGAGAATTAAAATGAATATGATCTCCATCCACATCAGTGTTTAAGCTGTGTATCAGAGTTGATCTCGTCTATACTAAAACAACTGGAAATGCACAGTGGTGCACGTACACTGGGCATGCGTGTGCCGGTGTAAACATGAAGCACTACAGATGAAGAACCACAGCAGATTTTATTTTGTATGGACCAATAACGAACTGGGACTGTTACTGATCGTTCATGGGAGTTAAAAGGGACTGTAGCAGCGGAAAACAGACTGGGAGTCAGTACAAGTGTATGCTATAAGTGTTATTTGCACAATACAAAATATTGTAATAAAAATACAGCATTGCAGAATCGTGTTTCTACTTTGCATGACTTATGAGACCCGATCAGAGAGCCAAACGTGAGCGTCTGCGTCACCGATTCTGAAGTCCTCCGTTTTTGCCAGTCTTCACTAAAACGCTCTCCAAACGAAAAACAGGTTGGCAGTGTTTCCAGACTTCTCCATTTTAGGTCTTCATTTTACTCTGGATGGGAGGTGCAAACATAGCAAAAGGTGTCTGTTTCAAAACAAAAACGCAGCAGTGTGGATGGGGCCTCAGTGGCGTATTCAACACCTTTGTAAATGGTTTATGGGGCTTCCATGATGACTGTATTACAACACACAGCCCACCTAGAGATACACAAACACACAAGCACACAATAAAACAAATGATGTTAAATTGTGAAGAGGTGAAGTACTGCATGCTAATCCAGCTGCAGACCAGTGACAACTTTTGATTAGTTGTGCTTTAAAGGGGCTGTATGTAGTTTTTCTACTAAAATGAATAATTTTTTATTGCCTGTGTGTGAAGGGGTTGTAATCTGACATTAAAATGATCCACTTGCCGGGTTTGGCTATTAACTCTGAAGGCAGGTATTCCTATTACTGTGAAGGCTCCGGGTCGGATTTTCCGCGAAATCCAGTGACTGACACCTGCATGCGCGCTCCCGAGCCTCTTGCTGTGTCTATACTGACTTTGAACTCAGAAGCGACGAAACTGAAACTTACGACATGGAGTCTGCTAACACTAAGAAAGACCTGCTCCCAGCACAACACAGAGTCCAACATAAACTCAACTTGCCAAAGCCTGCAAGAAATTATGTAACGGTAAAAAGCTAATGTGGAGCGATTTGTTTACTAGCCCATAGTGATGCAGCCACGAGTAGCTAGCTAACGCTACAGTAGCTCAGACCCGCCGCTGTTTGCTTCTACTGTTCAATTTAAATTTATTGCCTTTTACTGATGGGTACACACCTTTTCCACCTTTCAGTCGCTGTAACTAACATGACCCAAGTAATATATAACCCAGAGGAAGAGCCAGCCACTAACACTACTTACAGTAAAGTTACTTACTGCGGTCTAACTGTTATGAAGTGTGACGCAATCTTATAATATTCAGTCCAGCTCTCTACCCGTTTCATTATCATCCAGTACATGTAGCTGTGCTAACATTGCTGAGCCTCTGGTGACAGATTCACAGACAGTAAAGATAGTTACTGAAACAGGCGAGCTAACGATGTAGCACGTCGGCTAAATGCAGTAAATGTACCGTGATCATGTAACGAGCGTGGATTACTTCCACCTGCAGCTGATAAAACTATTACTGTAATGTTACAGTGGGAGTTTAGGAGTTTACCTGAGTTCCCACCATGTTGTGTGAAGCTGGCTCCACACCTGCCTATAGCCGCTGTCACTTTGCCTTTTTCCGGGAGTACTGTGTCGATATGCCGGTGTCTCGCTGCGCTGAATGAAGTAACGTTACGGCGCCGGTGTTGATCTGCCTGTGAGACGGGAACGTTGAAGTAACCGAGCCTGAACATGTCTGCGTGAAAAGCAACAGCCTGCATGCTGTTGTCCTGCATTTATTGCAGGATTTCTGTATGAAAGCGGTTGTTTCGGATTCTGCTCGCTCATGAATTCAAGCAAGCACGCGTACGAGCACACACCTGGTTGCATTCTTTGAACCGCACCGCTAGTGGCCGCTGGAAACTACATAATGCCCCTTAAAGCCCCCCTCCAGCCAGTTTTAACTGTCGTTTTTGGTGAACGTTCTTTCTCAAACAGAGAATGGGGGTGTGGCTAATAGTCGTACATAACGTTACCATGAGAACCAAAAACTGACCGGCTGGAGTGTTCGCTAACGATATTCTTTGTTAACGTCACTACACTGTAAAGTTTAGTCCACTTTACTGTCTGGCAGGAGCAGCTGTTACTTACCCATGATAGGAACTAATGTGCTCAGCTGTTATCAATCACACAGTCGATGGTCCTGTCAGGCACTGCACACGATAACTCCCACTACGTTTTATAATGCGCTTACTTTACTGCGGCGGGAGGGGGGGGCTCCGCCGATGCATTGGTAAAACGGCCGTCAGTAAAATGCATGTTGCAGACTGTATGGTGGCAGGTGAAAGTGCGACGCGTTTTTGTAAAGGACATGACAAATTGGTTAGCTAGCTCACAGCGATGTTTATCGGTTTGATGCTCTGACATCGAGGCGTGACAGTGCGCCTGCGCAAGCTTGGAGAATGACGTATGACTTATGGAATTTATGGCGCGTTCGAGACTGGTCGTAACCGGGATATTTCCCAGTTAAAACTTCCGACTTCCGACATCAAAGCGTTCCAGGTGCATGGTGGTGCATGACGCCGAAAGTGAACGAAAATCATGGGTGACCATGACAAAGTGAACACACAGTTGCACCCTCAGCAGTGCTTTAGGTGTTAATTAAAAGGATGGCAGTTTAACTGCAACAACTGAAATAAATATACGTTACTAGTTATGTGTACCCCAAGTTGGTAGCCCTGAAGTAAGTCAATGTTGTCCGTTACACTTCCTAATGTTTTGGCATTTTTAACAATAACTTTTATGCAGAAAAGACGAGATTCTTTACTGTAGCCAGCTACCGTATGTGTAAAACATATTTCTACATCAATATACATGCAGAACAAGTTTTACTGCATGTATTTATTATTTTAATTCAAATACATGCAAATATACGTTTTGTTGCCGTTTAGTTTATGGTTTACCATTTACAAAGTGTGCTTCCATGGACGCTGACATTGTTTTCTGACGCCATTCAGCTGCTACTCGTGAAGTCGGGTACAAATTCTTTCTCCGAAGTTCACAAGTAGGAATCCGACTTCAAGTGGCGTTCCGGGGTACTTTTCCTAGTTGGAGGTCGGAAATATCCCAGTTCCGAGTTGCCGGGAACGCAGCATAAGTTATTACCAGTCCACAACATCATTGTTCCACATCCTACCATCAGGACTGAACGTTGAACTGTTGCCGGTGTTCTGACGATCCATGCTGCCTTGCCGAAAATGCTATAGCGCAAATCGATAGACTCGACTCTACTCGGCCCTGCTCCGTTTTCCATTGCAGATAGTAGCTACCCAGAGATAGCGACGCCACACACAACGGCCGCGACGTAATGTTCAATGCGACACACACACCAGCGATCCACACAGCTCTTAAAATATATACAGTCTACGGTTAAAGTGTTTGAATATTCCTCAGACACAGATAAGCGGTATGAAAACCTTCCAGCTGTGTTTTCCTCTGCCGTTGTTGCTGCAGCGGTCTGTGTGACGGCGGGAGCAGAGGGCTCTGTGAGGGGGCGGCTGGCCGGACTCACACGCTCCTCCCGCGGGTTGGCGCAGGCTTCCCCCGCAGCCACTTGCGGAGCTCCTCAACTCCGAAAATATTCAAGCACATTTTTGTTCCGCCATCACATCTCGTAAAACTGTCAATATTGGAAATTTATACAGCTGATTTCTCACCTCAAAACTTCTCAGATTTGGATTTGGATCTGTTAGCGAGCTGTTTTCAAGCGGTTTAGAGCAGAATTTCTGTGGGAGATGGGAACTCCCTTTGGCCTGGACTTGGGGCTTTTTCACTTTGCAAACCTGTTCCATGCACAAAAAAGATATATTACTCAATAAAGGAGAGGGAAAAAATAAAAAGCATAATACCTCCTCTTTAAGATGTTTTTCCCCCAGTTGATTTCACCTTTGCATCCTGACTATGCCAGCAGTCTTTTCTAGTTGCTAAGTTTGTAAGGGTGTTTGTAAGGTTTAGATTAATCGATCAGTCAATCAACTGAAAATGAATTGGCAATTTAAGTTATTTTAAGGCAAACATCAAACATTTGCTGGTTCCAGCTTCTTCAGTGTGAAGATCTGCTGCTTTTCTCTTTTGTTTTATAATTGTAAATTGAATGTCTGTGTTTTGGATGGATGTGATGATTTTTGGATGTTGGTCAGCACAAAACAAACGGAAGATAAACTGGTTTCCAGCAGACTAAATGATTAGTCAAGAAAATAATCAGCAGATTATATAATAATAATAAATATTTGTTACTTATAATGTGATTTACCCCTTACTGATCTAATTAATAGCAAAGCAATGCATTTCATCCTGACTGTCATTTTATGTAAGGCAATATAAACAGAGCTAATAGGAATTTAACTATGTTAAAACATTGCCCTTATGTTTGGGTGTCATCGGTAGCCTTGTGCAAAAGTGTGTCCTTGTGTACCCATGTTTACATAAATCACAAATATTATCCCGAAAGTTACACTCTTGACCTTGAGGGCTGATGATCTTGCCAGTGGCAGTGTATGAAATGTTTTTTCTTTTTACATCATTGCAGCAGCATATGCTCTGCCTCATATATTTAAACAACTCTTAACTCTGGTCACTGGACATAAAATGCAAAATGCATGAAAAAACTGCATGAAAAAAACATTAACTGATTTTATGATGGTCGGAAAAAAACAAGTTATTTTCACTGGTAAAGATGCAACCCTAATAAGTCTCTAAGCAATGTTACCAGAGACTCTTCCAGTGAGCATTTGTTTTATTTAGAGGGAGTTTGGCAAACAACCATCTAGCAGAGAGTATGTGTGGTCTTGCATTCACAAAGTGTTTTGCAAGTGAGCTGTAAAGTTTATGGTGATGCTGATGCAGTTTGGTTTCTCGCTATTCTGATGCAAAACATCCCCTGAGCCTTCCTGAATGTGTCACACTTCCGTTCCACCTGGGGCCTGTACTACAAAGCAGGATTTGAGGTTATCGAGTTAACTTCAGGATTAACCCTGGGTTTTCCAGGGTTGTAAATAAATTAATCAGCCTCATGTGACTGCTTAGCCTGATCTCGATTGGTTAGTGAAGCCAGATAATGAACAGATATACAGGGTATGTTGAACTTGCTTCATCCTATAGGCCCCTGGACCCCAGCACACCCCCCCATTTTTGTTTTTCTCAGCTCTCACCTCATGATGGGAGCAAACACTTAACAATTCTCAGTGAACCTGTTGCTTCTGGTTTTCAGCTTTGCACAAAGGAACTTCACTGACAGCTATGTTTTAGTACAGCTTGTATGAGTGATGCATTTGTACATGCATGTGTGCCTGCACCGTACCGCGGAGGCTGCCGTTGCGCCTTTGAAGCACTGAATTGAAACTCTCGAGTGTGTTCATCTTGACTCCCCAGGCTATCTTTCAAACATACACACACAACAGATCAGTGCCAGGTCCAGTCCTCAACATGCCAGTGTGTGTGCTGGCAGTGCCAAGTGCGTCTTGCAGGCTCTTGTGTGGAGTGGGATTATGTTAATTTGTCCTTGGTGGAAGCACTCTCACCAACGCCTGCACACAATTGTCAAGAGAGACAGACAGACAGAGAGGAAAGGAGGCAGCAAAGGAGTTGAGAAAACGAGTGGGAGAGAGGGGAAGCTGTGATTAGCAATTTGGAGAGAGAAGAGTTGAATGGACAGCAGAGAGATATAGCTTGGTGGAAGAATAGGAGAGACCTTAGGCTGATGGAGAGAGATGGAATTGGGGGTAATGAAGATAAAGCAAGACAAAAGACTAGTGGGATTGTGAAGAACAGAGATATATGAGAAAAGTGGAAGATGAGTAGAGGAGTAAGTGGAAAGGGACAATAATGGGGAAGAGACAGATCTGAGGAGGAAAGGATAGAGGCCGATCCAGGCCGATACAACTGGCAACTCTTTCTTGCTTCAGCACCATCTCACCTTGATTCTCACAATCTCTTTTTCCCTTTGGAGAGGGTCTCTAGCCAGAATTAAACCAAGGATGTTGCATGGTATATGTCTTAACCATTAGGCGTCAGACACCCCTTACAAGGTTTTTAAACTTTGAAATCTACAATATTTATACCAGTAGTTCCCAAACTTTGGGATCAAGGCCCTCCAAGGTGTCAACATAACAGACATTGCAAGATGGTTAACAAGTTAAGAAAGAAGTAGAAAAATCACTTTGATAGATAGAATTATATTTCTTTGTTCGGGCTTGGCTCTTAATAATACAGAAGTGCCCAATAACCAAAAATGCACGGTCACCCAAAGTTTAGGGTCCATGGTAATGAAACTCAAATGTAATAGATATAGTTTTATGTTGTCAGTGCACAGTATTGCTAACCTCCACACGACCAACTCTGCAATACAGTTGTTGTCCGATGATCAGTTGCAAGCTGTAAAATTAGGAGTCTCTCTTACGTTTTTGCTTATGTGATTATTTAAATTGCTATGTGATAGAGTGCTTTAGAGATTGGTGTCTAGTATGTGCTAGGGGAGACTCTAACGTTCTCCACCGGAGGAGGTCAGGCAGTATGTATTTTAACTACCGTCGCTGTCTATCACAGTCTGATTCATTGTCGTTGAACATCTAAATTTCCATATTTTTGTGCAAACTATGCTGATTAGTAGTTCATTTTAAGTGCATGAGTTATAATTCAGGTGGAACTTCTGTGTCTCATCCTCATTACAGAAATAATTTTTTTTGTTGTTACACAACGGTTTCAAGATTCTACAGCTCTCACGGGAAGTCTGCCAACAGAAATAAGGCACCTGCAATCTCTAGATACATTTTTTTTGCATAAGCTGTTTTAATAGAAGACCAATCTCTACAGGACCCAACCCCCTATTCTTTGCTTTTATACATTAATTCTCTTTTAGTTAATTTCCTGGTTGTTCCCCAATTTAAGTTACACCATGGTATGTTTAGTTTGATTATCATTTTTTGGGTGGAAAAAAAGGTTTATAGAAAAAAAAGAGTAATATAAAGGTTTTAACAATGTTAACTCTTGTTAATAATTACTGTTTTTCCCCCTGTTTCTTCAGCCCTTCTTTAATTTCACACTTTCTTCCAGTTTCTTTCACGGTATTCTCTGTTACAGAAGTCCAAACTAATTATTTTAATTTCTTGTTTCACTTAAATATTAATATTCTGCCTTTCACTTTCCACCTCCATGATATAGTTTTGCTTCCAATGCTGGTTCATACAGGTTTAAATGAGAAGTTAAAACATCAATCTCCAGCTGATTTTTTGTAATAACAGCAACCTCATTCATGCATCCCATATGATGTGGACATGACATCATTTTGCATTGCTTGCTGTAAGGATTTACGAGCCAAAAAGGTTGCGAATCAGTGATTTGAACTTTCCTGTAGCTCACATCTTGTAAAACTTTCCATTCCTCGTGTCTGTGTCCTTCAGGCCTAGTGATTTCTGTTTGAGCAGAAGGGCAGGAGCACTGCAGTGTTTAGGCTGACAGACTGAAAACTTAAGGACCACGGAAAGGCCTTCCTCAGTTGTTTTGTCATGACAAAAACCTGGGGTCTAATGCTTGTGTGCAACATCATGTGCAAAACGTACTACAAAGAATTCAACTCTTCCCATTTGATCACAAACACTCTGAGCCACTCATAAGTCGTTTGCACCTCAGTTGGATGTATTTACCTGCTATCAGCACAGACGAGACATCATATGAGGACTGGTGTGTGTGAGAGTGTCTGAGGTGCTGCCAAACCTTTAGCTTCTCTGAGTTAGGAATTCAGGATCGGGAAGAGGCCAAGTGATATCAACTCTGTAATTGTCTAATTCTGGGATTCTTACAGATTTAAGCATGCATAAAATGGCTAATACTGTTCTTCATCTGGAGTTTACCATACATAAACTTAATCCAGTGTAAATCTGTATTAGAAGAGCTACCTTGTATGTGCAGTACTGGAGGCTCCCTGGTTGTTCTCTGAGACAACAGCACCACCTGCTTGTGAATACTGGTGATGTCAACTTGTAATGATTCCTAGATATTTTTTACACATTCTTTTAGTGCTTCAGCTGACTTCACACTTTCTATCAGAGCTTGTTAGGATGACACTGAACCTCTTCAAAACTGCAAATAGAGAGGAAGCTGCTGCTATTAATATACTTGTACCCATGATTTGGACTGTCAGTACTCAGGGTAACAGCGCTTCTATTTGTGCATACAGCGAGCCACGTGGGTGAGAAGGGTGTGAGGGTAATGTAGCATGCCAGAAAGCTATATATAAGTACATGGCTTACAGGTGCCATGACAACAAGCATCCACCTTGTTGAAGAGTCATTGACAAAGACATTTAATACCTTCCAGCCAAGCCCTGAACTCTGGGCACAAATGTGGAACTACAAAATAAGTTATCAAAAACATCACAGAAAAGGGAACCTCATCTTGCTCATCTCCTGTTGCAGGCCCAAAAGAATGAGAGGGAGTCTATCCGGCAGAAGTTGGCTCTGGGCAGTTTCTTTGACGATGGGCCAGGCATCTACACCAGCTGCAGCAAGAGCGGCAAACCAAGCCTGTCCTCACGGTAAGACCTCTAAGCTCTGTCATATTTATTCATCATTAATCAATAAACATGTGACTGGTACTTTTTTGGAGTCTCATAATTCTCTAAAGAAGTGTATATTGAAAGGAAATGACAGCAGTAGACGAATGTTAAAATCAGCTGTATACAAATATTTTTTAAAAATGACTCATGTCACGGCACCAATAAAGAAAAGACAAACAGAGAGAAAGAGAATGACAGGAAGCAGAGAGGATTTGCGTAGCGTGAGTTAGCCACGCACAGTCAGTCTAGCTCTCACTTCTCAAAAGCCACCTACATGTGCACACACACATACATAGATCCACACTACTACCACCTCCTACACTGTACTTTACTGGAACTCTGCAGATATTCTGTAAACACTCCAGTGCTCTTTCTCAATATTGCTGCGACAGATCAATGACTGGTTGTGATGCTTAATGCCTTATTGATGATTACAGGGAAACAGTTCAATGACAGTACTGTGTGAAAATATGATGTGCGTATTATTACGCCTCCTCAATTGTAAAGAATTGTGAGCAAGATATGTACTGAGTGTGACATTTCATATTTAAAATATAAAAACACTCATAACACTCATTACAAATTATGTAATGGTGATACTCAAATATATCTTTGGGATTTCTCAACTGGTTCTAGTTACTTATCAGCTGACATTTTCCTTGGTAATAATGCTATGCAGTAAGCTCCCATTGGCAATTATATCAGTGAGCCTCTAAACTGTAGAGGCATCACACTATATCAGCTGCTAGTCATCAGAAAAGTTATTAAACGCTCCCACAATCGATTAAATTCAAGTTACAGATTTTGAAGCTGGCTCTCACAGGGAAAAAACAATCCAATACTCAGGTCCTGTTTTAATCTGGACTGATTGGATCTATGCCGTGTAACCAGTCTGTTCTGTTTGTAATTACTGCATTGAATAAGAAGATTATTGATCCACAGTGGGCTGGATGTACACCTAGTGATATTCTGCTCCTCCGTGGCACAAAAACACCCCCACCAGTCCAAGGTATATTGGATCAGACCTACCGGAGGCATCCTGGATCGATCCATATTGAAGACAAGAGGGGAGATGATTAAAAACACAAGCCTTTCTTAATTCTGTTCTCAGCCGGCACCTTGCTCTGGTGATGAAGGCAGCTAGAGTCTGTTAGGATTTTCTTTGCATTTGTCTTAATTGTTTTGCACTTTTTCTCTCTTTAACACATGGCGTAGTGCACACAGTACAGTGTGCATAGCCGAGCACTCTAAATCCTTTATTGAGGCCAAGCACTTTGTTGAACTCATCATAGGTCATTTGTATTAGCAGCAGTGTTGTTGATCTTGCTGTGTGTTTTGGCCCTGGTCCCAGTCAGTTACTGCAGAAATAGCCAACATTGAACTGACATGGCTCTTATCTGCCTTTTTGCTAATATTAACACATCTCCCTCTGTTTGAATCTATCACTATCTACACAGGCTGCAGAGTGGGATGAACCTACAGATCTGTTTTGTCAATGACAGCGGCAGCGACAAGGACAGTGATGCAGATGACAGCAAGACAGAGACCAGTCTGGACACACCTTTGTCCCCCATGGTACGCACTGATCCCCTCAGTAGCACTTTGAAACCCACATAGTTATTTTAGGATTTCTTCAGAATTCAAGAATGAAAGAAAAGGACAGAAATCTTGAAATCACTGTGAAATATGTATTATGAGATATAGGACTGACTGGTGTGAAAGTGTCGAAGTGTAGAGCTCTGATTGTGTAAATGTGAGAGTGAGACAGAACAAGAATGAAAGCAGTGAAAAACGAGATATTCATTATGAATCAGACCGATAACTGTCGGCTTAGTCGCTCTATGAATGTTTTTGCTCACATTTTCTGGCCTGTTAACCAATTCATGGGCAGCAAACGAGAGGTGAATTGGAATATGCTCCCCATGGCCATGGATCACTGGCCACATTAACCTCCTGTCAGCCTGAGACACATTTAACAGAAAGAGAGGGAGATCATCTCTTCACATGTTCATCCTCGCTCTTCTCACAGCTCATTTGATGTACAATGACATTCCTGTTGGTGTGAAAATCCTACAAACCAAAATGCCAAGAATACATAAACATTAATCCTCTAGCCTGATGTTTCTTATCTTTCCCTCTGCTTTTCTCTATTATTACCCTCCTTTCTCTTGCCTTTACTACACATTCTCTTCTCCCTCGTTTACTTTCTCCTTCATATTTGTTTCCACCTTTCCATATGTGTCTTGTCTTCCCTCTTCCTCCTTCCACCACATCCTCCCTGCAGTCCAAGCAGAGTTCGTCCTACTCAGACAGGGACACCACAGAAGACGACTCAGAGTCTCTGGAGGACATGGACTTCCTGAGTCGACAGAAGAAGCTGCAGGCAGAGGCGAAGCTGGCCCTGGCTATGGCCAAGCCCATGGCCAAGATGCAAGTGGAGGTGGAGAAACAGAATCGCAAGAAGTCACCGGTGGCTGACCTGGTCAGTACTAGAATTACACAGTAATGCTCCCTTCAGTTTTTCATCAATACAGACAACTTTTCCACAAGAAAAAGAAGGGGATAAACCTAACAAATTTTCAGTATAACTCCAATATTCTCTGACATTACATTTACATTTATTCATTTAGCTTTAAAATTGCTATGTATGTCAGAGGTCGCAATGCCTCGATTCCCACAGTGACACATCCACTCGTGTCCCTGATCAAGACACTGAAGAGGAAATAGAACAGATCTCTTACACCAATGATATGCCCCTTATCCACTGCACCATTGCCACTCTGCATTATAAAATTCATGGTAATGGAATAGCCTGAGCCAAGAGTTACATAGTTTTATATGGAAATGGTTAGCAGGCAAAGATAACACAAAATGATTACACTGGAACCAAGATATGTACTGATTTATACTTCCACAAAAATGGACAAAAAAGACATATTTGCTTTTTCAAGCTTTTAGTTTAGTTTTAGTTAGTTGAATCACTTGTATGTGAAAGGGGTTTATTGTAGTGATGAACACACAGAGAATTATCACACGACTCTGCTGTTCCCCTTAGCTCTACAGAGCTTTATAGCATGTTTCAGCTCGTTAATTAGGTTTCCCGACTCACAATTTTACTGTTTTGCTTTACTCTTATCACTCTCAACAGTGTAGTTTTTCAGCAGATGAGCCGCTGTTTAATCAAAAACACTAAAAAAAACTGCTGTAAGCTACCTGCACACCACCAAACAGCAAGCAGACAAAGTTTGCGACTAGCTGGTGTGGAAAGTGGGTATCCAAATGAATGCTAATGTTGCTCCAGATGTGCTGTAAGGCATCAATTGCTTGTCATATTAATTAAAAGGTCATAATGTGCTATTGTTTTGTTTACAGCTCATTTCTGCTGTCCACAGGTGGGCAGAAAATCTTTTTTCAGGTTTAAAACCATCTTCATGGACAATATATCAGCAGTGCCAGCTAATTGCTCAGTTGCATCACTGGTACACTTTGCTGATAATTTAGGAAGAAGATTGTAACAGAAATAACAAATACTTTCTATCAATGACAAGACAGAACATTATGTTGACATTTTTCTGTTTTGGCTTGCACTGTCTTGTAATGGACACAAATCAGGAAGTCCCATTTTCACCATAAAGATGATTAAGATCATCTTTGAGATCATCAATAACCTAATTGGAGCAGAGAACCACCAGAAATAATGTGTGAATACATTTAATATAACTTTTTGTGATTTGCTTTTTACAATTTTAGACCAAAATGTCAGGCATATCATTGACAACGTGTGTCATGTGACATGTCAGGTCCATCTTTTGATCCATTAGTCAAAGTATGTGAGAATAGTTGGGTGAGTTGTGATTTAGTAACATATGAGTATTATATAGAAGTTGAGTGGGTCATATACATGTTGTGTTGATGTCACAGGAAGCCTCCCCTACCCCCTCCTCTGTTCCCTCTCGTCCTCTGCCCTCATTTAGAGGAAGGAAGCTGATGACGACCCTGCTCATCATTATTTTATCCGTTTTTATCTGGCTCACTGCCTATGTGGGAGCACAAACACCAGCACACTCAGACACCAACACCATCAGACTCACACGAACTGTATTTCCACCCGGACTTGCAGGCAGAACCACTTTACTTATTCAGAGAAGAGAAGGGCAGCTTGGCCGGGTCCATCTATAATTCATATGCCGGAAAGCATTGACTTCAGTGTTTAGGGATGTAGCAGTGCTCAGCAGTCAGAAGACATCACTGTCACATCCAGACTGAACACACAGTGAATATTAAAATATATTAAGGCTACAGCCATCTGTCATGTCCACAGCACCAGAGATCCATTAAACTGAAAAAATTACATATGCTAAATGCTTCCCTAGGACATTGATTCCTATCCAAGGGGTACTTCTAAAGTTGCCTGGGGTACATGGAAGGATTATGAAGTAGCTCAACTAACATGAAAAAAAGTCAATCGTGACTATGATTGAAAGAATTTACCAATCAAAATAAGATTACAAATTGGTGTGATGGCTTCACCTTCCACCAACCTGAATCAGTTGTACCAACATAAAGCCCCGCAATGCCACAGAAATGACATGAAAACTAGTAAGAAGTCAAAAAAGTTAGCTTAAAGCTTTTGATGAAGGTTTAAATACTGGTAGACGGAGGATGAACATTTGGAATAATTAGCTAAAAATAATGAATAAATGTTTGAAATAGCTATAATAAAATGGTAATGTATGATAAAAGTGAAGTAATGGATACACAGTTGAATTCATTTGCTAGAAAATCAATAACGAGTTTATATAATTAGTTGTAAGTGATGGATAAATGGTTGAAAGATCCAGCTTCTGGATAATTGTATTTTTTTAAAATGACTGCAACAATCCACTTTGTGTAGTATTTCTGACCACCAAAATAAATTAAAACAAACACATTTGGAACTTGAGCTCATCAGACAAAGAGGTGGGGGTTTATGTCAAGAAAAGTCCTACAACAGTCATTCTGCAGTTATATTGCTGCCAGTTACTTTAACTCAGTTCCAACTAAACAGGATTGTCTTACTACAATGCTTGTCAAGGGCAAAGAATGGGAATTTGGCCAGCACAGTAAGCCTGCCTCCAAATGTCTGTCTCTGTACTGGGAGTGTGGGTTTTTCCTTAATCTGTTCAAACAGAATCACTGAGAGAAAGCAAGTAAGTCGGCGAGAAAAAAGAAGGGGAGAGATTTAGATTCCACTGTAAAACCTCCATTATCAGTTAACTTCATTCAGAGAGAAGTGTAGTTCCTCAATGTGATATTGAGTCATTTCTAGAGGTTCATTTGCTGGTATTGAACACCCAATTTGTGTTTAGTAGCCTGCTACAGAAACTCACACTGTGGTCAGCACACTAGTCTGTTGAGTCAGGAATAACACCAATCTACAACCTTTCCCTTCACCCACTCACTCTGACATCACGTCTCTCTATGTCACTCTTTGCTCGCTGCCTTGTGCATGTCCACTCACTCGAAACTGAAACTGACACATGCCAGCCTCGAGTATGGTTGCGTCAGTGCCAATGTGAAAGTGAAAGAGGGGTGAGAAACTAGCAAGAAGAAGAGCCTGCCAGACACCAACGCATGCAAACGCTTAAAGTGTGGCACATGCGTGCTTCTCACCTACTGTTTGTCAAGACTGCAGATGAAGTGGGAGGGAGAGAGAAAACGGGTGTTGGAGGGAAAGAGAAAGAATGTAGACCGGTTGGATGGGAATGTTGACAGAGGGAGAGTCTGGTAAACAAAAAGCAAAGTGAGAAGACACACGCAATGCTTTGTGATTTTATTGCATGTTGTTGCTATACACTGAGGTTGACTGAGAACACTGGCAAACTCCCAAAGTCAGACCCAGAAGCATTGGAGAAATTATTATTTGGTTTCTAAGAACACAATAAAGGTAATACTGAAAATAAAAGCTCAGTTTGGAGCTATACTTGCTCAGGTACTGGTCAGTACAATAATACATGGACATACAATACACAAGCCCAACTTCCAGGACACTGCATTATGTGGAAGCCTTTTTATTTTCACTCAGGGAAATAATTTGTAATCTCTCATACTTTATTGTCATTCCACCTTTGTCTGTGATTACAACACATGTTTTCACTACTGTGGATGAGTGGGAGTTTGTGCTCAATAATAAAGACTAGGGAATTTTTAAAGTTCCCATGAAAAGAGAAATCAAAATGCGCTGTGCAAGATGAGGTTTGTGAAAAGAAAAAATTAACCAGGTTGGTCCAGTCTGTTGTGTACATTGTGGGGAAAAGCACTCAGTGGGTCCAGGAACAGCGGTATTAAAAAATCACAACGTCACTGAGTTCATCCACTGTTTATTTGTATAAAATCTGTTTGTGACCAAACAGCAATGCCTAGTTGGAATCCCCTAACTTTACAGTCCCCCTACGCGTAGTGGCAAACACCTCAAAGATAGGGTGATATTCCCTTTTGTTTCATCAGGGACATTATCAGAAGAAGCCAAAACAGCCTGAAAAGCAGTCGTTTCTTACAGAAAGATCAACAAATGAAAAAGCAACTAATCAAATAACTTCAGGCAGCAGATACTGTGAGTCGATCAAAACAGCTGACTCTCTCAGTTACTGATTTGATTTGAATGCTCTTATTCTGCTGATAATTAATGCCGAGCAGATTTCAACAAATTTAGGGCTACATATAGCGCTTACATTTATTACCAAATAACCTGCTGATTATTCTTTTACAGTGAATAGATCAAATGATTAGTATAAAATATCAGAAAAGAGAGATAAATGCCAATTGCCCGCTCTCAGAGAGAGAAAACAAGAAACACACTCTCACTTTTGAGAAGCACCTGGTAAATGTTTGGCAGTGTTGCTTGATGAATGATACATTTTCTGTTTCTTACTCATTGAATAATATGTCTGTGGATTTCAGATGATAATAGGTCCATGAGCTTTTTCTTGCAAGAGTTGAATCGTTTGACACAAATGGCTTTTAGTGAATTGCATAAATATCTGAAAAACTAATCCTACAGCAGGAACATTCTTTGTCGCTGAACCTTGTCTTTATCCATCTCATGAGGTTTCAACTCCTCAGATAGAGAAAGCATAAGATCTAACATGTATTTTTCATGTACTCTGTGTGTGTGTGTGTTTTTAGCTTCCACACATGCCTCACATCAGTGAGTGTCTAATGAAAAGAAGCCTGAAGCCCACCGACTTGAGAGATATGACTCTTGGACAGCTCCAGGTTATAGTCAATGACCTGCACTCCCAGATTGAGAGTAAGTTGACCCCATACACACATATACAGTATACACATACGCAGAGTCACTGACCTCCACTTTCAATTGCAGAAATGAGCAAGAGAGCAAATGGGGAAAAACATGCAGATGCATACTGACCCCTAATCCTCTAAGTGGATGTGAAAGTACATAGTTATATATGTCAGTTCAAAGAATTGTACAACTTGACAGCTTCCCCTCAGCATTTACTGTTATCGCACTGTACAGATCATTGATCCTGGATGAATAATCTGTCATCTTACATTAAACAACTCCAAAAATCCCCATGAGTCCAAAAGCATTAGCTAGTTTTTACTTACAAAACAGACTTTCCCTGAAAATCTCTTTTGTTAGCTCTTCATATTGTCTGGTAAAGCTGAAGGAACAATAGCTGAACATGTGATGTGACAATAACCACAGCCACTGATGTGTGGTCAGAGCTCATAATGTTTTTGATGGCTTTGTGAGGTCATTTTATGAAGCCACAGTGGAAGATTTTAGGCGGTCACATACTGTACAGTATTTCATGTAGATGTAGATTCATGGATTCGGGTCACGAGAGAATGTGTGTTATGGTCAACTGTGGTCATTGGGGCGTTTAAAGTAATTCCATATTGTAAATATGTTGTGGACAAATTCCTACATCTGTGGCCTGACTTAATTTTCATTTTCTACCTCATATTATCTACCACTCCAGGTCTAAATGAGGAGCTTGTACAGTTGCTGCTGATTCGGGATGAACTACACATGGAGCAAGATGCCATGCTGGTTGACATAGAGGACCTCACTAGGTCAGAGGCTCTTAATGAGGAACTTACTGAACCGCATTTACTATTATTTTTTTTACTCATCTTGTTTATTAGATAAAAATCTTTTTAAAGGTCAAAAAGAGATATTGTCAAAAAATCTTATGAAAAAGACCAAACTAACAAGGCGTTAGTCCATCTCTCAATACTCTCTGGCAAAACCTACACTGTTCCTACTGAAGTTGTTAATATTTAGGAATATGTACCAAATTTATACGGACTTCCTAAAACAACTCAAGATTACTCCACCAATTTAATCTTGCACTGCTATAAAATTGTCGAACTCACAATATATAGTTAAAAAAACAAAGTAAGAAAAATATTATTCCACATTTTTCTTCCTAATCAAAACCTTGCATCTGCCCACAATGCAACTTGACCAACAAGAGTTTGGTCTGAGATTTGAGTGTATTATGCTAGTAGCGGCTAATGTAGCTTCGTGTTGCTAACCACAAGCAGAGATGTAGAGGTCTGGAGTGAGTTCAGCACAGACAAAACGTAGCAAAACATTTTTTTGTTGTGTACGCAAGCGCACTGAATTTTCCTGCCTTTTTAACACCGTTGCATTTACAAACCTGAGATACGCCCACCAAACAGGAGAAAACATACCTCAAAGCCCGTTGCAGAACGTTGCAAGGAAACATGTCGTTTAATTCTAACCTGTAAACAGACTGTACTTAAAATGCAATATGTAAAATTGGTGGAGTTCCCCTTTAAGGTGCATTTGTCTATTGCCAGCAGTTGGCGAGGGAAAATTTTCAGCCACAGATTTAGTGATCCTGCTGCCCTAAGTGCTATCATGAGCACTTGGCAGCAGGACGGCGTATTTGGGATTGACTCAAAATAACATGTCACATGTCAATACAACCGCGTGGTTTACTCGTATCTTTCATTTTTATGGTTTAATGTTTTTTGGACAATAATGGAAAAATAATGGAATGACACAAAGGAATAAGCTTCACTAAGCTTCAGCTAAACAGACAAGACTTGTTACTAGGTTCAGTTCGTTGTTGGTTTGGGTCTTTTCTTGGGATTTTTTTAGAAAAAGAAAAATATAAAATATTACCAGACATGTGCTTTATGTGACTTTATGTTCCTTTTCCAGGCATGCTGAGAGCCAGCAGAAACATTTGGCTGAGAGGACCCTATCTAAATAAGATGCCCGTCCCTGCTCCACCCTTCTCCCCTCTGCCAAGCTAAGCTCCCGCTCCAAACCAGACTTTCCCTCTGTGGCCATTCCACCTCTGCCCTGTGTCGATCCAAATCTACCCGCTTGTCCCAAGTATTTTGCTCCTCGCTGCTTCCCCGTCTCCCAGTGTCTAACCTCCTGTCCAACCTATTGACTCCAGCAGCAGCACAGAAGAAGGCCACCCTCTTTCTTTTGCTTCTGTGATTTCTCCCAGCGCTAAGGACAGAGGAGCACTTCCTGCTTCCTGGGAGAAGAGGAAACTGATTGTGTGTTGTCATGGATTCTGTCCCCAGCTTCCTGTGCAGTGATCGGCCTTGCTTTGCGATTGTTTCTTTTTAACTTTCTACATTCGCCACTAAATTATAACTGTCAAATGCAAAAATTGTGGGAATAAAATAAAATAATAGTGCAAAATTTAGTAGAAAGTCAGTCATGAGAAAAAAGAAACAACATTGTATAAAAAAAGCTGATGGAACTTCTTCAGACCATTTTAAGTTGGACAGTAATTTTAAAGTATTTCAAAGTCGACCTGTTTTTATTCTGCACAATGGTAGTTTTCAACTGAGAAATGTTTATTTGAAGGTGCTAAAAGAGTGTAAAGGAAACATGCCTGCCTTGTAGTGGAGTCGTAGCTTTTGGTAATACGTTCACTCTAATTGCTCTTCAACATTTTGTGAATGTTGATTTTCTGACACGAGTCATTTTAAATGAATAAGTGTGTTAATATTGTTTTCATCCTATTGTAATCAGAAACTTTATTTGAGGGAAGAAATGTTTATGTACAGATATGTAAAATAAAGAATAAACTTTGTTTCATATATGTTGGTTTGTTGTGCAGTTTGTTGAATTTGTAAAGCTGCATGTTGCTGCAAGTCAGCTGGAGGAATTTGCTCTTTCAAATGAGCTTCCTCTTTCTAATGAATGTAGGAAGTGTAATCACTGGTCACAACTGCAGTGAGACTAAAACATCACATTTCATATAGTATGACTCAACTCTGTTTCGGTCTTGCCTCATCATCACTCTCTCACTGGGGAATAGTTAACTATTTCTAATGGGACTCCATATTAATTTGGACAACCCCTTTAAAGTTGCAAAGAGGAATTTTTCTTTCAAGTGAAAAATGACAGCTTGTGGACTCTTAAATATATTATGAATGGTCACTTGTGGGTCATGGTATACATTCAGAAAGTATTCTATTTGACTGGATGGTTTAGTAATGAATACAATGTTATTTTTCATGTAATATACATGTTTCACTGAGGAACTCCCCCCCCTACCACTACCCTGGTGGGTCATCTGTCTGATAATATACTGTCTTCAAAGAGTGATGGTAAGTTTCACACTTTCACATGCTGCAGTTAAGCCAGAGAAAGGCCAGGAAACTCCTGTTAACCACTCACTGACCACTGCCATTTCAGACAGTGCACTTCCTTACAAAAACGAGTTTTAAAAAAACAGGTACTCGAGGGTGAAAGGACAGGATGTAGTCATGTTGTATGTACTGATAAATTTCGTATTTTTCTACATTCGAGAATTGTACACTTCTACTGATTAACACACTATTGCCATACTATCATAACATCTGAAAAATACATTACATTTAAAGTTCATTCCTCACCTTGGAAACAGAGGATGGCAAAATAATCTCACCATAAGGCCCATTAGTAGCTGTTCTGGGGCTTTGAATCATATCACAGCAAATGAATTTGCCCAGTTGTCATGGAAATGGAAATGGTTCAATATACATTTTTCTGAGGACTTTTGTCCCCGTTGTTGTTTTTAAAATTATAGCAAGCATTTATTGACATTTTAAATACCAAAACTTACAGTAGATAGTATGCTTCAAATAAATTTAACAAAGGACTTTGAGATCCCTGCACAACATATAGCCTACAAATTGATCATTTTAGTCTACATAAGATTCAAAGATTAGCTTTCAAAATCAATTTAAAATAGCATTTATGTTGTTTTTACATGGATAAGTACAAGTGGTGGGAAAAAAGTGTTCACATGTGCTCCTTCACAAAAAAATGGAGACAAACATTCAAGATATTACTTAAGTAAAGTGTCAGAAATATTACAAGCAGAATTCTGCTAATAAAAAAGGTGCTCAACATGCAGAATGGCTCCTTTCAGAGTGCTGTAGCCTATTACTACTGATGTATTAAACGGTATTTTAATATTTGCTTGTTGAGATGGAGAAAATTATAACTACTTTATATGCAGTAGGGTCGTTTAATCCATCCTATTTTAAAACTGATTAATATTTTGCATCTTAATCAGCAAAGCAATTGTGGAGTAGAACTGATATAGTATTCTCCTCTGAAATGTGGTGCAGTAGAAGAGTAAAGTAGTGTAAAACAGAAGTAACCTCAGAATAGTAGGCCTACTTAAGCACAGCGTTTGAGGACAGAGATACATTTTAGAACTTTTTGGGATAACTCCTTTGCCTGATCTTGGTATCTTTACGTGAGAACAGAGCAATGATAAATTCACCGCCCATCTGTGGTAGGCAGAGGGAAAACCCGAACGAATCCACCTCCGCAGTGACATTGACCTGGGCATGTGGGTCAGACAGATGTGGGGCAGAGGTAGTCCGTCATCATGTGTATTTTTTAAATGTTTAAACGTAATTGCACACATTGCTAGGGTGGAATCTCTTTCGATAAGATTTCAGTCTATTGTTTTTATTTGGTGTGTTTTTCAGATGCTGTAGGCTACTGACTGAATTTATAGATCCCATATGTTGTGGTAGGCTGTGGTTAATGCCACTGTTTATAAAACGCTGCCACTTCCCATGTGCTCATGCTGCTGCGGACTGAACCACATTCTTATCATACAGCTACTTATCATTTATATTGGTGCAGTTTGCACCTCACAGCCGCTTATTGCAAATCTGACAATCTTAGCCACTAACTAAATCCATTTTTTAAAGAAAAACAATTTTTTCATATGCTATAGGCTACTCGTCTATTATTTATCTTCTGTAGGCCTACTCATCAACTCGTAGGCTATTTATTTTAGGCAAATCAAATCAGTCGGACTATCTGCATGCAAAACCTTAAGTTGGCTATTGTATCTAAAACACAGTTGCATTACACTTTGAGTTGACTTTCCCCCTGTAGCTGCTTTCATGAAACAAACATTGCGACTTCTCGTTTTCACTTTGTGTGCTGGAATACCGATGAGGAAATTTCAATGTTACGTTAGCTTTCATTTGCTGGCGCTCCTGCAGGCCGGCCAAGGGAATCCCCTATGAATACATATAAATCCATCAGATAAGAAGGCAGCAACACAGTGTTGGTTTACCAGGCTCGACCAAAGATATCAGTCAGATCAGAAAGATGGCTATCTATAATGTTTGTAAGTCAGCAAGCCCGAAACACAGATTGAGATCTAAGATAGGCCAATATTTGTTCCCATATGGTTCTATTGTATTTAGTCATGCAATTTGAGCATCAGTAGGATTGTATAGACCCATAAAACGCATGTGTTTATGGTTGTTATTCTCTTGTCATACAGACTTCACCAGCTGTGTGCTTCTGCTGACTCTGAGCTGGCGCACATCCACAGGACTCCCGGTGCGCACTCCGAGCGCAGAAAAGTGCGGAGACTGTCCATCGCTCTTCAAGGACCTCCTGCTGAATCTCACAGGGCTTCTCACCGGTGTGAGTACAATTCATTGTAGCATTTTTATGTTGTAATACCGAATTCGATTTTAGTATTTCTTTGTTTTACTCTGCCACACATCTCTGTAGTGTGTTAATAATGAATAACATTGTCTTGTCTTACAGGATGTTTTGTGTTATGGCATCACCTCTGATACAGTGGTGATGAGGAGTAAATCAGAGACAGTACTGGCCTGCGCACCCACTCTGAATCAGGTGAAACTTATTGATTTAACAGTGGGATAAATTATGAATTTGAAGTTATTATTTAAAGTAAAGACCAGCTCAAGATTGAATTATCTGTACTTTTCTTGCAATGCTATATATCCTAATGATTCTTTTGTGTATATTTTAAATGTTTAAAACATTTAATGAGGAATCAGTTGTTTTGTACTTCATGATTTCAGCTCAGCTTTCACCAACATTTACTTGGACACATATAATGGTCCAAAGATGCTGGTGAAATTAGTTCATCAATAAATGGCTCATGTTATGTTAAAAATGTATTTTATCCCACAGAACACAGGATGCATGATGCAAAGGAATTCATTCTTTAATGAGGTATACTTTATTTTTTTATGCTCCCTGATGCTGAATTGATATATATATATATATATATATATATATATATATATATATATATATATATATATATATATATATATATAATTATAAATTATAAATCCAGTATCTTCTTTACTTTAATAAAGCTTTACATTTGTGTTTGGTTGTCTACTCTACACATCAGAATTATGACATTACAGGCTACACCAATAACTTATTGTTAAAATTTTCAATTTTTTTATAATGCAGATAGACGACTGATGAGTATTTTCTTGTTTGTCTTGACAGAGTGAATGTCTGAGGAACATCATGAAGGACTTGACCCACTACAATGCTGTTATTCAGTCCTACCGCAGCTCCACACTCATAAGTCCTGAGAAAGAGGTTCCACTTCTGGACCAAACTCTGGGAATAATACAGAGCCTAAGGATGGTGTGTTTATTTTGCATGTGTGGGAGGGGTAAAAACAAAATACATAGAGTGAAACAGAGTCATGACTTTAAGTCGTGAGAGAGATTCTCTTGGGAAATAACATTTGAAAGTTGCCTGATGAAATCTTCCTTGCTTTATACAGAACTGCTCCCTGGTGCCAAATGGAGAGAACGACTCTACAGAGGTATTTTTCTATTCCTTCTTTTTTGTTTGTTCCTTTTTTACTCCTCATCTTTCAGTCTTTAAGAGGAAAACAGAGATAAAAGCTATCCTTGAAAAAAACACACAGGGAAGTTAGGGTGGGTTTTTTTGTGATTGTGTGTGAAACTGGAAGGTGATTATTGTGCATTCATGTTGTTTCCTTCTGTGTTGCCATTTAGGAGGAGGCTTCCCAGATGTGGGGAAATGACACCTTCAGCAACAGGCAGGAGATGTGTAAGATGATGAGGGGCTTCCATGTTCGCACCATCACCATCAACCGAGCTATGGGCTACATCTCCTCAGGAGACCACAGGAAGTAAACATCTTGCAATCTCATCATTATCATCATCATCACCAGCACCATCATAATAGCACAATATATTTTGTCCTTTATTTCATCCAAACTGAACAAGCCTTCCTGATCATTCACTACTATCATTTACAACTACTAACCAAGTAGTGCTTTACACTGCATGATTACTGCTCAGGCATAAGCTAGATGGCCAGACTACAGCTTCTTCATACAGTGAGAGCTGAATGACTCTAACTCTTTCTAAGGTTAGCAGTGGAGGCCATGTTGGCCCATTTAAATATATGAATGTATTCCAATATTTGGGGGAATGTATCTATTTATTTATCTATTTATTCGTGATATATTTATTACATCTATTTATTTATTTATTTGATGGCCTGTGATGTTATTTATAATAAAGTATGTTTTGGTATCAAGTGTTGAAATGGAAGTGATTTTTGACTGGAAGTGGTTGCAAATTAAAATAGATCTGATGACACTTGCTGGTAATTACAGATAACACTACTGAAGAAAGAATTAAGAAAGAAACAACTGGGAGACCTTCTTTTGTAATTCAGTCAACATTTATTCTAAAGTTCTTCAGAGGGACTCAGATAGGACAGAAAACAACTGCAAAAAGGACAGACCTGATTGTTAGTGGTAAATTGTTTAAGGAAGCGTCCCTGTTCTCTGAATGTAAACATTACTGCATAATATCGGCATGGATAACCCTAAAAGATTAAACATTCCAGATGACATTTCTACAGCTTTTCCCAACTAGTGTTACCTGGAAACAGTGTCATTTGGCAACGGGTAAAACAGAAACAAATCTGTGACTAATGCAGGGATGTTGAGACCATTTAAAATATGTCCAGAGGCATCGTACAGTATATTTTGTTTTTCAAATCGTTAGGTGTCTCGACAGATATGAAATACACCTTGAAAAGATGACTCGGAAAATATACAAATGTTGCCAGGCTGTAGCTGCACTCACACAAGTAGACCACTTAAATTCAGCCCTGAATCCAAATGCTTAGGATTTGTTTTTTTCCCCCACAGTGTACACTTTTGTAATACACACAAACAACATTTATACTTTTAACAAAACACAAAATGTACATTATAGTCCCAAGATGGCAGGAATGAATTCAAGTTAAACAAAATAAACATGATTAGATGACTCAATTTAGCTCGACAGGTCATACACAAACAGGCATAAACAAAGTAGACTTAAAATATAGATCACAGGTTTGAAAAAGTTGGTAAAAAAAGAGATTTACAAGTATGCACATATATGCAGGTATAAAAACATAAATGAGAAAACATCCATGATGTTTTCAGACAGTCACAAACATGTGCATGTGATGTAATGCCTACTTGTTTTATAAAAAGTCCCACAAACATAACATTTAAAAGTGAAACAAGACACACAGGTTGGATTTTTCCCATTTTTTGCAGTTTCAACACTGCAGCACCTACATTTACATGTGTTACTGGCTACACAATTAGCTACAAAATATGCTCAACAACCGCTACACCTCGTGGTCATTGTTGAACATGATAATTCTAAACATCAAATTCAGGCTACACAAACTTTGAACTACATGAGGGAAAGTGCCCATCGAAAGATAAACATTGGCTCTTTTCATGAAATGCTGCCGGACTGAAGCCCATCGATCAGTTTCATGTCCAGGCATCTCCATCAAAGGAGAAACACAAACTGAGAGAAGAGCTGATGTTTGGTCCATAGATCAGCTCTGCTTTGTTGTATTCCTGAGATTTAGTTTTCTTCCTGACGGTGGCCTTTCACTTAGCTGCTCGATTGTTCATCATCTCTGAAAAAAGACAAAAAATAAAATACAATAACTTGCCTGCCCAGTGTGTATGTGTTTTCATTAGAACCATGATGAATCTTTGGATCCTTATATTGATCAAACCACAGAAAAGTATAAAATACATTATATATATCTTATGGCCACCAGTGACAGTACTTAGCACTCTGCTGCTGGGAAGTGGTCAAGGAAGCAGTCCTGCACCATCTTTGATTTTTAATGGCTTGTATTGACTTAAATTGGTATTTCAGCCGCCTAACTAATATTTCCCAGCTTATATATAGCTATATAAGAAGATATCCACCAACATGCAGGAACACATTTTTTGAGCAGATTGTGCTGTAACATACAGCTCTTCATCAGGGCTAGTTAAATACATAAAAGTATTAACTTTATTTTGCTGTGTGACTGAGAAAATAATTACTTTTCAGCATTAGTAAAGCTAGGATTTGGTCCAGACTGAAATATCTGAACTTCTAGATGGATTGACACAAAATTTTCTAAATAAATTCATGATCCCCAGAGGATGAATCATACTGACTTAGGTGATCCACTGACTTTTCCTCTACCACCACAACAGGCTGACATTTGGGAATTTTAGAGAAATGTCTATTGGACAAACAACAAATATTGGATGAAAAGGCTGATTTTTTATCTAGCGGCGTCACCATCAGTTCAAAATGTCAATTTGTCCAGCACTTCGGTTTATGAAGAAATACCTGCAAAACTGAAGACATTCCCATCAGCCTCAGCTGTACTTTGTATTAAGTTCTAATAAGCAGATGTTAGCATGCAAACACACTAAACTACCATGGATAGTACCATGGATGTAAATAGTGATTTTTTTTTTTTGCTGGAATGGTTTATTGATTATCAAAATGATAGCCAATTGATTTAGAAATTAATTGACTTATCATATTAGCTCTGGTGTTTATTATATTTATTAGCTGTTGTTCATATGTTTGTCAGTGGTTTATTACCATGCAGTGTCTGATAGACCTCATTTGGCAAGTCATCCAGTTCCTCCACACTTTTCCACAGGTGGTGCGCCGTGGCCTCTCCTGGCCTCCTTCTGCTCTTCCACTCCACCAGCATCTTCAGTTTCTGCATTGTCACATCTTTCTCTGCTGCCTGGATGTCGTCCACCTCCCTGGAGTTCAGGTCTAGATAGATGGCCACCTGCTTCCACTCCTTCCCGAGCCGCTTGGCCACCTGCAGTAGCTGCTTCTCGGACATGTCCTGGCCCAGAGCCATCACTGTTTTCACTCCATCTGGGAAAGACACACAACGTACACTTTGTACTTTATTTCAGTATAATTTTAGACAGAGAGGTGAATTTGGAAGTAGGTTTTGGTAACTTGATTAGCCCAAAACAAAGATGTCCCTCAAGTTGCTCTCAAATCACTAGTTAGTAAAAGACATGGAAAGTCACCTGACTCATCCTGCCATCGAGGTCTTTTACAGGCAGTTTCTTCTTCTGATGGGCTGCTGCTCCTCTGTCTGCCTATGAGATATAACCAGATATAACCTGTAGAAGCTGAAATCATGTTGTGATTGACAGATCTGATTAAAAGAAAGAAAGACAAGCAGCTTACTGTTTGTCCTTTTCCTTGGCTTCTTTTCTGTGTTATCGACACAGTCACCTAAGAGTAGAGAAAAAATTGATTGTCATCACTCTGGAGTAGAAACCACATTCAATCAAAGAAACATGTTTTGGTTCATTTGAAAATGAAATGCAAAACCTTTGACTTTTCAAACAAACATAGCCTGATTTCAGCCACAACACGTAGATGATTTTCACCTGCAAATCATCAAATGTGACTAAATGCACGGGTACCTTCTCTGATGGTTGCGGACCACACAGTCTCCTCAGTGTTAATCTCAATGAGAGACAGTTTAAAGGGAGGAGGCTGCTCAAAGAAAGCTTCAAAGTAGCCCTTCATCTTAGTCACTGCAAGGGTGAATTTCAAATCCTGCACAGAGACACATAAACATAATGAAAAATTCTGTAACTGTGTTAAGTCAATGTATACAAATGCAAACTTGACGAGGATGATGATGACGATGATAATGGTGTTTCATTTAACAGTCACAATACTGTATAGTTTTCAACACATAAGCTGCAATATAAAAGATTTCATGTGTGCAGACACACATGCACATGCAGACACACCTGAGGTTTGATGTCTCCCTCTGGCTCGCTCATGAGACGATACGTCCCCTCATCCAGTTTACATGTGGGAGGCTTGTCTATCTGAATGTAACGACTCTTGTAGGCCCGCACCTGTTTGTTTACATCCTGGTTCACATAAGGACAGCAAGAAGACAAGACGAGGCAGAAGATAAGTCAGTTTCTTGCAGATGATAATGAGCAGGCTGAAAGGTGATTCAAATTATTTTTCATTCAAAAAACACATTTTCCATAGTTGAAGTGGAAAAACTGAAGGCGTGTCTGAAGAACAAACCACTCAGAGTTCAGCCCCGGTGAGTGACTGCTGGACAGGCTAGCATAATGTATGCAGTGATGGAAAAAATCATCAGAAGGGAAAACACAAATTACTACAATTTTCCGGATTAAAATAAATAAAGTATGATTATTCACTTGCTGTATCCTCTCCAACACACAAGCTCACGTAACCACAAGCACTTCCTGCATGACCTCAGCAGGGCAGTGTTAAAAAATGACTCGTTATTGTCATGCAGCTGTCAGAATTATTTGGTGCGCTTACAGTAAAACACACACCAGTGGCATCAGTACCAATTTGCCACATACCACTGACATTTCTTACTTGACCATAGAGGCTACTCTAAACAAAAGCACAAAATAACATATAATATATAGCATAGTGTTTGATAAGGTCACTAAAACAAGAGTCAATGATCACTTAAACAGATGCTGACATTTATGCGTATAGACAATATGATATAATGTAGTATATCACAGAGTTTTTGCATTGTAATATAGTGAATAATTTCATCACAACAACTCTCTGCTAGATTTTCACTATGGTGTATTACACAAACATGGAAATCTGGAGCCTGTTCTATAAAGTATTACAGCATCAACACCAGTGAAATTACCAAAAATGAAGTGAAAGTTACATTTTGCCTCTAATACTGTTCTTACTTTTCAGACACAATTTCACAGGTATCATAGGCATTTTGCTGGAGTTTTATCAAGTAACTGGCACGATAGAAAGGTTGTGAAAATTTAGAGAGGCTCAGGTGATGATCTCATGAATGGAATATTTCTAGAGCCGTGCATGTAAAGAAGGGATTTTTTGTTTGTCTTTGGTGGTATGTCAAGAGAAAAATTCCTCAATTAAAACACAAAACGGGCTTTGAAGTGAAAAGTCACAAGAAGGTTGACACTTTAGCTGACTAACATTACTTTAAAAGTGAATTGTTATCGGTTTTATGCATACGAAATGGTAATTAAATGTGAAATATATTGATGTCTTAAGAAGCTGGACATTAGCAGTGCATCTAATAAACATGGGTGTATGTATTCAGACATAACATGTGTATCCACTAATGTAACTGCAGTATTTCATCACTGTACAGATACTACAATGTTACTGGTTCCTGAGTTGGCAGATGGTGGAAGCAATATTTAGGTTCTTTTTTCAGTCACAACACTGACAGGCAAAATTTACAAATTAAAGGCTCCACTTGAAAGTGGCTTCCAAGAACTGGATGCAGCAAGATAAGATAGGATCCTGCAACAACATGAGGTTTTGGAGAAATCAGACTGTGACAGAGCAAAGACTGCCCAGTGTTGCATTATAGTAAAGAGTAGGAAGACTATCAATCGTTTATTTTAGAGCCTGCTTGAACTTACTTTTTTTTTTTTTTTTAAGAAATGAATCAATTTCCGTGTCTGGGATGACTTTGTAACAATAAGACGCTCGCATTATGAATCAACACTCACCTTGATGTCAGATGAACTGTTGGTGGCCAGGTAGACGTGGAAGCTGTAATTGTTGTTGTTGTCAACGCCCAGCTGCTTGTAGACCAGGACCACCCCGTGGTGCTCTACAGATTGGCTCGTCTGAATGATGGGACCCACGGGTGACAGGGATGTGACATTCCACTTCACATGGCTACCTGAGTGATCCGCTGTCGGCTCGATGAGTGGACGGTTGTCCTTTATGTGCAGGACGCTGAATATCATCTCATTTTCTGGTTCTGTGTCAGGATAAAAAAGATCGGAGTCTCATATTTCACCTAGAGCAGCTTTAAATTATATATAAAAGATTATTATTATATTTACTAAAATGGACTATTTTCTGACCCTAAAATGGGTCATAATCTTAATAATAAAGAATTGTACATCACTTTCACAGACATCAGCTACATTTAAAACAACCTCCAGGTGACATCTTTGTCAGATATACTGGATGTTCATAACATAACATAGAGGACATAGGACTGACACCGCCCTGATATCCATTCTCACCGGCAAGGCAGACAGAGTGAGGGAACTGGATGGACTTGAGGACAGACGCATCCTTATTGATTGTGTCCACGTTAAAGATGGGCCCAGCAAATTTCCAGGAGTCCCGGAGGAAGGCGCCAAACTTGGACCAGGACAGGATGGAGTACCGCACAAGCACCCGCTCCGATGCTTCAAACACCAGGCCAGTGACCGAACACTCATACGTGCCCTCTCCTTCCAGCTGTACCCTAAAACACAAACGGAGTCATTGATGCTGTACATACAGAATCAATGTAAATATGTGCACAGACCAGATCAGAGTGGTACTCACTGTAATCGTCCCTTAGCGATCCTCCTGGGCGTAACAAGCTCATAGCCACGGCTCTGTCAGACAAACCAACAGTTTGTTTATGTGTTTTGACAATTATAACATCATAGCAAAAACATTTTTAAAAAACTATATATAGATATGTGCGAAGGAGGAAGGGCTTATGCAAGGTGCTGTCCAATATCAGAGGAATGTCAAATATCATCAAGGTATAATTAAAAACATCAGGCAGACAAGACTTTTAAAATCACCACATTTTACCAGACAAACATCTGGTTTCAGAGCTCACCTGCTGGATGGCTTTGCATTTGTCACAGCATACGTTAAAGTGCTTCTCGTCTGTCAGGATGTGTGACAAAAAACGGGATGTTATTTAGAAGACAAGCTATCTCCAGAAGATCGGTTGTGTTACTGTGGTTATGTATCTGCTTACCTTTCCCATTTGAAACCCCTGCTTCAGGCCCAGGGTCTGCCTCTAAAGGGTAAAACCAATTATATTATTTTATTCATAAGCTCAATTACAAGTCAAATCAAATTCTGTGTTCCGACATTTTGTTACAATTATGAAGCAGGGCTGCAATTAAGATGAGGTTGTAGCCAATGTCTACTAAGTTACCACTAAAGCAATGGCAACTATGACGACAAGTTGACACGGTGGTCTGGATGTAAACAACTAACAAGACTGTTTTAAAAAGGAGACTAGTTGCTTAGTCTGACAATGCAGGTATTGATATTTGGTAGACACATAGTGGACACATTGCACTGTGTTTGTCCTCTTCTGCATCAGCCTCTTTGCAAAGGAGATGACCTCAATTAAAAAGTTTTAAAAAATCTTCATAAAAAATAATTTTCTAGGGTTGATAATAGGATGTTGGTTCTTACCCCCCTCTCCGCCATCCTTCTCAGCGCAACCTTCTGGTCAGAAATTCAGAACACAAGAAAGACAGTAGGGTGAGAAAGAGAGAAATTAATGGAATAGATAGTTCAACATTTTGGAAACTACACTTCTACAAAATATAATATGTTAATCAGTGAGCTTTAGAGGTGTTGGTAGGAAGATTTTTTCTACCCCTGGAGCAAAACTAACCATCTTACGCAGTAGCTTCATATTTAATGTACAGATTTGTATCTTTTCAGCTAACTCTCGGCGAATAAGCAAATGAAACTATTCCTTTAAGGTGTGAGCTGTAATTGAGCAATTCAAAGTGTATTTCTCACCAGAATCCACATCCTCCTCTTCATCCTCCTCCTCTCCCTCTGAGCTGTCCTCAGTGGATGTTCCTGTGTTCTCTGTTCAACAAATCAATATGCAACATGGACATGTGAGAGAGCTGAAAACTTTGCACCGCATTTCCAATGAACGATGTGTAAAAGGGATTCATGCCATGAAGGTTAAACGACTTTGGAAATAAAATAAGGAATTAAACGTCAGAACAAATTAGATTTTCTGCAGATGGCCAAGTTTTCGTAATAGGTATGTGGAAAGAACAAATATCCGGTGTGATATATGTGCTTACCTGAACTACTGTTGTCACTTTCTGTCAGATTATCTGTAACAAATTAGCAATTGTTTTGAGGTCAGTGTTGTTTGGTCAGTAAAAACTGACGCAATAATGTGAAAAATTTGAAAAAAACTCCTTGTACATTTCCAATTTATTAGTCATTACTATTACTACATCATTATTATTTTTTGTTAACCATAACATCGTCATCTTTTTGGGAACTCACCACTATTAAAGGTTTGATCGCATCATCAACCCACTCCCCAACAGTTAATGTATGAATAGTTAGAGCTTTCAGGAAGAATAAAGCTATTCAGAGTGTCTTGTGTCAATTTAACCTTAGCAGGAACCACAACAAGTAAAAATGAACAGCACCCTATAATATGTAAGGCTTGTAGCTATCATTAGTCCTTTTCAACAAGGGAAAGCATATGTGAAAGCACATATGACTCTGCTTCTCTGCTTTCTCATGCAACATAAAAGCAGAGAAAACCTCAGGTTCAGCCATGTCATCTCCACACTGTATAAGAGTTTCCTTACATAAGGAAAGTAATAATAGATGAACTTGTGTATACTGAAATGTCAGGAAAAAAAGTAAAAGTACCAAATTTTACTTTTTGTCACTGGGGCTCTTTCTTTAACAGGTGCAGCCCCGACGGAAACCTCTACTTTTAGTGTAAAAAAAAAAAATCTTAATCCATATTAGTCATCAAAAAATCTCAGCATGTCTGACATACACCACCAGGTTTTACATATCCATCATTCCTTAGCAGCTGAACTGTGGCTCCCTGTGAAGATGCCTGTGATGAGTGCCATGCATTAACATTCTGGCGCATTTATACAGATGGGTCCAGAGGAGCTGCTTCTCCTCTCTTCCCAGCAGCGGTGAATGTCCGTGGGCCTAGCCATCTGGCTGGGTGCCTGGCCGGCTAATGGATGGAGCCCATCCTCTTTGGCCTGCAGAGTTTTATCTTAGACTAACAAGCAGATGCTGCCATCGCTGTTCCACTCGCAGTGCCTCCCTCATCAATCTCTCTCCTCCACTCCGCTCGATCTGTCTGTTTCACCTCCCACTGCACTCTCTCTCTTCCATTTCTCTCTCCTTGTCCTCATATGCCTCCCATGGCCAATCTCTTTCTCTGCTACCTCATGTGGGCCAGCAGGCATCTCTCTTCACTCTGGCATGGCTGCTTCCCTTCATCAGACTGACAAACAAGGTGGAGTGCAAACACCCACACACACACACACATGCACGTGCATACCCAAGCACATACACTTGTTTACAGCCAAAAAGTTTAATGGATGTTGCCTGCCATCTGCTGGTCTAAAAAAATATCAAAACCAAGGGCATAAAAAGGTTGATGTGTGCTGTACAGCAGTGGTTTCTTAACCTTTTTGGCTTGTGACTCCTGAATAAGAAGCGAAATCTGCTAAATACTGTGTATTTGGTCAATGTCACTAAAATCAGTGTTTCCGCTACCTGTTATATTCATTAAGACATGGCAGGCCACCAACTTTGGCAGTATAGAGCCTATTACGTCAGTATGAGAAGAGAAAAAGTCAGATCATCATTGTCATGTTTGTTTCCATCTATTATTACCAGGTCAACTACAGAGTGTTTTTTTGCTATCTAATGTAGAATTTTATGTAAATCATTTGTGATCTTGAAGGGTCAGTTTAATCTGCAGAAAGATTATTTCTGGAGATATCACCAACTCAGAAACTCTCTACTTAAAATCTGTGAAATTGAATCTAGACTCTCCATTGACAGGATAGGCCAAAAACGAGTTCACCATCAGCAGGCGTGAAAAGGTTTGCTAGATCATATCCCACCCTGTGTCTCTGCCTTAAAAAAAACTGGTAAGTTGAAACTGATGACTCATTGTGCTCTGTCCCTACAGTCGGATCTACACAAACAAAATGAAACATGTTCATGACTTGCCACATATAGCAAGCTCAGTTTGCAGCTATCTGGTGGTGCTGTGTGCAACAACAGCAAATGCAAAACTGGGGATACAAATCATTGTATGACTCTGCATAAATCTTGCTGACCTTTAAAGGCAAATGATATGGAGACCAGGGAGGCCAAAGGAAGAAAGGAAAACAAAAGTAGTGACAAAATAATAGGATTTAAGCCTTTTAAATATTAAAAGGAGCCAGAGGACAGACACAGAGGGGTTAATGTTAAAAAGGGGTTAATGTTTACCTTTGTGTTCAGGCGCAGGGATATCTCCGTCTCTGTAGGGCAGAGGAGATAACATTCAGACAACTTTAAATTAAAAGTGTGCAGCTGCAGGCTCTTCAAACCACTTCTGCTTTTCGAACACGAACACCCATCGCATGAATTAGAAAAACAGGAAGCGTGTACAAGCGGCCTGCATCTCACTTTCTCACACTTCTCACACCAACCCATCCTGTCGAATGATAGATTCACCTTCCCAACCAAACTCTCACTCTGACCCACTTTCAGGGCAGTGTTGGAGGCACAGGAAAACAGCTGTGGAAAGATACTGGCCGAGTACTTTTGCTATTAAATAAATCTGGTCAGATTCATGTGGACACTGCTTTCTGTTTAAGACACAGCAGTGGGGTTAATCAATTTATATTAGATATAATAATATATTTACTTCTAGTGTTATTATATTGTGATGATAAGGTCATACGGTGTTCATATAATCAGCTGCAAAATTCTGCTGTCTAAATGACTGATTCCAAGCACGCTGTAATTAAAAATGAGTAATTGAGAGCAATTAATTTCATGTGTGTAATTTCCACACATGAAAGCATGTAAAGCATAACTTCATTGCGTTGATCATCATTTTGATTATTTTGCATGTGATTTTGGACACATCTGCCATATTGTGATATCTATTTTTAACGTGACATTAACTTTCCAGCCCTGCACGGCAGACGTCAACACCAGTTCCTCCTGAATATTTAGCTCTGTTATGTGATATGTACCTGACTATCCAGTAATGTAGTATCAAACAAACAATGATCTAAGTGCAATAGTTCAAATGTTGTATCTGAGCTCAGGACTGGAGCAACCTGTTGGCGCAGACAGAGCTTTAACAAGAGGCAACACGCCTGAGATCCGTCAGGGACAATAGACAGAGAGCCAACTCCACGTGAAGAACGAGTTCACCACCAGCCGAAGTAAAGTAGGTCATATCCCGTCTGGTGTCTTTTCCTAAAAACACCAAACTGGGTGATCAAAAGCAAAATGATGCATCAGGAAATTAGGATTATTAAACCTGAACAATTTGTAGTCTTTCATTTGGCGTCTGTTAATCCTGATAAGGCACTGTGGTTTCCTTTGTTTTCAAACATCTGTCCAGGAAACACTATTTTCTTCTGTTCAAGGTCAACCGGTTTGCAGCTCTGCCAAATAGTCACACCACAACATTACCGAGGCTCATATGTTGCCATGGTAATCCTCTCTTCCTCTGAAAAAAAGGTTACTTTTTCATCGGCCAAACGTTTTCAGACAATGATTAAACTCCCTGCATGAGTTCTCAGACGTTCTACCTCCCAAATCCAAAATAGGATAACAAAATCCTCTGTTAGGGCGTTGGTCTGTGTCTGGCTGAAAGATAACGGCCATAACATTTAGGTCTTCATGCTTCCTACAACTTCCCATAAACATGCTGAAGAGGGAAAACATCTGGGTGTAGATAAACAAATGTCAGTTGGTCGGCATCTACTGCACAAAACTACAAAAAAAAACCTGTTGGCCTTTGCTACCATCAGTCATTAATATTATACCTCACTGCTTTCACTATGATGTTTATAGTGGGTCATAAACATAAAAAACAAACGTCCTGCCACTGCTTCTGATATATAGTTTCCTTTCAATTAAACCGCTTACATGTTTCTTGTGAACATTTAACTTAAATTTCACTGAACATTTTAATATGTTGTAGTACAATGTTTGTAAAACCCTATGTGGTATTGTTTGTTCAGGAACTTTCCTTGTCCTTATTATGGTTGAATGATGACAAGGAGACAACTTTGTAGCATTAACAGAGCACAATGAGTCATCAGTATCACCTCACCTGTCTGTGGTTCACAAAACAACTGTTAATACATGCCGTATTTATTGAAGATATTGGTGAGAATCAGATGAAGATTATGCTCAATTTTTAATTTAAAAAATATTAATAAATAAATAAAATATTAATATTATTATAAATGGGACTATATGTTGGTAAGAAAAAACATCTGTATGTGTTTGTGTGTGTGTAACATGGCACACGTGTTTCAGAGCATATCATGAAAATGTAAGCAGGAAGTTACATTTAAGTGCTTGTTTGTGGTCTACTGTAAGATGAGGTTACATTATCACATGTGGTTGTTTTTCCTCTCCTGTAGTAGTTTTTTGGTTGCTTTTTTAGTAGTCTCCTACAAGGATGTTTCTCTTGACCTATATTTAGATCATCATCTGTCGGGATCAAACACGCTACTCGCCCACTACAGTCTCTTCAAACAGCGTGATGATACATTGTTGTCAGTGAATCATCACATTGTAATAACAAAACAGCGTGCAGCGCTGACAGGCACCAACCCAGATCTCCTCTTCCTTTCTCTTTGTTTCTACGTTCAGCTATACGAATTAATAACAAGGAAGCATTGTATTATTCATTGTATATTTGTTTATTTTACTTAAAAAGCACAACCATACGAGCCCGACTACCCGACAGCAACAAAAGACAGCACTTCCTGTGTTGACGCAAAGCAATTTTAGCGCTGCATCCACCGCATGCATTATGTTGCCCAAACTGCACACGATGAAACACAAACACAAAGATAAAGCCAGAGGCCAACACTCGTCTGTTTTCTTGATGGTAACAATAGAAAGTCTTACCCGTCCTCCAGGTGACAAGAGGCTCCACAGCTCGCCATTTTCGCCACCATCCTCCCTCTGTATGCAAACCCCGTTATACTTTCTGTTAGCTCAGCACCTGCGCATTAAAAACACCTGAAAAGGCGATACGATCCTATCATTGGCTATCAGTGTCTCGTTAAAGCGGTAGGTAGTAATTGACGCAATAATGGATACCAGAGCTCTCGCGGCCGAACTACTTCTTAACACCACTTAGTCCCGCAGCATCTTCTCTTCAGCAAAACAAAACATCTGGATTTGACAAAAATGGCGCTCATAGTTTCCAAAAATCAGAAGAAAAGAAAACATCGAGTCTGTCGTTCTGCAATGTACATGTGGATGTATTGTTTCGTTTCACAAATAGGTTACTGTGCTTTGTGCAAGCAACGTTTTATAAAAACAGATCTTCACATCATGTTGTACAATGCTGCGCTGGGCACAGCAGAAGAAGAGCCTTTAAGATCAGCGGTTGCGCAGTTGCGGCGCAGTACGTGAAAGCACACCATTGACCGTCCCGTGTGGGCGGGGTGCAGCATCCCGCCTTCTGCAGGAGCTTCGTGAAGTTTTGTGGATGATTTACAGCCAGGCTTTAACCACTTTTTTATGTCAAGAATATATTTAGGATTAGTAGCGCAGATAAGGAGATGTTTGCTGTAACACATTATACTAAAATCAGCTGCACTCTGACCCTGTTGTTTGTGGAATGATGGCAGAAAAGAAAACCAATTAACCTTTTAGACAATTTGTAGATTCCCCAGGCACAGTAACGTTTTTGCATTACTTCACACACCCAACAGTTTATTCTAAAAGTAGTAGGCTAAGTAAAGAGAAGGGCATTTGAAAATAACAAGAAAAACAGTTATTCTGTTTACCCTGCTTTCAAAATAAGATGTTTGCATTCATCTGGGACATATTTGCTAGTTACTTTTTCTCCCACACATAAAACAAGCAGCCAGCACTCCACAGTGCAACTAGGTCATTTTGAGCGGGAAACATGCACATCAGATTGTAGAGATGCCTGCATTACCGGAAAGGCACCACCAGATGTCACATTAGACAACAAAACAAGTACACACAGCAGCAGTAAAACTATGCTTCCCCATTCAAACTACTTTCACAATGGTTAACCTAGCAAATTGTTCAAATGAAATGTGTAAGGAATCAAAGTATCCATCTGTGGCACAAGCTCACTGTCCATCAGAAAGAGCAAGAGAGGGAGAGCTTTCTGTGACCGTCTGAGATCCAATGGGAGGAATGAGTGAAGGATCAAGGGCTTTCCTATTGATCTTCCTCTCATTGATCTTTTTCCTTTTCTCCTCTTTCCATCCATCCATCCAACTTTCACGGCTGGATATGTAGTTTGCAGCAGGGAGGAAAAAGAGAGAGAGAGAGATGCCGCAGACTAACAGGGACATTATCCAAGTCTAAGAGTCTAAAGGGAGAGATCAGCTCCTCGGTGAAGGGAAAGACAGCCCAACATCAGACTCTGTGGCAAGACGATACCCCCAATACCTCAGGAAATTAGAGGAGATAAAGTGAGAGAAGTGGAGGAGAGGTTAGACAGAGGGGAGGACAGAGAAGGTCAGTAGGAGAGGAGATGAGAGGAAGTGAGAGAAAAGATTAACTCAGAGAATAGATGAAGACATTCAAGTCATTTCAAGTATGAAATTATCAGAGCTGGAGGCTTGAGACTTGAAATTTGGACTTGTCTGCCTTGGTACTTGACCGCCTGAAGATTTGACTCGCCTAAGCCCCCGGCCCCCCATTTGAGAACCACTGGGTTATGGTATCCCCAAATTCTGAGGGGAACATAAGTGTCTAAAAAACAAATGAGAACATCATGGTTGATCTAGTCATTGGATTCATCCTCTGGGAACCATGACTGTAAGTACGAACCTTTATGCCAATTCATCTCTATCAAGAGATGTTGAGATATTTAAGGATGAGTGATCATTTCTGACCAGATGGTGGCGAGGAAAGGGGATCACCAAAGTCACCAAGGTTCATCCTCTGGGGATCATGAATGGCTGTACAAAATGTAATCTGAATTTATCTAATATTTGTTAAGATTCTCCACTCAGGTGGACTTACCGACTGAGCTATAGAGCTTTGCCATGAGTGTGACAGATAATGCCACACTGTTGTGCTTTAACTCACATTTAGATGCTTTGGTTCATTACTTGCAACATTTAATGCACCGTAGCTATTGTGCTACTGTTAGCATGCTAACATTTTACATTTACTAATTTGGCGCTTTTATCCAAAGCGACTTACATTGGGAGAACCATTGCTAACCATTGATAGACTGGAAATATTTGCTTATTGACTTGAGACATGACTTGGACTTAATCCAAAAAGATTTTTTTAAAACCACCCTGGAAACTATATATTTGTCTATTGTGTTGTAATCATAAAAATCAGAACTAAGAGATATTTAAAAAACAGGTATTGGGAAAGGTCTCTATAAAAAAAACCCTGACATAATCTTTCTCTCAGTGGCTCAGTTAAAACAGTCTTTCATTGTGTGTATTATTATGACAAGGCTTTTTTTTGCTTTTCTTTTTTTTTTACAAATTGACCAACCTGTTTGGAAACGATGATGTCACACACCCAAGAGGGTTAATATGAGCCCTCATTGTGCACACTCATTATCCATCATATAGACACACACATGCTCAAAATAACATAAAAACAGTCACTCGCACATAAGGATACTTAGTCAGGCAGGAAGAAAACCCATTACTCTGTGCTCAAACATTCCCTTTATAACATACATGTATTCACACAGGGAGATGCATAAAAGGTGTCCTCTTACTTTGGAGATGAGGAAGGCCATATCCTTTCAATTTCAATGGGCTGAGTTATCACTGGAAAGATCCATAGTAACAAAAGAGCCGTGCCTGCATAAAGAAGCTGGAGTGAACAGGGACAAAGAGCAACACCTTTGCATGGGAGAGAGGCTTTGGAGATCATCCAGCCACAAGAGATTTCAGATGCAAACTCATTTAATCCCACGCAATAGTACAATGCATAATGTCCGTTTATAACAGTTGGCATTTCTTTAAAATTCATTCCTGTGCATTTAGTAGGATAAACGTCCTATATGTGAGAGTAACAGCACAAAACAGAGCAGTGTTGTTATTCTCAGATACAGGATTTTGAATCACCAAGAGAAAAATGTTAATCAAGTGTAAGTTGATTTGATAGCAGACCAAATGCTGGACTTGCATTCAAACACTAATGACTTGCGACTAAACTTGTGGCTTACCTCACTACCAAACATTTCCTTTCACTCCTTTCACTTTGATGACCTACCCGGCCTCCATTTGTTTGTTCTTTATTTTTATACATTTTATTGTTTTTCAGCAGTCACCTCTGTTTGCTGTTGCCTTTGTCTGTTTTTTACCCCCTCTTGGCTTGAGATGTTTTATGAGTCCCTTGAGGTTTTTTTCATCTTACCCACATAGTTTACACTTCTTTTGTTTTCTATTTTCAATGATTTAGATGATGTTTTGATGATTTAGATGTTTTTGTGATGTTTCTCAAAATGTGCTATAACACCAGGTTTCATTATGACCCTTTATTTCAACTGTTGATGTTGTAAACTAATTTTAAAAATATAGAAGTCTTTACAGTATAGTGTCGAAGCTGGTACACTGTGCCCTGTCTTACACAACCCCCTCCACTTATTGCTCTACATTATACTAAGCCTGTCAGCATTTTTGTTTAAAGTGTGTTGTGTTATGGCCCTGTTCTGTTTTTATCTTTCCCATTTTCTCAGTCTGTGTTGTTGATTTCTTATTTCAGAGCCCTCCGGAAATTCTGTGCATTCAGGGACCACAGAAGGACAAGTCCTGGGATGTAACGCAGGCGTTTGGTAGGAGAGACACAACCGTAGGCCATAGTCTAGTCACCTTCTGAGATGCAGACCCCTCTTCCTTTAAGTGTGAGTCAGCGCAGTGGTGCGGAGGCAGGGGGTCAAAAAAAACCTGCCCCCCGCCTCCACTCAAAACACATGGGAATGGGAAAACGTTATCCTATATTTAACCTCCAGGTGTCTGTCTGGTTTGCGTGTGTATGTATGTATGTATGTATGTGAGTCCCAGTAGGCTAACTGAGTCATCAGCAGCTGGGTGTTGGTAGACAGTTTATCTTATATGGGAACAATGAGGTTGTCCTTGTTCTTGGGGGTTGGTTGCAGGCTTTTAGCAGTCTAGGAAAAACTGAGTATGCTCCGTAATCACCACCCTCTGATGAGAACTTTCCCAATTAAATGCTTCTGAGGTTGGTGTGTACATTAGATTTGTGTGATATGCAGAGAATTAAACAAAAAGTGTCTGTTGAGTATCTTTCGGTGTCAGCCACATAATACCGCAAAGCAACAGAAACAGCTCCCCTCATGAAGAGAAAAACATCCTTCCTTAATTAATTCATAATTTCTTACACAGAAAGTAACATTAGTCAGGTTTGTGAGGAAGGACAGGATTCTGAAAAGGTAAAAAGACATTGGTTGAGACACATCTGTATACATTTTTCTGGCAACATGATGTTCCCATTTGAAGAGAAAGCAGCAATGCTGACTCAAATCACTTAGTGCATACCTATCAAACAATGATAGCAATGTATAATGGCCTAAGATCATCATGAGGGAAACCTTTATGGTAGTTCAATGTAAAGTCAAAAAGCCCAACTCAGCAAAATCTTCCCAACTCATCAGATTTATTAAGAGCACTGAGTGATTCCCCTGAGACAAAAAGGAAATTCTACTCCTCTCTCTTCTTTTAGCGCAGGTTTTCTTCTCAAAGGAAGTCAGGATTCTGATTCTTCTCCAAGCCAAAAACTACACAACGCTGGGAGAATAAGCTACACAGAGGTAAAAGGCGCACACTTTCTTTCATATTCAACATATTTTCTAGAAGAGACCACATCCACACGCTTGTTCAGTAGAGTTCTGAGGGAAAGCTCAAAGGTTACACCCCGCTGTGTTTGAAATGAAGTCGGTCCAGTGACATGTGTCACATGTCATCCCTTCTGGCTTCCATTTGCCGTGTCCATTTCAACCACATGTTGTCCAGTGACGCAAAGAAAACGGGGAAAAGGCTTGCGACTTTACAAAGACACCCACACAAATGAACCAAAACATAAATATAGTTGCCCCACACTCTCAACACAAACACGCGCACATACAATTTGGTACCTCTGAGCCAGCAGAGCGATAAGATTAGAGGAAGTACGTGGGTGTGAAATAGCTGTGGTGTGGGACTTTCTGGATTCACACAATCTACACTGACTGTGAGCCTTGCTTTTTATTAGAGTTCAAACTGATGGGAATTCACAGACGCTGGTGACACCCACACATGTATCCTGCAATTCTGGCCTATGAACTACACAGATAGAACATACACACATTACAAAAGCCGAAACTTGTGCATTCATCCTCCATAGTCTGTAAATCTGGACATAACTATTCTTACACATGCTTACCCAGCAAGGGATGCTTTATCCAATGTATGTGTGGACATTAAACAGTGCTGTAAGACTACACGCTTAATCACGATCACATCATGTAAAGGTCAAACTGTTTCCTTAAATACAGTGAGTAAAGAAGCTAAAGAGTGTGAAGTTGGTCCCAGGGCAGTAACCCTGGGGTTGTGACTTCAGCTCTGGTGCTAACAAAGCGAAACCCAGAACCATCAGTGGGTCCATTAACAAAGCCCGAGTCTTGACAAGGCTCTCTTTGTTTCATAATTAATGCAAACGTGATAACCGTGACATTGACAGTTGGGAGGTCTGTACATCAACATCTCTCACACATGAAAATGAACGCTGCCATTCATCATCACGCAGGGCTAATGGACCCCATAAGACTGAATTCTTAAGTACAACACAAGAGACCTTTGTGCCAGATTAATGGAAGCATCCAGCACAGCACATTTATCACGGTGATAGCACAGTATAGTGTTTTCACTTTGTTAGCCACACAGGAGGCTGCAACTTCAAATTATTATGTCAGTTAATGCAACATGAGCAAAGTTTCCTTTGTGTTGCTGGTGTTAACAGATTTGTTGTGTACATACGTAGTTCTCACTGTTTCATCTCAATCCACCTTTCACATTCTACATCAGTCTATCAGTATCTCAGTTTCTGCCTGTGTGCATCAAGGACTCACGAGTCTCATGACATCTGTTAGAGCACGGAAACACCGCTTTCTGTAAATATACTACACAGTACAAGAAAACAAAAAAGAACACTTGTCCTTTGCCGTTTCCTGTGGGATGTTGTTGGTCTCCAATTAGTTTGATGTCTTTGCTGAAAGCTGCTCCTAGATGGATGAACAACGGGGAGGGGGGATAAAAAAAAAGAAAATTTATTCAATCAATCTTACTCGCACAAAAACAGCACTTTGTGGTGGATTTCAGGGAAAGCGGGGAAAAGAAGCAGGATGTGGTAGGTTAGAAACAGACTTGAAGAGGAGAAATAGTCAGAGAAAGAAAACAAACAAGACAGGAAAAGGAGGGGATTATACTTTAATATACTCTCATCAAATACATGCAATCAGGGAAAAACAACAAAGACTAAGAGTGGGGAAATTACTTAATGTAATATATTTCATTTAAACTTCCAAATTTGTTCAGGGTGAATAAGGTCTTTTATTAAGTTATTTCTTATCTTGCTTACATGGGTTGGATTTGGGTGTGATTAAAAAGTCAAATGCTCTCAAGTGTTACTCTACATTGTGGAGATAGCAGCATGTTTCCCCCTTTTCCAGAGAGCAAAAGGCTGTGGTCAAAAATAGCTGTTGTTCCCTATACATGTCAATAAAAGCCCACTGGGTAGCAGAATAGCAGAAGTGCTGGGAAAGCCCTTGAAACAAAGGAACTGAAAAGGGTTTCTCTCAGAGCCACTGTCCACAGGCTATTGATTGTGTATTTGTTTATTTGGTTAGAAGGGAGCCCGGCGATCACGTTTCCCTAATCGAGGCAGATTGCAGAAAGAAATACGATGCTGCATAAATTAGGTTGTTACCCTTCTACTGAATTTCATGTCATAATGCTCCAGTAATTAGATTTGGTGTACTGTGCATTAGGCCTTGTTTAGGAAAGAAAGGAATACAGACTGACTATTAGTGACAAAGAGTAACATGAAGACAGAAATGTTTTTGTAATTTAAAAAGATTCGCTACATGATTTACACTATGAACACTTGACAAGACTGTCTCATCACTAAGATCCCCTTTATTAAAAATGTAAGAGGCTATAGTCTTCTTTGTTCTGTCTTAATGTCATAAATCCTATTCTCTGAGGAAAAGACATAATCCTTCCAAATCTAATAGAGGCATAAGACTTTGAAAGTGACCTTGATCACACTATACAAGCACTGTAGAAAATGATTGATACGGCCACTGTTACACTGCAATACAGCCAATTATGCAGACTGATTTAATTAATCAGTTAATATTAAGTACTTGTAGAGCAGCTTATCGTGCCCTCTGTCATTCTTGGATGTTATCCAAAGGGAAATCTTTAGAGTAAATTAACACGTTGGGCGAAGAGATTGTCGTTTAAACTGGAGACTTAGTTTTATGATTATGTTCTTCAATGCTGCAGACACATTGTCCTCTAGGGTGATGCTGGACTAATATGAATCCAGACACTCTTCTAATGGGGGACCATTACAGCCCACATTGCAAGAACTATTCATTTTTTATGAGAGGGGTGGATCTGTTGGCGCCTTATATCAGGGACATTCACCCTTGCTGGTTACATCTGGCCGTGCAGGATTCAGTAAGTGTATGATTCAGCCTTTTAGGGGGCAATGGGTCATGAATTAGGGTCCCTTAGAGGGTTGCAGGCCCCCAGTGGTGGACTGAGTGGATTTACTCATGTACTGGACTCTACTTTAGTCCAAAGTTGAGGTACTTGTACTTGATATGAGTATTTCTATTTTTTCTACTTTATACTGCCACTCTACTAAAACTGAGATGAAATTATTGTACTTTTTACTCCACTATTTATTTGACAGCTTTAGTTCTTACTTTAACAACTTCACAGATTAAGAATTTTACTTACAAAACATGAAAGTATGAAAAAGGAGGCACTGTTACAGATTTAATTACCAACGTGCTTAAAATAGTTCAAATTAGCTCCACCTCAACCAACTATAAAAGTAAAATGCTACTTACAATGCATTAGAAATTATAATCTAATGATATAATATACAAATACACACACTGACGCACTCCTACTCATACTTACTTTAAGTGTCATTTTATGCTTTAAGATTTTCTTTATTGCAGTATTTGTGCTTTTCCATATGAAACGGATTTCATTACTTCATGCACCACTGCAGAAAGAGAACTAGTTTAGTTTCATACGCTATCCAGTATACCCACAGTAGGATTTATAACTCTTCCATCTGTGGTTGTCACCCCTCCTATATGTAAGGGATTTCCCTTCTGCATGGTACACAGCATAAATCATGTGGCTCTGCTGCAAACATTGCACTTATCTGAGAGGGGGGTTATTGCAATAGCTGGAGTCACAAGTCTCTTGGGCAAGACACTTTGGGTAAGGTTGATGGGTACCACATCTGTGGGTTGCACTGGTACAAGGACATGCTAGGAAGCTGATAAAAATGTCTTTACCTATAATGATGTAAGATTATTCATGATTCACATCACTGCTCCCTCCAGATTGCTCCACTCCTATCGTTCATACTAAAGCAGACAGGTTGTCCTCGGCGGGGGGGCACCTGCTGTCCCGCTCTGCGCTGCAGTGACTGTGAAGGCGGATGAGAGCACACGATTAGCGCACAGCTGGGAAGAAAGGCAGACCTGTTAACACCTGAGGGGACTTTAACATTACAGCATCGCACGTGCGGGAGCCGCAAGACGCGCGTTACTTTCCATCCATCAAGATATGATGCCCCGTCAGCCGGGCGGCGGCAGGACAAGGTGCGGGACAACTCGCACCTTTTTGTCGGCATGTCTGGTCTCTGCTTGTCAAGCCCTCCGGAGCTGCGGGGAGGTCGAGTGCGGTGATGGCCAGCAGTGCTGTCCGCCCATCGTCACAGGGAACGGCAGTGCCAGCTCCACGGTGCGCTGCTGCAAGCTCCCCATCAACATATTCTTCGACAACGTAGGCTGGTTTACGCGGAAGCTGTCGGGCATCCTGATCCTGTTACTGCTCTTTGCCATGGGCTACTTCATCCAGCGGATTATCTGCCCACGGCCCCGCCGGCACCCGCACAATGACCGCGGCGAGGAGCCCTCCCTCTTTCACGGGCGCCCATCGGCGTCCCAGGACTCCCTGCTGGACCGGTACCCCGAGTACAGCCTCGGGGACTTCGCCTCTCCGAACCTGCCTGCCTACGACGAGGTCAAATATTTGCCCACGTATGAGGAAAGCATGCAGGAAATGCACAGAGACCGGTCCGATGATAACTTGCTATCGGAAAACGAGAGGGGCGGTCAGGGCAGGGCGAGAGCGGCGGGACCGAGAGTTGGAGACCCAAGACGGGAGGTCCTGGAGGTGTCAGGACCGCAACTCAGCCCACGGACATCTCGGAACTCCGTCTGACGGAGAATAGAGATGGGGCAAAGCTAAAGACAAAGCTAGAGACAATATAACATTCTTATTTTTAATATAGCCTAATCAGGGTAATTATCTTGCGGAGATATCAACTCAAGTGCAATTATAATCCTGAATGTTAAGAATAAAAGAGGAGGCTGAGAAAACGTATGTGTTTTGTAAGATTATAGGGGATTTCTCGCCTTTTGTATGCAAATGGACGCTTGGGTTAAGCAAAAGAGATTATAAAGTAAGCGAAGGCGGCTGAAATTGACGCTCTTTGTGATAAGGACAGCTAATTTGGCTCCGGTACAATCGCATTAAGTTTTACTTCAGCACCTCAATTTTAAGTGGCACCGTGAAACAGTTTTTTTCTTCTGTCAAATTTTTCGTCCTTTCTTAGTCCCGGCTGGGCCTGAAAGAACCTCCCTTTCTTTTATTTATTCTTTATTGAATTTGCATACAAAAGGAGGAATATTTAGATTTTTTTCCACTCAGTAACCTGAAATGTGGGGTGAGAGAGGGAGTGAAGGGAAGAATATCAATTTAAAAACCTTCTAAGACACACATTATCAGCCAGCTTTAGTGCCAGTTAATTTTATAGCTTATCAGCATGAAAGGAATATTCTTTCAAACTGACTCAAACACATGCACATACACACACGCTTCACAGATGAGCATTTTATCAGTGACCTGTGCCATGTCTGACATGCCTATAGCAAAAAGCTGAAGCCACAGCAGAGAAGTGCTGTTCTTTTTTTATCTCTTTTTAAATGCTCTGATCCTGGGAGCCTTGCTGCCAGAGGCTACATGTATCAGCGTCTCCCAGGTTTTGAATTCAGGAAAAACAATGGTAGAGATTACAGCTGGCATACTGATAGGGTGTACAGCTGCCAAGAGACAAAGTTGTATTTTGATGATAGCATGTCAGACAAGATCACAACTGCTGCCCCAAGAAGAACTAACACTGTAGGCCTATACAGTTCCAAGCAAAGGAAAAGAAAAAGGACATTTAAAAGGAAAAATGGGTGAGACAGAGACAGGAGGCAATCATTTCTTTGTTCTGGCAGAGTAGTCTGAAGATGCAGACTGAGACTACCTTCAGATCTATAAGCATGTGGCCCATAAGTTTGTAACTGTCCCCTGGTAATTTGCATTCTGACTAATGAGCCAAAAAGCTTCTTTTTTTGCTGCTACAAACTGAAAACCAAGCTGACACTATACACACCTCATTACATCAGGCGTAATGGCCTATGTACCTGGATTAAAGCTATAGGTGTATTTGCTATTAACTCGCCATTAAAATGCCTCATTATTGAAAAGGCTGATTTGTCATTAGAGATTACTTTACTTTGACATTAACTGGGCGTGGGGTAAACGGTCACAATTGCCATATTCTCTCTCCAACACAGACTTGACGAAATGTTAGCACACCTTTAGTCCCAGGCCAAAACAGAAAGTGGCAAGTACATTACATGAATAATCTCCACTAGGGCTGTAAGTAACAATTACTTTGTCCAATAACCTTGCAATTTCTGTAACATTTAACTGACTTATGATTGGTCTATAAAATGACACAGAACAGAGAAAGAATGTCCAACATAGGTTCCCAGAGCCCAAGATGACATTTTCAAATGGCTTGTTTTGGCTGACCAACAGTCCGGAATGCAATACAGTGACATTTTGTTTACCATCATAACAGGCTCAGAAACCTACAAATACTCACGTTCAATTTTGCTTAAAAAAGCAAAATCATAATAGTAGCCAATTAATTTTCCGTCAATCTACTAAAAGTATAATTATCATTTCAGCTCAAATCTCCACGACATCGAACAAATCTCTCCACCCATGGCAAACAAATACTTTACCTGTCCCAAATGGGAAGTGTTTTTAGTATATAAACTGTGCAGCTTTATTTACCTCTTCTTTCTTCAATGGTTCTTTTAATAGTGCATAAGCAGGTGTAAAGCACCTGGTGACCCTACTTTATTTAATCAACTCAACTGATTTATCTGAGAAGCTCCACAGTGGCTATCTGCCATCCAAGAGACCAATGCATACTCGTTAGGCCAGTGTAATACTAGGCAGTATATAAAACCATTATTATTCAACACAAGTAAACTAGCTACTTAAATGTGGAAGAAGCATCTGTATTTGTAAAACTAGACTTTACAATTAGAGGCCTAAGCTCCTCTAATGCTCCTGACACTAAAAGCCTGAGTGTGATTGTGGTGGCTTGTGTAATCCAATACTAGCACACCATGATAGCAGAGCCAATAGTCAACACTGATTACTTTCCTTTCCAGAAGGACATTTGTGGATGGGTGGAGTTTGCACTTAAAAGCATTAAATCCATGCTTAAAACCCACAGATGGTTAGATGAGGCAGAGTACATGACACTAGGATGCATGAATCCATGTATTAGTGCAACTCTGAGCACAAGATTTGTGAATGTTGTGTGTCACTCTCTCCCTGCATAGTTTTTGCAGTTCATGGTGAACCAGCTCATATATCTAACAGTGGTACTGCGGAGCAGAGGGCATACACAGTCTTTCACAGTTCCTAGAATGAAACTTGAAATCAGAAAACGTAAAGCTGGGACTTTCCCTGGACCAGGCAGGCAAAAGGACAGCGAAGAGTGACAGTTTTTCTCTCTTCAAATACACATAACAAATCATCAAACATATACTCTATGTGAACTGACGCATACAAAGACACAAACAGAAAAAAGCAGACATGTACACAAACACAGGGATGACTACACAGTACAAACACTAAAAATGGATTTGGTGTAAGCAACATTAGAATCTGTGCCAATGATCCAGTCATTCTATTGCTCACTGGACCAAATAACAGATAAACTATAAAGGTCAAATCAATAAGCATTAACATCCTCATAAATTCTCTATGATATCCGGGAAGTGTATTTTTGGTTGAGCTGCATTGTTCCATCAATCTAATATATGAGAACTTATTAGTCATTAAAGGGAATACAGCTCTGTGGTTTAATAAAAGTACAGAATCTATTAGTATAGTATTTTGTGCTGTGTAGTTTCACAATTTGAAGACTTACTACTAAGATTGGTCTAAACAAGACTTTTCTATTCTTAATCAACAGATGAGGGTCAAAATGTCTAGCGCAGAATTGCACAAGAATACACAATATAGGTTTAACAAATGAAATGTCTAGTTATTGTTTTTCCACTATAGGTATGTATGTTTACTGTCACAATATAACGAAATGTTATGTATGAAATTGAGCTTTGTAACTCTCTTCTGCTACACAGCAGACAATATATATTAATACAGAAGCAAATATATAATATAGAAAATTTAACAAAAATCCTAATTACTAAGATTCAGTACAGTATGAATTGTATTGTTGAACAGGAAGTGTGAATAACCTTGGATGTTTCACTGTGTGTGGTCGCTCTCAGTGGTAATGCATTTGAAACCTGACTCCTTTGCTGATAAGTCTTTTCATAGATTAATGGTATTTGTTCTGGATGACTATGTTTTATCACACAGTGAGTAGGCTTAGAAAGAAAGCGGATGGAGAGAGTAAAATAAGAAAAAGACAGTGAGTCAGAGAGAGACTTAGGCTAGAAGCACTTAAAAGTGCAGGGTGCTGAGGAAAAAAAAGCAAGAGCAAGAAAGAATGAACCCATTGATAGATTTACCTACATCTACCATTTTCTCTGTTTCAGCATCTATAGCCACTCACAGTTTCAGGGATTATGCCGATCACTTTCTACCATATCTGTCCACATCACTGTGATATGATCTAGCAGTTGTTTCTTGGAGAGGCCTGAGGCAGATCTTCTCTCGTTCGTCCCTCCTGGGCCACTAGAGTGGAAGGATAGGCTATAATGGGCCGCTGACGTACTGGCCTGCTGCCAGCCAGGGGGTGGAGCTGCATGGTTTCACACCTCAGCAGAAAAGGAAATACAAGAATAACTCAAAGTGAAGCTCATACTGTAGATATATTGGACTCTAAAACACACATGCACCCAGAAATACCCTCTGGGTGAATGTGCAAAGCTGAAAAAACATCTCAAAGATACTATTACTATTTTTATATAAAACCAGTGAAGCATCAAGACATTAAAGGAATATGAAAAATAGAGAAAGCAAGGTAAAAGAGAATATCTTGGCTGAATATACACAGCATTTCCAGCTGTTTTATTAACCAACATTCTTTTAAGTGTTTACAGAAGGCATGAATATATAAACTGTAAAAATATCTATACATAAAAAACACAAACATCAAAAAACAAAGCAGTATGTTTGAGCATGACTAAGAATATCAAGCTAATTTTGACAAATGAAAAATGCACACAGGCCATATTGGTATTGTTGCTGAAAAATACAGTTACAGTTTAAGAGTCAGATCATCCACCCGCAGAAACAGAATGTCATGTACAACGTTGTCCAACCAAATGTTTTACATTACACGATTGTAGTGCAGAGTCAAAGTTGAGTGTCATATTATTTGTGGCCTACTGATGTTCGCATCTCCAGATGGTCCCTTTTGTTTTTGCTTGCATGTACGTATTAACTAACGGTGGGCATAAGTACAGACATTTTTTTTATTACTGAGGCCGAGCCAAACCACCTAATATTCACCAAATGTTAAAAACACATGGGAATCAAATTCTGCAAAGCTGATGTTTTAGAGAAAGGTCCCCTGAACATTAACGTCGTGAAGCCATGCTGCTCCTCACAGAGGCATTAGCAGCTTTCTCTCTCTCTTTAGACAACTCCATCTCTATCTTCGCCTGGATTTTTTCCCAGTCAACCTCAACCTGGCAGTGAGACAGAAAGACGAGATGGAATGAGATTAGATAGGCTACTGTATTTTGCTTTGATCAGTATGGCATTGATACGCAAAGCAGCTAAATTGGTCACATTAAGTGATAAGGCGGGGATCACACCGGACGCCTAAAGTGTTTCCCGTGGGAAAAAATTAGAAAAAAAGAGACTCCTCTACTAAACAGGCATTCAGTGTGATCACTGCACCAATCAATTAATGCAATGTAACAGACAGGCTGCCATAACTTACCCCTTCAGCATACTGCAGGAATCTTTTATTGGTCTCCTTCCTGCCAAATGTCTGTAGGAACTTCTGTCTATAGGCTAGCACGGTGTCCACATGGGTCTTGTGTTTGACTGCCAGCTCCAGTGCCCTAGACACAAGATGACAATATGTAGCTACACATATACCAACCTGTATGCACGAAAATGCTACACCTTAACTCTAGCTCGCTTACAAGGCTGAGAAAAGGCACCCTCCAAAACAACTCGTACTGTACCCCCTCCTTCCAGCTGTCCCATCATACACACATTCACACAAACACTGAGCTGTACCTCTCCCAGCTGAACAGGTCAATGTTGATTCGTATGGCCTGGTAGATGAGACCAGCTTGTAACAGTGTGGCCTCAGCCTCCTGGACCTGACCACTGAACATCAGCATGTGGGCCAAAGACGACTCCTTAGATGGCTGCTCCTTTATAAAGTTGATGTACTGCACCCTAGGTAACTAAAAGGAGAGAGGGGATAAGAAATGCAGTGGGGGAAGAGAGGAAAAAAAAGATTGTGATTGAATTACCTTTGACTTAATTCTTCTTTTAAAATAATTGAAGTTGAAATTAATTTAACTATGTGCGTGTATGACTGTGTTGGAAGACCGGGCTAAAAAACACATTTGACTGAATTAACCATTAACCAATGCTCTTACCTCTCCAATGGCAGCATAGGCCATCTCTGCCGTAGTCAGCTCCCTGTTTGCCATTGCCATACCAGCAAGACATGCCCACAAAGATTGGTCCTATAGATAGGGAGAGCAGAGGCCGTGAGCTTCTTTAAATAACAAAATCTCACCATCTGACACACTGACTTGGAGACTAGTCTACTAGTATGTTTCCCCTATTTCTATATATGTAATTTCTGTTTCTTGACCTTGTGATTTATTAAAAAGCTTGTTGTAATATCTCCCGATGTGTCAGAATAGAAAACGTTGTAGCTGCTTTTTTTTTAGTTGTCTTTGTCTCACACAAGTCTGACAAAACAGATATGCTTCTATCAATACAGCTGTGTATACAGGCTCTCGTTTTATATTTTACACAGATAAATGTGTTATGTGTTGAGTCTGAGTGTCATTAAGTCATAATGCAGGTCAACTACAAACAATACTGTGTCTGAACACATTCTGTGTAGACACATAACTGAAACTACTGAAGCTGCTGCTGCTGCTCTAGGACTGCTGCATAGACATGGTGTAAGAAGCACAAGTAGGTGACACACAGTCATGTTGAAAGTGACGTCAAGAGTTTGAGTTAGCTACTTTTGCAGGATTCTAAATACTGACCTGAACATATGTAAATTTTATTTAACTGTCCTAAATCTTTTATTTAAAATGCAAAGTCAGTACTAGCTAGCAGGGATTAAGAATATAACAAAGCATGAGGGGGATGGCGGATTCAACACAGAGAGAGAGAGAGTGTGTGTGTGTGTGTGTGTGTGTGTGTGTGTGTGACAGAGGATGACGGTGTCTTTATAGCCCCCTTCACATCCTGCTCATATCCTGGCAGACCTCATTGTAGTCACGCTCCACGCCATTATGACAACATTGCATGACACATATAAAAACAAACAAAGACATTTGCCGTATACAACATCTATGAATGTAAACAAATGTGTCACCACTTTATTCCGTGCAGCTGCACTCATTAAAATGAAGCTTTAACCACCTACTAGCCAACAGTTCAGCAAACTTCACACTGGAGTCACCACTCTGTAACCCCCCCCTCCCCTTAATCAGCGTCCATCACCAAGACAAACAGTGTAATTTGTTGTTTCCGGGAGTGGTTTCCGATTAGAGCTGTCAGCCATTGCCCTAGGTCATAAACTTGACACAAAGCTTGACCACCTATCACAATTAAAGGCAAAATATTCCTTTTGTGTGCCTATATCATTATTACTTTATTAATGTCATCTATTGTGTGTTATGTTTATATGTATGGCTCAAAACTACAACATGTATCAACTCCTATCAGGTGAGGGCTTACTGAAAACAACAACTGGGATTCTGGGAAAAGTCGTGCTGCCACCAGACTCTTACCAGAAATAGAGGGGGGAGGGGTCTCATAAAACCAGTGCCTCTCTCTCCATCCCATTTGTCCCACCCTCCTCTTGCCACTGGCTGTCCATGTCTCCAGGGTTGTGGTTATGGCATCATCGCCCAAGCAAAGACACAGTCTTAACACTGCGTTTAGCGTGAGCATGTATGCATGTGGAGAGTTTAACCATGCATATAACGGAGTATGTATTTATGAGTGAGGTCTATGGGGGCTAAATCCGGTAAATGGTGTCACCAGGCTAATTGAAGGATAATTAAAGCCTGCTGGTCTGGTCCCATAAACCTGTCTACTACCTTCTCATTTTGGATTCTGTCTCACTCTCTTGCATACATACATGTGTGCATGTGACACAAGCCACAGGAACCTGGACTTCAGGTATCTAACATGTAAAGAAAAATCTCTAATGGGTATACAAACGCTAAGACCAGATATAAGAATGTACACATTAATAGAGATATTTAGGTATTTTAAAAATCCTGACTGTACTGAGCCGTCCATGTTCAAATGACTAATCAAAACTCCTCTCTTCAGAACAGCTCTGGAGAACGACCCACAGTTCTTCTGCGCTTCTTTGTGCTTCTTCAAAAGAGCTTGGACAGCACATATGGAAACCACTGCCATGAAATGTCTACCTGGGAGAGATCTTGCTGATGCAGTTTAACTACCTTATTTAGGTAGTAAATAAGGTAGTTGCTGTTGCTCAGTCTTACCATGGTGTATTGCTTTTGACAGTAAACTGTCTTCTTTAAACCTCACCTTATTAGCCGAGTTTGGCTGTTCCCCACCCAGTTTTATTCCTCCTACACAGCTGTTTCTGTTTCAGTTAATGATTGTTTTTCAACCTACTTATTTAATTTATAAAAATTAGCACCTGTTTAATTGTTTAAATCATAAATATGACAATATGCCTACAAAATCCCTGACTTTGAGCAAGTATACCTAGTAGAATTGATGCTGTTTTTAAGACAAGGGTGGTCACACCAAATTTATGATTTGATTTAGATTTTTCTACTCACTTTATATTTTGTTAATTGATAAACATAATTTATTAATATGTCTATTTTTGAAAACATTCTTAAGGTCTTTTCACATGGGAAGTGACACTCGTGACCTGCGTAGTCGCTTGGCCCCGCTGGGTTGCTCTGTGCTTCTCATGTGAACAGACGGGGAGAAAACTGCTCTGCGAGTAAACAGCAGACGCTCTATGGATGTAACCGTGGCAACTGTCTCTGTGTGCTACACAGCTGTACCCTATTTAACTTAAGTAAAAATTATACATAACGTTACCAGATATATATAGCTTTGCAAGGATGCTCTTCCAAGTGAATTCCCTCCTGTAGATGTCCTGAAAACTATTTAGTAAATATTAATATTATAAATAGTATAATATTTCTGCAAACTCACAAACAGCAAGGATGAGTCTTGTCCATTGATTTGTGCTGCATGTCGAGTACAAAAAGTTCAAGACAATTCAACTTTGGCAGTGGGAGGGCGTGTGCGTGAGGCGTAAATCACTTCCTGTGTGAAAAGGCCTTTACATTACAGCATTTTTTCTTTAATTTTTCAGTCTTTTGTGTTGTGTTGTACATATATACAGTCCCTGACAAAAGTCTTGTTGCTTATCTATTTTGTAGAAACACTTCCTATTAACCTGACTTTTAATTAATCAATTGGTGTTAGAAATAGCTCATATGAAAAGCTAAAACCCTCGCAAATGATGTTTAATGCACTGAAATAAATTAGTTTCACTGAAAAAAGATTTATTATTTAAACAAGACAGAAAGGTGAAATTTTGGCAAGACAAAAGTTTTGTCGCCTATACAGAAATTGAACAAATTTACTGCTCATTAATATTCTTTGGTTTCGTCTTCCATGCTTCCTCTTTCAACCTACCCCACATATGCTCAATGATGTTCATGTCTGGTGACTGGGCTGGCCAATCCTGGAGCATCTTGATCTTCTTCGCCTTGAGGAACTTTGATGTGGAGACGGAAGTATGCGATGGAGCACCATCCTGCTGCAGAATTTTGCCTCTTTTATGGTTGGGAATATAAGAGGTAGCTAAAATTTCTTGGTATTTTAGACAATTGATGTTGCCTTCCACCCTGCAGATCTCGCGCACACCCCCATACTGGATGTAACCCCAGACAATGATTTTTCCGTCACCAAACGTCACTGTTTTCTGGGTGAATCTCAGATCCATGCGGGCTCCAGTAGGTCTCCTGCAATATTTGCGGCGACTGTGGTGTAATTCAACAGAAGATTCATCTGAAAAATCCACCTTCTTCATCTTCGTCCATCATTTTAGCAGGCTGTGGGCCTTGGCAAATGCCACAGGGTTTTTCAATTGTCTTTTGTTTAGTGCTGGCTTCTGGGCACTGATTCGACCATGGAGGCCATTTCGAGACAGAATCCGACAAACTGTTCTGGTTGACACAGGGACTTCAGGTGACCAGGTCTCATGGAGCTCTGCTGCAGTGGAAAATGGGCTGGCCTTGGATTTTCAAGCCAACAAACGGTACTCTCGAGCAGTTGCTTTGCAGGGTCTGCCTGACCTGGGCTTGTCAAAAATGTCTCCAGTGTCTTCAGATGTTTTTTTTATCCTCTGTACTTGACGCTGAGACACACTGAAGGTGTCTGCCACATCAGCAGTGGATCTGGTCTTCAGCCTCTTGATAATCAAAACTTTGTCTCAGGGTAAATCTTAGGCATGTTTGCAGGGGTCTAGTTGCTGTTGATGTGAAGGTCTAGTGTACTGGGGTTGTTTTTATACACACCTGAGACCTAATTGATCCATTATTAGTCACAGGTGAAGCTCATATGACAAGGCGACAACACTTATGTCTTTGCAAAAATTGACTCAATGGGCTTTACCAAGCTGTGAATATTAGAATACTTTTTGACAGTTTCGTTTTGCACTGAAATATTATTACAAAAGCTGTTGGGATTAAAATGAGCCATTTCTTGTAAAAAAATCTTGATTAGAAATATATTTCAGCAGCACTTCAGGTCAATTTGTACACAAGCGACAAGACTTTTGTCAGGGACTGTTTATATTTTAATGTGTTTTAATTACCTTTTTAACCTATATGAAGTGTCTTTGAGTACCTTGAAAAGTGCTCTCTAAATAAAATGTATTATTATTATAATTTTTACCTTGGCAAAGCGGCAGAGGCGCAGTGCATCCTCCCAGCGTGCAGAGGTGCTGTATTCGTGCAGGAGGGCTGGGTAGGGAGGTACAGTGCTGAACACAAGTGAACCATCTCCTTGGCGTAACGTCACCTTCGTGCCAACATAGATCAGAATGTGGGGTGCACGGCTGAACTCGCTTTTCAAAAGGACAAATACAAACATACACACACACATATATCAGAGAAAAAATACATGCAACCACATCCTCACAGTTTTGTTGTCATGGTAAAGCCAGCAAGGAACACTCTCAGTGTTTGACTGTTTGCAAGTATCAGTAGTGCGTGTGAAAAAAGACGAATGCTCATGTGGGAAGACTAACAGTTCAATAACATATATAAGGTAATGCAATATGTTATCACCAATTTAAAAAAAATATTTAACCTGTTAAAATTTGGGGGATGGACTGTTCTTTTTGACCATGCAGTTTTTGCTAGTGTGCATATGTGTGTAAACAGAATTTCTAATACAAAGAGTAATTTGTGGCAGCCCAACACATTTTTCTGAATTGATTGAAATAACATACTGACAGAGCACCTTTTCCAATCTGCTTTCCATCACAGATATCCTAAAAACCTAGATGCATTTGAACAAATGGAGCCTTTGAATTTGCTTATTTATTAGCTCTTGCCACTGCGTATGTGGTGTTCCCCACATATTTTTATGCACATTGCATAAAAACAAGATTTTAATGACATGATAATGATAAAATCTGGGTGCTGGGACACCAAAAGAGTAGGAGCAGAACTACAATAAAAAAGCCCCAGACACATAGCAACACAAATTGATGTAGTTTTCACATAAGTAACCTGCAATTGCAAAACATGATTCTATTAAGAGCAACTGTATATCTGAAACAGAGTAATAAATTAACAGCAAGCCATTAAAGATGCAAAACAAAATAAAGAAACATACAGTAAGTACAATATGAGGACAAATAAAAAATGTGCAACCAAATGTTCCGTTTACTGCAACAGAAGCATGCAAAAGTAGTTCAGGATCGCCTGTATAGACAGTCCAGGCACTCTGCCTTAGCACCTCCTGTACTGGCAGAAGCTGAGAACTTTTGGGCAGGAAACACTGTACAGTCTGACAGCTGCTGGCAAAAAAAGAGTACCTAAAGCACTATGTGTTGCACCTTGGGGAATGAGCTGGAAGGTGCAAAAAAGCTGCTTCTACCTCTGTTTATGCTCTTATCTTACACCTTTTCAAACTATTTCTCCTCCATGACTGTTTTAAGCTCACATGAAGATCGTCAGGGCACTGTGTCAAGACCTTTGCACTACTTGCTACTGGATGCTTGCAATTCTGTCCAGCTTCAAATTTTGACATTACCACCCAGGACTGTACATGTCTACCTGCCATCCTTGATGCACAGTGTTTTTGGCAGCAATTCCTTGTCAGTGAAGACAGCACTCGGGTAGTACCACACTGTTAACTGGTTGTCTTGGACTCCACACAGGATGTTAGCGGCATCATTCCATGCCATACTGTGAACCATGCTACCTACGGGACAGAGCACACGTACCCACTGTTAGTTTAACTTGTGTGTAAAAGCAAAGACAGTCACTACACATTATGCCAACTAAGTTCCTGCCTCCTTGTCTCACCAATTTTGCAGATTTTGGGTTCTCTCCCAAGATGATGCACAGAGGTCAAGTAAAGGTCACGGTTCTTGTCTATCAAGGCAATCTTCCTTTCAGTGGATGGGCCACACTGATCCAGAGCTACCTCCACCACCTCCAGCTACATATGAACAATGAAACACACAAGCACAAATGTAAGAGGGGAACAGAGGAGTGAATGATGGAGGGATGACAAAAGATCAGGAAAAGAGGGGGGTCTGGTTTTTACCGTGACCCAACAGCCTTTCAGCCAAGTATATGTGTGTGAGTGTGTGTGTGCATATAAGAGAGAAAGAGAGAGACAGATATCAAATGGGTATACATGCGTCTGAACCTGTGTGTAAGTGAACGCGTGTGTGTATGTGTGTTGGGGTGTGGGTGTGTGTGTGTGTGTGGCTCATGTGTGTTTTTGGCCAAAGCTGCCTGGCTTCAGTGCAGTGTCTTGGAGCTGTGGAGTACTGGCAGACAAAGCCATGCTGACAAACAGTAAGTACTGCTACCTCTACTCCTTTTCCTTCTCTTCCAATTCGTTCCTTCTTTTTGTCTCTTTCCCTCTTAGTTTGACTCCAAAGCCCTTCCCCCATTCTCTTCTTGTGTTTTTACTGTCTCTCCCCAATCTGGATATAGGTTAGTATATTGTTTTAGCACAGACACCCACTTTGAAAAGACTTTTCCCCTCAGTAAAGTCTTAATTAAGAGATTGAACACAGCCTGTTGAATGATTAGGACAAAAAATTAGCCACTACCTTTAGCTGAAGTTGAAAGATTTCAGGCAAAACGTCGAAGACATGCAAAATATGGACATCTCACAAAAGTGAGATTTAGGGCTTATTATTAGCATTTTTTAAACTCACTTTAAGGGTCTGGTCATGTACAGCAAAATTTTTAAATATATTTTTAATAGTGGTGGGCCGTTATCGGCGTTAACGTGCTGCGTTAACGTGAGACTGTTATCGGGCGATAAAAAAATATCGCCGTTAATCTATTCTCAAAGTTGGGTTGGGAGCTGGGTCTATACTACGCAAGCTATGATGACTTTCACCTTGATATCTTAACGCATATATATACCTAGCCAAATTGCACTGTATGGGGCAAGAACAAGAACAAGAAACAGCTGTTTCTTTAAAACTAGCCAGGTTAGTTATTGATACGCCGGTTGATTAAAAAACGCATTTTGCGGTATTTATTCACACTAACTGTAGCAACATGTCCACAGACAGCTGTTGGACAGCACTTTGTGTACAAACATTTCTGAAGCCGCCGGGTTTGCTTCTGGGAAAATTTACTTTTAAGAAGCTTCCCAATGGAAAATTCGACAAGACTAAGGTTGTTTGCACCTCGTGCAATGCGGAATTAGTTTACTGTAGGAGTTCTTCCAGTCTCAAGTACCACCTAAACGCAAAGCACATCACACGCTACACACAAGTACATCTTATTGAACATGATTTATTTTCATCACCAATTATCATATTTTTTTATCACAGCTTTCTCAAGCATTTTGGAAACAGGAAATGAGCCCCTGGTCTAATGCGCCACCTGGCTTGAAACCTGCTCGCACACATATTCTGAATGCCTTCGGCAGAATTCAAATGAGCCATATTAATCTAGATTAATCTAGATTAATTTCAAGATTACAGTGGGATTAATCTAGATTTAAAAAATTAATCTATGCCCACCACTAATTTTTAATTTTCCTAGTGCAACTATACACTTACTACAAGCCCATGAACATGGCTTTCCGTGCTGCCAATCTAGACGGCAAAAAACAAAGCAATGCGATTGGAGCACTTCCTTGTTGCTGAAACACATAAGACCACTATAAGGGCAAAGGATTACCCACCTTGTGAGTCAAGGGCTTCCCATCGCCAAGGGCTTTCCCAGTCAGAGTGTCAAAGAGAAGGATGACTGGAGACGAGAAAGGAAAGAACACAGTAAAAGCACAGTCCATCATATTTATATAATTATAGTGGTGACAGCAGTCCCCTCACCTTTTTCATCACTCTTGTCTCGGATGGCAATGGTGTCGTTACTAAGTGAGACACCCTGGGCATTGAGGATGTCAGCTCTCATTCCAGGGAACTTGGGGGAGGATATCAATCGAGCCTCATAGGAGAACATATATAATCCTGCCCCATCGACTAGCAGAAAATATCTGAGTGGGGAAGACAAGAGGAAATAGTGATATATAGATATGGTATAGATGATTGTGGAGTAAGTATACTGTATATAGATAGCATATTATATATATATATGTATGTGATTGTGGGGTAGAATGAAGTGGGAAGAAGGGGTGCAAAGAGGGACATGAGATGGATGAAATGAGTAAGAAAATGAAGAGTCGATAACAGTTAATCAACTGACACAAGCAGCTTTAATGTGTTATTGTAATGCACTGACTTACTCAGCAAGACTTATCATACTCAACTGTGATTTCAGAATGGCCAGTAATCTATTTACCTTCAATGTTGAGTGTCAGGGACACTGCACTGGAGTATTGCACAAGAGCTACTCCATATTAATCTAATTTCCCCCAGTGGTTTCACTCACAGCCATATTGTATGACAGAGCTGGCTAATCTAGAGCACAGCCTCTGTGTGTGTGTTTATGTGTGTGTGCATGGTTGGCTGCTTGGTGAGTTGTCAGTGCAGAGTAATGAAGCATTAGAGAAGCTGATCCAGCAGCGTGTTTTCTCTCTTGTTGCACTGCTCCTGGAATAGAAAGACTCACTTCTCTGCTTGGAGGATGAGGCTCACTGTTCCCTCCTTCAAGTCAAAGATGAGGGGAGTATTCCAGTTTCTTGAGCTGACATAATCACAAAACACACAGCAAAATGTGTGAAAACACAAAGTGTTACATCTCACATTAGGTACAGAGTTGAGAATGCCAAAAAAACCAAATACCAAGAGCAGAAAGACAAAAAGTTATGAAAGACAACAAAATAAAGGAAATATAGATGAAATGAGAGGAGATAAATCTACAGATACAGCATGAAGAGTGGATTAAGAAAGGATTGACAAAAATGATCATTACACAAACACAATACAGGTGCTGATCATATAATTAGAATATCATCAAAAAGTTGATTTATTTCAGTAATTCCATTCAAAAAGTGAAACTTGTATAATGTATACATTCATTCCACACAGACTGATGTTTCAAGTGTTCATTTCTTTTAATTTTGATGATTATAACTGACAACTAATGAAAACCCCAAAATCAGTAACTCAGAAAATTAGAATATTGTGAAAAGGTTCAATATTGAAGACACCTGGTGCCACACTGTGATCGGCTAATTAACTCAAACACCTGCAAAGGCCTTTAAATGGTCTCTCAGTCTAGTTCTGTAGGCTACATGATCATGGGGAAGACTGCTGACTTGACAGCTGTCTAAAAGACGACTATTGACACCTTGCACAAGGAGGGCAAGACACAAAAGGTCATTGCTAAAAAGGCTGGCTGTTCACAGAGGTCTGTGTCCAAGCACATCAATAGAGAGGCGAAGGGAAGTAAAAGATGTGGTAGAAAAAAGTGTCCAAGCAGTAGGGATAACCGCACCCTGGAGAGGATTGTGAAACAAAACCCATTCAAAAATGTGGGGGAGATTCACAAAGAGTGGACTGCAGCTGGAGTCAGTGCTTCAAGAACCACCACGCACAGACGTATGCAAGACCTGGGCTTCAGCTGTCGCAGTCCTTGTGTCAAGCCACTCCTGAACAAGACACAGTGTCAGAGGCGTCTCGCCTGGGCTAAAGACAAAAAGGACTGGACTGCTGCTGAGTGGTCCAAAGTTATGTTCTCTGATCAAAGTAAATTTTCCATTTCCTTTGGAAATGAAGGTCCCAGAGTCTGGAGGAAAAGAGGAGAGGCACAGAATCCATGTTGCTTGAAGTCCAGTGTAAAGTTTCCACAGTCAGTGATTGTTTGGGGTGCCATGTCATCTCCTGGTGTTGGTCCACTGTGTTTTCTGAGGTCCAAGGTCAACGCAGCCATCTACCAGGAAGTTTTAGAGCACTTCATGCTTCCTGCTGCTGACCAACTTTATGGAGATGCATTCATTTTCCAACAGGACTTGGCACCTGCACACAGTGCCAAAGCTACCAGTACCTGGTTTAAGGACCATGTTATCCCTGTTCTTAAATGGCCAGCAAACTCACCTGACCTTAAAACTATAGAAAATCTATGGGGTATTGTGAAGAGAAAGATGCGATATGCCAGACCCAACAATGCAGAAGAGCTGAAGGCCACTATCAGAGCAACCTGAGCAGTGCCACAGACTGATCGACTCCATGCCACGCCACATTGCTGCAGTAATTCAGGCAAAAGGAGCCCCAACTAAGTATTAAGTGCTGTACATGCTCATACTTTCCATGTTCATACTTTTCAGTTGGTCAACATTTCTAAAAATCCTGTTTTTGTATTGGTTTTAAGTAATATTCTAATTTTCGGAGATACTGAATTTGGGATTTTCATTAGTTGTCAGTTTTAATCATTGCAATTAAATGAAATAAACATTTGAAATATATCAGTCTGTGTGTAATGAATGAATATAATATCCAAGTTTCACTTTTTGAAAGGAATTACTGAAATACATCAAATTTTTGATGATATTCTAATTATATGACTAGCACCTGTAAGTATACTTCAGTAAGATCCGAATAGTAGTCTCAGGATTTGGCCAATACATGTAAAAGATGAGTATGTGTTGCACAAAGCACTGATGTGTGAGGAAAATTCTGAAATCCTAAAATTTTCCATGTAGCGTTAATTCATAGTTTTCAGTCACATGACATTCGCAGTACCTGGAGGGCAAAACAACAGACAAACACAACAGCTCACGCCGCAACTCCCCCTTAGAGGCGCCACAAAAGCAGTTACATTTATTGGGATCACCTCTCAACTTAAGAAAAAGAAAGATATGAACACAAACTGCAAGTGTTGGGCACTTCCGATCCATGTTACAGCATCCGCTGCCATATTTCTATCGTTAAAAAGCGCCGGGTCACTGCCGCCGCTCGACTGCAGTAATGCTTACTTAACCTTATAGGGAATCCTTCACATACACAGCTCAGGTATGTCTCTTCTTCAATTTGTGCATCAGAAAATACAACTACCATCCAGCATTTTGGCAACGCAAAAGTAAAAAAACTCATAGTAACAGTATATCACTTGCTTCCTGGTTGGCAGGCAGAGGAAAATAATGTCTGTTTTGTCCTCCAAGGGAGTGTTTTTCATGGAATGTGACGTCACGTGAAAACTATGAATAGGGTACAAGAGGACCAGAAAAGACAAGCGAAGGAGGAGTAGGCTACTGACTTGTAGACATAGCACTGGAGGGAAGTGGCGACCACTAGGTGTCCGTATGCCAGAGAGGCTTTGATGACTCGATCTCTAAACTCCAATACATCCACTGCATCGTTCATCACATTCCTGACCTGGGGAAAAAAGTGGGGGGAAAAAACAGGATACAGAATGAATAAAGGTCTGAATGACTGAATAGGCATAAACTTTATACCACTGAGCAAACACTTTACATTTAAACTCGCAAACAACAAAGGGGAGACAGAGGGGTGAATACAGTCACGTCAACATTGGAGTGTATTTATCCTTAATATACACAGGAAAAAGTCTACAGTATGTCCAAGTACACGTAGGGCAACTGTGGTCAGAGAAAGCAGTTTTTACTGTTTTAAGTGTGTGCATGCAGTGGTTGGTACTCATTTTTTCACCTGCATAGATAAATACTTCCCTCCAGCTCTCTCTGTCAATGAATGAAAAGGCCTTTTCCAGCACCAGGTGAAAGGTGGGGTTATTTTTACAGCTTTACAAATCTTCCTCCTCTCCTCCCTCCAGCAAGCCAAATTTACATGCAACACAACCAGGAATAAAAAACATTTGACCGCAAGGTGGTAAATTTAGCTGGCTGATTCACAAACCACTGGCAGATGTGCACTTTTAAAAAGGACTGCGAGGAGGAGAGGGGGAGGAGGGAGACAGAAAAGCGCCTGCAAGGCTGAAAATAAATGGCTGATGACCCGACTTTGTTTGGTTTACACAAACTGCGCTTTGTAAAGATGCACATGTGTGTTGGCACTCATGTATGTGCTGACCTTGTTTCTGTAGGTGTGCGTGTGTATCCGTGTCTGAAAGTATACAAGTGTGTGTGTACATTTGGGTGTGTTAACCGCATGTAAACGCTACCTTGTGGTTAGCATGAGTATAAACAGTACAGAATGGTGGAGTGAGAGAGGCAGCTAGACAGGCTGGTCATTGTCATTGAAGGGCTGCACACTGGGAGGGTCCTACTATAATATATAGCCACAACTAGTCAAGGTCTGGGAAGCATTTCCTTCTCTACATAGCATATTCATTCACCTCTTTACAGTCTGCCAATGGCATTACAGTAATTTTCAAATCCCTTGTTATGCAAACACATAACTGAGCTTGGGTCTGTTAATGTTGGCCTGGGGAAAATCTATAACTTTTCCTCACGGACAAGACATGCTGATTTTCAGTGATCTTTGTTTGAAAAACCTTACAAAGATTATGTAAAACCACAGCTCTTAAAATGGACTAAGGCTAAACAATTTTGGAAAATAAATGCGATTTTTTTTTACCAATATGGCAATTGCGATTTAATATGTGATCATTGTTTAAGCTCTTTATCTTCTGTAATTTTTGAAACAGACAAGCAATAAGTATGTAGTATGACCAACACAATATGTTGTGTTGTTGTAGATTAAACATAAACTGTTCTTTCTTTCCTATCTTATGATAAAATTAGGTGATGCATGAATTGCATGAATTATTATTATGAGCAATGGTGGAGAAGTAGTATCAAATTATAACTACAACTGCAAGCAGTTGTAAGCGGAGTCCAAGCCTCCCAGCACAAGCCGCCCCCCTGGCCCCGCATGGGGCGCGTGAGTCGGCCTGGACCCGCCATGATTAATTGTCTCATAATCACAGGCCTCCACGCCACATCGGGGCCCCTGGAGAATAACTGAGCAGAGTTATGTATATCTATGGGAGTGTTATTTGATTTCCAATTAATAGCTCGACTTAGAGGCCGATTGACGTCAAATTTCACACAGTCCCTCGGGAGGGTGTGCCGATAAGGTCCTGGAGTTTGGTGTAGATCGGACATTGCAAACGTAAGAGCTGAAACGACATCCAGCAGTAGTTATGTAGTGGCGCATAGTTATATAAAGTTATATAAGAGTATAAATGTCCTTTGGTTCAAAATCCCATTGAAATGAATGGGGTATTTGAGCTTCCATTATAGCGGCACCTTTAGGCCAAACTGCACCATACTTTTCAGGTGTCATCAGGGCCCCATGGGGAACAATTAGCCCAAATTTGGTATGAATCGGACTTGTGGTTATGGAGATATAAAATGCATGTCAGTCAATGGGATTTTTTTGACATCTTTAATCTGCAATAACAGCGTCACCTATGGGTATATTTGGGTCAACTTTGGTACCTGTAGTAAGGGGACCATGCTTAACACCTGGGAACCGCGATGCCTTGCATTTGCGGGTTCCCAGCCCCATTCGGGATTGGACCCCTAATAATTACAGGGAAAAATAATTTGAGTCAAGTCATGGCATAAAACAATATCATATAATAACCCATCAGGTAGGCCTACCTACAGATGACAAGAAAAACAAAGTTCACCAAAGTATTACACAGTAAGCGAATCAAATCATGACAAGAGTCCATATCTCAACTAAATCCTCCTTTTTCTGTACTAAAAAAAAAATCAGTTTGAGGTTCAATACAAACCAAGTGATGCCTCTTGCGTGTAATATACCAGCTTAGCAATTATGGACAACACCGGCCTGAGGCCATAGTACAACAAGTCACAGTGCAGTGTAGCATGCCAAGTCAATGCTTCCTCTGCAGACTGCTTTACTCTCGCTTCATGTGACCACAGTGTAATCATAACCTTTACGATTAGAAAATCTCATGTTATCATATCTCGATAATATTGTAAATGCAATTAATACTTCAGCCATATAATGGACCAGGAATCAAGATGGGCTTCCTCCATGACTCTTTTGCATATGCATACAACTGTGACATTTGTTTAGGTGAGACTTACTATAAATTAGTGCTGGAGATTTAAGATTAAAATTTTTAATCATGATTAATCGCATGATTTTCAGCTATTAATCGCATAGTTATGTGCAAAATTGACTAATCAGGGTTCTCACTCTTTTCTTGAAATGATTTTCCAGGACTTTTCCAGGACATTTTCAAGACTTTTTCAGCTGCTACAGTGCGAATCAAGTTATCACAACTAAGGCTGGGCGATATACCGATATTATCATATCAAGATATATTTTGAAACAGATGTGATATTGTACCTATACCGTTATATCTGTATTATAGTTGTGCAAAGTTTGTTGTCTTTCCTCTATTTGCAATGCCACACTACTAAAACAGAAGTTATTCTCTACTTTAGTTCATACACTGCTATTTTACTTGCTGATATCAGTTTATTTCACATAGTTAGATGCTAAACTGCATTTTGTTGTTCCAGTATTGGTCATTTTAGGTTAGTCCAGTCATCCGGAAACAAGATTCAGGGTAGATGACTAGACTAATATCTCTCGCTAGCACAACAGTCATATTGAACCTTAAAAATATTTATTTCTAACTCTCAGAGATAAGTAGTACTTATTGTTTGCTAGCTACCGTTTTAGTCTGGCTTTCATGTAGCATTACTATGATACATTTATGGTTACCACTTAAAATCATTTTATTTATTAATTCAGCCATGTTGAATTCAATTAATTTACGTTAACAACAGTGTTCAAATGAACATGCAAGTCTTCAGTTCTCACTGCCTCTTCTCTGCGCTCTGTGTATCTAGCTAAAAACAGCATGAAAAGTTGGGGCTCTGTGCACATACACAGTATTTTGAACGACGCTGAAGTTAGCTTCCGATTCGCAGCTTCCGATTCGCCAGTTAAGGGGAAAGTTAAGGGGAACTTAAGTGAAAGTTAATTTACGTTACAGAGCTACCGAATCTCCGTTATTTGCACATCTTACTGCTGTGGAAGGTGTTATGCATTTTAGGCAAAGCCTTAACTCTGTCTGAAACACTTTTTAGATTTGAAAAAACTTTATTTTATTTGTGAAAATGACAAAAGGGTGATTTCACTGCTCGCATGAAGACCACATTAGACCAGATCCAGATCTAAAACCACTATACCGAGAGATCTCAAATCTGGACTAGATTACTCCACAGAGGCTAAGGTTTCAATCAAACATAGTTTCAGATTTGTGAAACCTTTATGCAATTTGTGAAAATGCTTTAAAGGGCGATTTCACTGCTTTTTTCGCCTGTGGACCACATTAGACCAGGTCCAGATCTAAAACCACTACACCTAGAGATCTCAAATCTGGACTAGATTACTCCAGACATGCTATGGTTTCAATCAGACACAGTTTCAGATTTGTGAAAGTTTTATTCAATTTGTGAAAATGCTCTAAAGGGCAATTTCACTGCTTTTTTGACATGTAGACCACATTAGACCAGGTCCAGATCCAAAACCACTATACCTAGAGATCTCAAATCTGGACTAGATTACTCCAGACATGCTAAGGTTTCAATCAGACACAGTTTCAGATTTGTGAAACCTTTATTCAATTTGTGAAAATGCTTTAAAGGGCGATTTCACTGTTTTTTTTGCCTGTAGACCACATTAGACCAGGTCCAGATCCAAAACCACTACACCTAGAGATCTCAAATCTGGACTAGATTACTCCACAGAGGCTAAGGTTTCAATCAGACATAGTTTCAGATTTGTGAAAGTTTTATTCAATTTGTGAAAATGCTCTAAAGGGCAATTTCACTGCTTTTTTCGCCTGTAGACCACATTAGACCAGGTCCAGATCCAAAACCACTACACCTAGAGATCTCAAATCTGGACTAGATTACTCCACAGAGGCTAAGGTTTCAATCAGACATAGTTTCAGATTTGTGAAACCTTTATTCAATTTGTGAAAATGCTCTAAAGGGCAATTTCACTGCTTTTTTCATGTGTAGACCACATTAGACCAGGTCCAGATCTAAAATCACTACACCTAGAGATCTCAAATCTGGACTAGATTACTCCACAGAGGCTAAGGTTTCAATCAGACACAGTTTCAGATTTGTGAAAGTTTTATTCAATTTGTGAAAATGCTCTAAAGGGCAATTTCACTGCTTTTTTCATGTGTAGACCACATTAGACCAGGTCCAGATCTAAAACCACTACACCTAGAGATCTCAAATCTGGACTAGATTAACCCAGACATGCTAAGGTTTCAATCAAACATAGTTTCAGATTTGTGAAACCTTTATTCAATTTGTGAAAATGCTTTAAAGGGCGATTTCACTGCTTTTCTCGCATGTAGACCACATTAGACCAGGTCCAGATCCAAAACCACTACACCTAGAGATCTCAAATCTGGACTAGATTACTCCAGACATGCTAAGGTTTCAATCAAACATAGTTTCAGATTTGTGAAACCTTTATTCAATTTGTGAAAATGCTCTAAAGGGCAATTTCACTGCTTTTTCATGTGTAGACCACATTAGACCAGGTCCAGATCTAAAATCACTACACCTAGAGATCTCAAATCTGGACTAGATTACTCCACAGCGGCTAAGGTTTCAATCAGACATAGTTTCAGATTTGTGAAACCTTTATTCAATTTGTGAAAATGCTCTAAAGGGCGATTTCACTGCTTTTTGACATGTAGACCACATTAGACCAGGTCCAGATCCAAAACCACTATACCTAGAGATCTCAAATCTGGACTAGATTACTCCACAGCGGCTAAGGTTTCAATCAGACATAGTTTCAGATTTGTGAAACCTTTATTCAATTTGTGAAAATGCTTTAAAGGGCGATTTCACTGCTTTTTTTGCCTGTAGACCACATTAGACCAGGTCCAGATCTAAAACCACTATACCTAGATCTCTTAAACCTGAACTAAATTCTTCCACACAGGCTAAGGTTTCTTTATTACACAGTTTTAGATTATTGAAACTTTTATTCCTTTTGTGAAAATACTATAAAGGCGTTTTCACTAATTTGGGCTACTGCAGAAACTTTGTAATGTACCATGACGTAGACCTGGTTGCCCCCAAACCAGCCGATCTCATGTTCTGCTACTTGTTATGCATTCAGGTAATGTCAGCAGGATGGGCACAGCTGGAAAAACACTCCACGGTGGAGGCTCAATAATGCTAAGCTTATAATCACAGTAAATGAACTGTATTTGTAGTGCTAAGTGTTGTGTTGTTTGTTACAGAGTGAAACCAGATTAAACCAAACTGTGACCTGGAGCTACAAAAATGAGGCGAATCGATGCATTAATGTGTTAATATTGGGTTTTATCTGGATGTAACTGAGAGTGGAGGTTCTGCCTGTAGATGATGTCTTTAGTTAGTGCATATAAATAAATACATAATAAATAAACATATCATAGACATAATCAGAGGTGAAATAATTATTCAGATCTTTAACTAAAAGTACAACCACACTGAATATTCTCCACAACAAAAGTACAAAATGTACTCAGTTACATTCCATTACAGTAATCAAGTCTGTAACTATGTGTTTAATGTATTCTTATTTATTTGCATAATGAAGGCTCTGGACTTTGACTGACTCAGAGACTCAAAACCCAAGATAATTACAGAGTTTCCTATGTCTACAGGGACAACAGCAGTTTAAACAGGTACAGGCTTATGGCAGACAGGAAAAGGCGAAAAACTGGAATACTTTAAAAAAATCACATGTACTATGTGTTTTTCCAGCAACTATCATTTGAAGAACATGCATTTTGCCTAGAATCCTGCCCCCTACTCTGACTCTGATTGGCTAACCTTAATCCCATCAAAACCCCAACCTTAACCAGCCTAATCAGTGGAGTACTAACCAATCAGAGGCAGCGTTCTTGAAAGGCTGTAAGGAGACGTGTGAAAAAAAGCATTGAATTATCCTTTTTTCATTTTCACAAACAGAATAAATGTTTCCCAATTCTAAAACCATGTTGTAAAGAAACTTTAACCTGTCTGGGACAATCTAGTCCAGATTTGAGATCTCTAGGTATAGTGGTTTGGATCTGGACCTGGTCTAATGTGGTCTACATGTCAAAAAAGCAGTGAAATCGTCCTTTAAAGCATTTTCACAAATTGAATAAAAGTTTCACAAATCTGAAACTATGTTTGATTGAAACTTTAGCCTTTGTGGAGTAATCTAGCCCAGATTTGAGATCTCTAGCTATTGTGGTTTTGGATCTGGACCTGGTCTAATGTGGTCTACATGCAAAAATACAGTGAAATCGTCCTTTAAAGCATTTTCACAAATTGAATAAAGGTTTCACAAATCTGAAACTATGTCTGATTGAAACCTTAGCCTCTCTGGAGTAATCTAGTCCAGATTTGAGATCTCTAGGTGTAGTGGTTTTGGATCTGGACCTGGTCTAATGTGGTCTACATGTCAAAAAGCAGTGAAATCGCCTTTAGAGCATTTTCACAAATTGAATAAAGGTTTCACAAATCTGAAACTATGTCTGATTGAAACCTTAGCATGTCTGGAGTAATCTAGTCCAGATTTGAGATCTCTAGGTGTAGTGGTTTTAGATCTGGACCTGGTCTAATGTGGTCTACATGAAAAAAGCAGTGAAATCGCCCTTTAGAGCATTTTCACAAATTGAATAAAGGTTTCACAAATCTGAAACTATGTCTGATTGAAACCTTAGCCTCTGTGGAGTAATCTAGTCCAGATTTGAGATCTCTAGGTGTAGTGGTTTTGGATCTGGACCTGGTCTAATGTGGTCTACAGGCGAAAAAAGCAGTGAAATTGCCCTTTAGAGCATTTTCACAAATTGAATAAAAGTTTCACAAATCTGAAACTGTGTCTGATTGAAACTTTAGCCTCTGTGGGACAATCTAGTCCAGATTTGAGATCTCTAGGTGTAGTGGTTTTAGATCTGGACCTGGTCTAATGTGGTCCACAGGCGAAAAAAGCAGTGAAATCGCCCTTTAGAGCATTTTCACAAATTGAATAAAAGTTTCACAAATCTCAAACTATGTTTGATTGAAACCTTAGCCTCTGTGGAGTAATCTAGTCCAGATTTGAGATCTCTAGGTATAGTGGTTTTGGTACTGGACCTGGTCTAATGTGGTCTACACATCAAAAAAGCAGTGAAATCGCTCCTTTAAAGCATTTTCACAAATTGAATAAAGGTTTCACAAATCTGAAACTATGTCTCATTGAAACCTTAGCCTCTGTGGGACAATCTAGTCCAGATTTGAGATCTCTAGGTGTAGTGGTTTTAGATCTGGACCTGGTCTAATGTGGTCTACATGTCAAAAAAGCAGTGAAATCGTCCTTTAAAGCATTTTCACAAATTGAATAAAAGTTTCACAAATCTGAAACTGTGTCTGATTGAAACTTTAGCCTCTGTGGGACAATCTAGTCCAGATTTGAGATCTCTAGGTGTAGTGGTTTTAGATCTGGACCTGGTCTAATGTGGTCCACAGGCGAAAAAAGCAGTGAAATCGCCCTTTAGAGCATTTTCACAAATTGAATAAAAGTTTCACAAATCTCAAACTATGTTTGATTGAAACCTTAGCCTCTGTGGAGTAATCTAGTCCAGATTTGAGATCTCTAGGTATAGTGGTTTTGGTACTGGACCTGGTCTAATGTGGTCTACACATCAAAAAAGCAGTGAAATCCTCCTTTAAAGCATTTTCACAAATTGAATAAAGGTTTCACAAATCTGAAACTATGTCTCATTGAAACCTTAGCCTCTGTGGGACAATCTAGTCCAGATTTGAGATCTCTAGGTGTAGTGGTTTTAGATCTGGACCTGGTCTAATGTGGTCTACATGTCAAAAAAGCAGTGAAATCGTCCTTTAAAGCATTTTCACAAATTGAATAAAAGTTTCACAAATCTGAAACTATGTTTGATTGAAACTTTAGCCTTTGTGGAGTAATCTAGCCCAGATTTGAGATCTCTAGCCATTGTGGTTTTGGATCTGGACCTGGTCTAATGTGGTCTACACATGAAAAAATAAGTGAAATCGCCCTTTAAAGCATTTTCACAAATTGAATAAAGGTTTCACAAATCTGAAACTATGTTTGATTGAAACCTTATCATGTCTGGAGTAATCTAGTCCAGATTTGAGATCTCTCGGTATAGTGGTTTTAGATCTGGACCTGGTCTAATGTGGTCTACACATGAAAAAATAAGTGAAATCGCCATTTAAAGCATTTTCACAAATTGAATAAAGGTTTCACAAATCTGAAACTGTGTCTGATTGAAACCTTAGCATGTCTGGAGTAATCTAGTCCAGATTTGAGATCTCTAGGTGTAGTGGTTTTAGATCTGGACCTGGTCTAATGTGGTCTACATGTCAAAAAAGCAGTGAAATTGCCCTTTAGAGCATTTTCACAAATTGAATAAAACTTTCACAAATCTGAAACTGTGTCTGATTGAAACCATAGCATGTCTGGAGTAATCTAGTCCAGATTTGAGATCTCTAGGTGTAGTGGTTTTAGATCTGGACCTGGTCTAATGTGGTCCACAGGCGAAAAAAGCAGTGAAATCGCCCTTTAAAGCATTTTCACAAATTGAATAAAGGTTTCACAAATCTGAAACTATGTTTGATTGAAACCTTAGCCTCTGTGGAGTAATCTAGTCCAGATTTGAGATCTCTATGTGTAGTGGTTTTAGATCTGGATCTGGTCTAATGTGGTCTTCATGCGAGCAGTGAAATCACCCTTTTGTCATTTTCACAAATAAAATAAAGTTTTTTCAAATCTAAAAAGTGTTTCAGACAGAGTTAAGGCTTTGCCTAAAATGCATAACACCTTCCACAGCAGTAAGATGTGCAAATAACGGAGATTCGGTAGCTCAGTAACGTAAATTAACTTTCACTTAAGTTCCCCTTAACTTTCCCCTTAACTGGCGAATCGGAAGCTGCGAATCGGAAGCTAACTTCAGCGTCGTGTATTTTGATAGAGCTGAATTCATGACGTTTTTCTCATTCACATGTTTTTTTGTTTCTGCTGTCGGACAATAGAACAAGTATAAAATACTGACTGGAACGTGGCCCGGTAAGACTACCTGTTACCCGTTGCTATCTCGAAGCTGTCGTCGTGCTCGCTACGGCTCCACCAAAACCAAAAATATATTTCACGCAAAGGTATGAGTGACGACACGCCACAGCTCTCCACTGCTCCTCTGTCACTCAACAGAGAGAGGGAGAAAAACCTCTCACTCGATATACTGTGATACAGCAACACTCTTTAACAGAAAGTCGCTAGCTTTGGCCCTTCTTTGGATAAATAAATCCTTACTTTGGTCTGAAAAATCGATAAATCTAGCAATAAAGACAGATGAAAATAGCCTACTGTTGTTCTAAGGAAATATGCAATTTGATTGGTTGGTAGCACCAGACCTGCAACACATAAGTCTGTGATTGGCTATATCGCTCAACGCTGCAAACATGTTATGAATAGAAACTCTGGCCTGTAAATCGTTTATATTTTGTTTTAGTTGTTCTTGTTGCTTTTCTGCAACAGATGAATAAAAATCTATTAGTTTTTATGTTTTATTCATAGATATTTCCAGTTTGCGGGAGTCCCGCGAATCATTTTATTCTCCCGCAATCCGCACACACAGAGTGAGTGCATTACCGGCAGCGCCCGCGCCCGCACACAGCCATCAAATCTAGTGCCGCGCCGTACTCTATTGCGTTGGGAGTGCTCGTCTCTACTAGATCAACAAGGGCCCGCGGATAGTGTCGGGAAATATCGGCCCACGGGTCGGGTCAAGTTCGGATCTAAGCTCTAGTTCACGCTCTTTTTTTAAATCGTGCGATTAATTTATTTATTGACTATCGCGACAGGCCTACACACACACAGTTTACCTTTTTAAGCCCAACTACAGCGAATGGGGAGCAGTGCCATTGAGTAGAGCGGTGCTGAGGCAGAGGGCAGGAGGAGAGGGACGGGAATGTTACGTTGTGGGTTCGGTAGACTCGTTATTCTCCGCAGTTCTACAATGATTAGCTGAAAGTGCTTCACCACGCTGCTGCATCGTGTTGTCACATGTCCGTAGTTTAGAGGGGCAAGTCCTACATACTGAGATGTCAAATTGCGTACAAATTGGCAGGTTTGTGTCTCGTGGGGCGCTGTGCTGGCTACATGCAGAAATGAAAGCAGACAAGCGCTTCTGCCCAATATTACCCGTTGAAGGCAGCTGAAAACAGACATTCATGCGTACAATGTTTAACCCATTTATGCTTCATCCACAAGGAGGGAAAACTATTTTCCAGGACAACACAAACGTTTCCAGGACATTTTACTTTTTTCCCCATTTTCCATGTGTTTTCCAGGACTGGAAAATTTGTCTTTCATTTTCCAGGTTTTCCAGGACGCGTGGGAACCCTGCTAATGAATTCTAAAGCAGTGTAGGCTATTGCACACTTTCAATTAAATTGTACTGCTATATAGCCTACACAAAACTGCAATAACATATGGTTTGTAAACGCTTTTAACAAATAAGGTGCTTTTTACCAGCAGTATTCCCTTTACACAGCAGCAATAAAATAATTTTGGAAATCTCAACTTTAATATTAATGTAATCAAATCAAATATAAAAACCAAAGCTAATTGCCACTGCCAGGGCATTACCTTTTTATCTAGCTTGTTAAAACAAGTAAGAGTCCAGAGCCATGATAATACCATCATAATACGCACCTTCTGAGCAACAGGTTAACACATATAAATCTGTTTTAAATTTTTTGTTTTAAATCTGGGGGGGGGTCTGAACAGATATCAGCAGAAACATTTTTATTTTATCAAGCAGCAGCAAATAGTTATGTTCAGTAGCCAAGTGTCCCTGTTAGAGTGAGATGAAGTGGTCGCCACACCGCTGCCGAAGGTGAATTGTCTTTAACTTTTTGTACGTGACGCGATGCACAAATCATTGGAAGAAAGACTGATACTCGCTGTTTGTGAGTTTCCAGAATCTTTTTCTGTTTACTAAATAGGAAATGAACAGGAGAGAATTCGCATTGGAAGAGCATCCCCACAAAACCAGATGAAGGCCTATTGGGTAAAGTTATATAACATTGGCCTATAATTTTAACTTAAGTTAAATAGGCTACAGCTGTGTAGCGCACAGAAGCCGTTGCCATGGTTAATATCCATAGAGTCCCTGCCGTTTACTTGCTGAGCGTTGTCCCCCTTTCTGAACTCCGGGGCAAAGAGCAACCCCACTCTTTGCTCCGGTGATCAGAAAGGGGGACAACTCAGCATGCAGTGTGTAGCTGTCAACTTTGCTATGTCATTTGTTCGCTTGTCTTGCTTTTGTTTATGTACTTCTCCCACATGCTGTATCCAAGTAGTCTGCCGAAGCCTCCCTACGCTGCTTGTTTGGCTGGGTGATATGCAGGCTGATCGACATCCCCCCCTCCAGTGACCCATGGTTTGACCATATGTATATTCAGAGCCAGTGAGCAACAGACTTTCAAAATAATAATAATAAAAACTGTGTTAACGTGTGATTAAATAATTGCTGGTGTTAATTAATAAATGTGTTAACACAATATTTTATCACTTCTTTTGTTTCATCAAATGATCTCAATCTTAACAATGACATCAGTCACTAAGTCCATAGACAACTGACTTTTTAAAGTTTAAAAGAAGCAGAAACATAAGTGGGGTCGTGTGTGTGGCTCTCATTCTACCTGCATGGTTCTCCTCTTTGTAAGGGTGATCACAAAATTCTTCCACTCCCAATGCTGCTCCACTACATGGGCAAATATGACATGCCCATTGCCACAGGCCCCAGCCAGCTGGGTGCCGTCTGCGGACCAGGCCAAGCTGAACACACTGCCTGTGTTGGGCTTCTCCAACGCATAAGACCACTGGGGGGAGAAGGGGAGAAAGAGAACAATGGTTAATGGCTACAGATATTTATCTACAATCTTAAACAATTATCTGGGGTGCAGCTTAGGATCTAGAAACAATGAGAAGTTTAGAGAAGCGATGACAGTCAAGAGTTGTGTATTAGCGTATGCGTATGTGTGTGTATGTAATGTAAACTCTGCTAGAAAGACAGGGGCTCAGTCAGTCAGTCATTGAGCTGTGATGAACTGTGAGACACTGAAGTAGCGCTTGGCCCTGCCAAGTCCAGCACTCGCACTCATAAACATACACTCTGCTATCCTCATTTATTTCATACACGGGGGGCAGGGGTAAAGGGAGGGGGGGGGGGGTTATATACGAGACCCCAAACTGAAGCCAAAAGCTGATTAAGACCCCTCCCTTCTTTTTATAATAAACGTTTTGAAAGAGGTAGAGGTCGGGTCTCCATGTCCGCTGTGTTGCATCCTGTCAGCCAGACTCTGCTCTGTTGATGACTGTCGGTGATGGCAAAAGACACAACTGAGAGACACAAAGCCCATTACAGCATGTAAGACAAGACATCTCTCATCTGTCCTTGTTTCCCTGACGTATCCCTTTTCTCTGTGTAATCTGTTTTTTTCTGTTTCCAGTGCTTTGGTCTTCGTCTGCTAAGTACTGCTTTTCCACACTCCTGTCCTTCAACTCTTCTGTGGAGTATCACAACATTTTTCTGCACAAAAATTCAACACAAAATCAGTTGAGACTCTAGATCCACCAACAGTTAAAAGTTGTCCAATTTGTGATTTTCCAGACAGTAGCTACATTAGCAGAGTTAGGTACACTATAGGGCTGCATATATCTATTATTTTTCAAGTCGATTAATCTAACAATGATTTTTTTGATTAGTCAATTAATCTAACAACTAAATTTGTTTATTCTAAAGAAAGAAATGTTGCCTATTACTCGATTAACATACAAATGTATCCAAAAACTTATCAAAAACTTGTCTAATCAATAAATCTATATGTCATTAAATCATCCTGATGAAGCACATTAGAATGATAATAATTGCAAATTTTTAAATGAATCAAATTTCCACGTCACTGTTGTGTTGTGATAACAATAACAGACATTAGTTAGGCTACTTTACTTAAAACTTAATTTTTCTGACATAGAATGATTTCAATATTGAGTAATGCAGTATGATAATAAAATGTATTTCTGCATCAGTGAACACCTGAAAGGACTCACAGATAGTAAAGTCACAGATTGTAATTAGATTCAGCTGTTTTCTCGCTCATAGGTGGCCGTTAAATAAAGTGTTTCCCACACGTTCATTTATTTGTGGCTGACCGCCACAGATTGATTTTCGATTTTTTTTTTACCAAGCCTATTTAAAATCCTATTTGATTGCAGAGCTCCGTAGCGCATTCACGCAGCACTTCCTCTCGCTCGTACCTCTCTCTCTCTCTCACTCACCCACCCGTACCTCTCTCGCTCTCTCTCCCTCATGGAACACGCTGCACAAATCTGTCCAACACTGTCAGTGTCGGAGACCCAGCTTTAAAAAAGTTATTAGCCAGCATGCAAGGAGCCTAGCTAATAAGGACAGGTAGAATGCAGCTGGATTTTCCAGGCTAGCACGCTGTATAGGAATGTTGCGTTCCATTTACCTCGGAAGTCGGAGGTCGGAGCTGGGAATGACGTCACACCCGAGTTGACGGCGTTCTAGTTACAACCTCGCTCTGCCAGCTGTTTGTTTACAACTAGCCAGGTTGGCTATCGATACGCCGGTTGATTAAAAAAAAACGCATTATGCGGTATTTACTCACACTAAACACTGTAGCAACACGTCCACAGACAGCCTTTGGACAGCACTTTGTGTACGAACATTTATATCAGTCTCAAGTACACAGAAGTGCTAATTAACAGTATAAACTACAGCTTTCAGTAACTGTTGATACCCCGACAGCCATCTTGGATCACGAAGTCGGGGTAGTGCGGGTTGTCCCGACTTCCCGAGTCGGAAATCCGACTTCAGGGGGCGTTCCAGTTGAAATGTCCAACTGGGATCTCGGAAATTCCGACTTCCCATGTCAAATTTATCGACGCGCATTTGATGTGAATCTTTCTGCTATAACTACTGCTGCCTTTCTAGCTCAGCCACTAGCCACCACAGCCGTCAGCCTTCCTCATTCTCCCCCCTGCCCTCCCAAGTGGTTAGCTGATCTGAGTTGCATTAGGGGTTTCTCGGCTGTGATCTTCCACACAAATACATGCATTCACACTGTAAACTGCTTATGAAGGAAGAAACGTGCTGCTAATGTTAGCCCAGTGCTGCCTGCGATGGAGAGACAAGTGTGGTGCAGCAGGCCAAGTGCTGCGGTGAAGTTTGGAGAAAAGGCCTCAGTGTGCTCGCTGCCTCACACACATGCAGCTGCGGGATGTGAGGTGTGGTGTGAGGTAACAGCCGGCAGGCTACAGGTTACAGGCCCGCTGCTTGGATCTCTCCACTCTCCTGTTCTGTCTGCATGCCTGCCTCATACACATATACCGCTCAGCTGGTTTTGGTCAGCACCCTCCCAGCAGTTAATGTCATATCAGGACCCAAAATAGCTGCGGGAAAAAGTCCTATAGAGCCATATGGACAAGAAATAGTTTGTTAAATTAAAAGTTAAATTAATTGCTATTTAACTTCTTTCCCCTCTCCTCCCCCTTTGATTTCTGAAACCCCTAGCTTCCTTACTTAAAAATCCTAAACAGGAATTAGCCTTTCTTTATTTATATGTATTTTTTCCTTCTTTTTTTTCTATCTTTTCCAAACCTGAGTCCATCCATGTGTTCATTAATGTGCTGCTCCAGTCAGGCAGCTTGGGCCAGCATTTACAATAATGAGAGATGTCATCTATTCTTCGGCTTACATCTTGAGATGGCCCACTCTGTGTTAAAGCCCCCAAGGGGGAAAGGAGAGGGGAAGGATGGAAGAGAGAGGGATGGATAGATGGAGGGTCAGAGATGTAGCTCAATGTATACACCAGACTGTAATGAAGCAGGACATACGATATCGGCCTGAGGAGCACTGCTGGATCCATGCTTATGTAATGCTTTTAACACATTGAGCAATTTGACTCTTTCTAGAGCCAGCCGGCAAGCCAGCAAATGGGAATATCAGTGTGTGTGTGTGTGTGTGTGAGAGAGAGAGAGAGAGAGAGAGAGAATGTGTGTGTGAGTGGATAATAAGATAATAGATCAGAGTAATTAATTTGTGGTTGTAGAGGGAGAAAGAAATGTGAGCCTACCCCTGCATGAGTGTCTGTTTTGAAGGTGCGTGTGCATGTGTATAAAAGAGGTGAAAATCCTCAGGCCTGTCACAGTCGTCAGCCGGTGTCTGACTATGGGACACAGGAGTATTCCTATAGCACTCCTAAGATGGGCAGACTGCGCCAGCAGAGGAGAAACCTGGGATATGAAAACCTTTTCCAAAGCAGCATTCAGACACAAAATCTCTTCATCTCCCCCTCTTCAATTTACCTTTCTTTCATTTATTCCCTCTCTCTTCTCACTGGAGAAGAGTTTAGATGTTTGAACAGCAGGACACAATTTGAGACCTAATTGAGACTGTTGATCAAATAACTAATTTATAGTAGCAATACTGTCTAAAAAAATACACATAAATACACATCAATTACAATTACAACACCTGTGTTGTGGGATCATCATCTATGATAAGCACATTTCTGCTACACAGTGTCTTGAGAGTGTCTGAGCAGACGTATGTCATCATTCTGGAAATGCTATTTATTTCTTTTTCACACGACAAAGCCAGACTGGTGTTTTCAGATCTTACGAGGGATGTGAGGACTATTAAGATGATAGGGGAGATGGAGGAGACGGGGAGCAGGGGGAGGTGAACCAGTCAGTGGCAGTAGATTTGGCAACTGGTTTTATTGCAGCGAAAAAGGGGTTGAACTCAAGTAGATACTGCAAACTCTACTGGAGACTGGAGGGAGATTCAAGATTAGTGCAGAAAGGCAGTATACGGTGAGAAGAAAGAACAGACATTTAAAAGGAGTGCAGTGGGGCCAAAATGAAGATTTAGGAGGGGTAAGTGGGATGTGGAAGGTGGGCTTGGGCCTTCATTTACCTTGAGTCCACTCTCTGGTCACTGAACCTTGTCTGTCCATAATGGGCAGCTTTGTGGTCAGAGAGAAGGTGGCAGACATGACGTGTAGTTCTCAGCTGAGCTCTGGGGGAGAGAGGGGGAGGCCCCCTCAAACTTACAATGAGCTTATACACACAGACTATGTGTGTACATATAGCAGCAATGCATGGCTGTGCATGTAAGTCTAGGCACACACTACAATGTAGACAGGAACACACACGCCCACACATGTACTAATGTGTCAAAGACATGGCAGGAGACCAAGGCTGGTAGTCTTAATGCTTGTGATGATCACTTTGAGCACTAAGCAAAACACCCACACATGCATCCTGTGTGTGTTGACATGTGTGTGTTAATGTGACTCAGACGCACAGACGTTAGTTGCATGTAGGTGACAAACCCCGGAGTGCTGAACTGGTAAAATGACCCTGTGGGATGCTGTGGTACCACACAAAATAACAACACTGCGCTACCATATACCATACTTTGGCTGGCGGTGTTACTATCTGGATCTCTTTTTGTTTCAGGGGCAGACTCAAGTGATGATCCACAGACCTTGGCCTGCAGCATGCAACCTTTCCATAGGCCCACACAGACATGCTGACAGTTCTGCAGACAACAGCACATTTGCACACACACACATATGCATGCGCGTGCTCAAAAAACACAGCCAATCTACGAAACCAGAGCCTCTTTAGAGCCTCTTTAAGGAGTGTGCTTGCCCTCTCTCTCCGCCCTTCCTCCTCACTCTCTCTGCATTTCTCGACATATGTTTACCATTAAGACTGGCAGGTGTTGTGGGCCTGCCCCTACTCTCTATTGTTGCCCTGCAGCCGTAGCCAACATGGGGAGGCCTGTGAAAAGGTTACGTAAAAAAAAAAGAAGCTCAGAGGCAAGGATGTTCTTACTTTGAGAACCCCCAAAATTATAACCCAAACCTGTTACTTAATGCACCCTCTGCCTGCTAACTCTGCCTTTTCTGTTGTTTCTGGTCTTTTTTTAAACATCACCCCACAATAAAAGTGATACACCACTCCTCAATTTAGTATGAAATACTCATTCCCTGTAGACTTAAAAGGTGGCTGTCATTTCCATAGAACAGCAGCTGCATTGAGCTTGAATTATGTTGATAAGTGACAACTTTTCATGGCACAAAGTATATACAAAGTATATACAGTAGAAAAGTAAAAGCATCAAGTTTGTAGCTTACATGGTGAGCAGTTTTCAATTCGCCATCTACAAATGGAAGTTTCTGTGAATATTCTGATACATCAGTGAATGAGACTCACACTTACTCATCTACAGTAAAGATTATAAGAATCCATTGTCCTTTGAAATGGTGCAGATGAAATATACCCATCCTTTTATGACCCCCTTTAAAGCCTATATAAAATATAAATTTTTAGTGGAGCATAACTTTAACTCTATCCAACAGCCTTATTTAAACTTGCTCTGGAGATGGTTATATGTAAGACTTGCCAAGAATATGAAACATTGAATGAAACAACACGCACAGAACAAGCAGAAGCTATTCTGAAAACAAAGCACTGAAAAATAGAGAAGCAAATAGACTGAGAGGGGGAAAACATTAGAAACACAGTTAAAGGAGAAAATGAAAGCGTGTATCTGTACCATTGGTTTACCCCTTCCCCCTCTCTCTATCTGCACTACCTGAAACAGTGCTCTGGTCTTCATGGCCCAGGCTGAGGGAAGTAGGAGTGGCCGGGGGTGGAGATCGGGCCAGGGAAAGGGTTAATGACACATGTCTGGACTAATGGCTCCCAGTGGAGCTATCTGCTGATTCAGCCCCATTACTTCACAAGCATTAAATATGTCTGCCCTGACCGCTCTCTGCTCCCCCCAGCCCTAATGCAAGTCAACAACATGCTAATCAGAGGGGGGCATGATATTTCCAGACTTTCTATGCTTTTCTATCCCTTCATCTCTGGCACGTCTGTCACACTGAAGCAAGCATCTAGGAAAAACTTGTAACATCCATTAGTGTTAATGGGTCAACCCGAGTCTGTGACACTGCTAAAAAACTGCACTTTATGTAGCTAGAACGATGCTGGGCATTGGTATAAAACGATGAACACAATGATGTACATGTAGTACATACACAGTACTATATAAAGTATATATAGTAAGACATTATACTGCAATAAATATTGACAACCTATTAGCGACCTGTTGCCCAATCAAAATCCACTCCTCTCAATTGCAATGTTTGAACAAGTCAAGTATAAGTTGTTACATGAAGTTACACTTTGCCACATGACAACAGTATAGGCAAGGGGATAGTTCAATGTGTAATCCACTTTAAATGACATGGAATTTTCCTGTGGCTAACAGTGATAGTACAAATGAGTGCGATAAACATGTTCAACATCTCAGATCCCGTGGACACTACAGAGAAACTTTCCCCAACAAAAGAGAACAAATAAAAAGTTACAAGATTCTACCTACATGTTGAATGACCTTTGCTAACAACTGATTAAAGCTGCATATATCTTATAAGATTTTGATACTTTATGTTGTAATACATATTGTAAACAAAGGTCTAAAATTATATCCTTTTCAACCTAACTTTTGACCATCTATATGTGTTCTGACTGTTTGCCACATGAAATTAAAATTTCACTAAAAGTGGTAAAAGTACTGGTTTATCTCATCATTACATAACAGATATTGTCATCAAACGTCCTATATTGTTCAAGCCTAATATTGTGTACACGTTACACATTGGTAAAAGGAGGACTACCTTCTATGTTAGTTTATCATTGTGCTAGTGGGCTAGTGGGAGCCAACTTAGTCCAGGGTTAACAGTCTTACATAAGTCAGAACAGATGGCAGACTCTCTACAAAGCCAGCTGGCTTCAGTTTGCATGTGTGTCTGTGTGCAGGACAGGACCTGACAGTGCAGGTACAGAGTGTAACTCCATGCACATAATAAACACAACACACATGTCTGAGTGTAATGGACACCAGACATATACAGGCAACTATCTAGCCATAAACAGTCATGTGTGCATGTATGAAAATGCTGACACAAATCTACCATTCCCAGAAAAAACCCATTCCCAAACCAATTCTGTATGATGAAAAAGTTTGAGAATGAAACTAAAAACAAAGCCATTTGGTTTGAGGGAAGGAGGAGGTGGTTTTGTGTGAGGGTTCATCAATCTCTCAGCAGATTAGGAGGCCTTGTAAATGTCAGTTTGCACTGACCCCTCCATGGGGGATGGGGTGGACTATTAGGATAAGGAGAAGCTGGGTTTATATCCAGGACTGGTCAGACCTATGCATGGCTGAGAACTGGTTTCTAAGATGGACTACATGACCCATATCAACCACAGCTTTCCTAGAGATGATGCTGTGACTATGAACCGCATTACCTGTAAATGAACTTTATAACTCAGCCATTACCCTTTGACGCTCTAGCTCATGTAGGTTTATAAACAAATTAGCAAAAAGCAGTTCTTTAAGGAATTTGTAAGGTTGTGATTGTAAGACCTACAAAACATTCAACCAATCCCTGTCAGTAGCACATGTCTAACAAAAGCAATCCTTGACTTCACAAAAGGACTTGTGTTTGTCTGTAAAAATTCTGTATAACACCTTGATTCCACTGGGCATGGCTCTATAGCGTTTTGTATACGATCCAGTTTTGTTTCATCCTCTCCAAAGCTTCATTACCAACAGGGAGCATTTCACAAGCTGAGCTGCCTTATTTTTTCCTTGATTTTTTTACTAAGTAAGGGTACATAGTTAAATGGTTTCTTTTTTATCTGTTTTATTTGTGTTTATTATTGCTAAATGATTGTTTTATTTTTTATGTACCTGATTCTCTATTTCATTTTATGTGCCTGACTTCCTGTCCAGTTCGATCTGCTCTGCGAAACTTGATGGAGCTTCCGTTAAAAATAGGCTTGTTGCGTATTCTCTGCAGTGGAGAGCCACTTCTGGAACCCTTCCGGGACGCTTTTGAAACATGCTCTGGACATAGACTGTGTAAAAGAAGTGGCCATAGTCATTATGATGTCACCCATTGGTTTGTGAATTGACGTTTTGAAGCCTTGAGTTTGGCAGTTTGGCCACGCCATGTTGATTTTTTGCAACCAGGCACGTGACCATATTTGGACAAAATGGTGGCACTAGCAAGCTTGGTTAGATAGGTGTATCTGTAATTCATGTTACATGTGATTTTAACCGGGATGCAAATTGCTTGCTAAAAACAAGCTTAAAACAAAATGTGCTTACCAGGAAAAATTTATAGCCGACTTCTAACAAGCTTATTCAGTGGTGCTGGTTAAAGTTACACAGTGCAGTTAATACCAGTCACTCTATCCTGATTGACAGGTTGCCAAGGTAGTGACTTGTCAATCACAAGGTAATCCCCCACTAAAGCTGCTTTATTGTCAATTTTTGTAACCACAGGAGTCGCCCCCTGCTGGTCATTAGTCAGACTGCAAGTTTAAGTTACTTCCTGGATGGATTCACTCGTAAAAGCCGGAGGTTGCAGCTTGGCTGCGATCTGGTGGAACCACAAGCATTGTCTAGAATGGCCGCAACCAGCTTCGGTGGCTGTATTGCAGCCAGAACGGGATGCAGCCGTGCCTGGTGGATTCCAGGATTAATGTACACAGCAAGATAAGCTAGAAATGGAATCTTATTTCTTTGTATTGTAGAGTTATTGCCTGCAACACAATATAATGTAATAATGTAGTGTTTTTTCTGCCTGCTTCATAATAAACCATTTGCATTTTCTGACTCTGCAACAATACACAATAACTATAGATATGATTTAAGCTCATTTCAAAACGTAGGCCAGTGAGAGGAGCTCTGCAAATCTCTATTGAAATACCCACTTGGCTCAGCTAAAGAGATACAGAGGCTGGGGCTAGGACGAGTGCAGAGTGGCACAAGTTGGAGCTTTGGCTGTGCAAGAGGAAAAGGAGAAAGAGAGCGGTGGGTGTGCGAGGAGGAAGCAAGACAAACTAGAAGATAGCGAGAGAGAGAGGGGGAAAGAAAGAGAGTAATGATCTACACATGGTTTCATGCTGGAGCCTCAACATAGTAACCATAGACACATGCTGGGGCCTCCTGGGACTCATCAGCAGGACACAGCTGTGAGCTGGACAGCAGAATTCTATTAGCACCAACTATGCACACATGCGCTTGCAAGCACACACACACAGGTAACTTTGGTATTTGACCGTGTTTTGGCATGTTACAAATGGCACAACACATAAGACCCTTTACACTCCAATGGACCTAGTGCCCCACTGATGGTAGGTCTACAATATACTGGATCACTAAGTTCTTCCAACGGCCTACACTCATTTTGCCAATGAGCTGAGACAACTTTCTAAGGGATCCCTACAGACACAGAGAGTTTATTTTGCAAGACACTGACAAGCAGGCCTCTAAACTGTTCTTCAGTGTTATGTATTGCGTGTTGATAACAGATAATCTAAATTTCATCCTTACATCTTGGCTAGTCTTCTATAAAGAGAAATCACACAGGCCCAGGAATACTGGTTTCATAGAACTTAAACAAATACAGGTATCCACACAGAAATACAAGCACACACATTGAGCTACGTCAAACGTCAAAGTGTAGCACCAGTTTGATCTATGCGGAAGGCAGCAGAAGGGGGGAGGAACCCTAGTGTGCAGCCAAAATTAAACCCTTTCAAATAATCCTTTTCTGGACCTTGGTCCACTGCCTCCAGCACAGCCCTAGTCCTCAATAACAGCCCTTAATGAACTCTGGGTTGGCAGTAAGGTTTGAAGTGATACCCCAGTTACACACATGCTCTGTTTTAGCTTATTTGTGTGCAGCCCTTTATTTGCTCCCTGCCTTCATCATTCAGTATCACCCTCACTCCTTGTACAATTTTATTCGTCTTTCCTCTTTTTCTGCTCCTTTCTCTCTGTGAGTGTGACATGTTTGTCTAGCTAGTGAAGGTAGTGATTTAGTGCCGCTAAGAATGATGACTCTGCCAGAGGGGCTGGCAGGGCACTGTCTCACTGTCATACGTTTACTCCAGCCATGGGGGGGAGGGAAGGATGGAGGGGTGGAGAAGTAACGAAAAAAAAGGGAGAGGGAGGAGAGCTGAGTGAGAGAGAGAAACTTGAGGGAAAGAGAAACCACCGTCTTTTATGGAGACCAATCCTCCAAGCCTCACTGCCTAGGCCAACTTTACAGGATATATTGGACAGTTCCACACTACCCGGCCCCCCACCCCTCCAACTGCTCTCTTTTCTCAGCTCTTTTTCAGGCTCCCCTCCTTTTTGGTTTCCAACAAGGCAAGCCTTTAGCCGAACTCTAGAGAGGTGTAAAAGTATTACCATGTCAACAAGTGCCTTTTACTCTAACCCACTTTGCGCACACAGTCACTGGCTCAAACACACACACACACATGCTCTTGCACTAAAAAATTGGGGTCAATCATCTGCAAGAACGACCTTAGTATACACTGTTCCACAGAGTGTGCCAGAATAAGTTCAGCAACACAGAAAACCAAAGTCTGTTCGGCACAAAGGACCTGGAATACAAAGGAGAAACCATTATCCTCCCATTCTGGTAGGGAAACTAATGAGCTCCTTGGGATGACAGAGTAAGTCTACATGTAAGTACTGCATCTTACAGTCTTATGCTGTTCACACACTCTACACCAAACTTCAACAGACCTGGCAACCTCAAAATCTGTTTAAAAGTAAAATTATTCCTATAAAAACAAGACAAAAAACAGCAGAGGAAGAGAGCTCTGAAGGGTGACATAGACCCCAATTGCACTTTTTAGAACTTGTGGTCTCTTTCTACCAGTTCACAGTGTACGGAGAGAGCAGGCCTACGACAGCGAGAGAACAGAGAGGAAGAGTGCAGAGAGCAAGAAATAGCATGCAAAAGCACAGACTTGTAAGGGGAGGGAGGGAGGGGTAAAGCAAGTAGGGGGGAGGGGTGGGGAGAGAGAGAGAGAGAGAGAGAGAACTGGCCCTGCCCAGTTGCCTGGGGAGAAAACTGCTCAGCTGCTGACTCAGGACTCTCTTTGTTTGACAATGCTCCCTCGCTCTTGCTCTCTCTCTCTCTGACACACACGCTCTCAAACTTACTCATCTTTTTCAAATACTAAAGTCACCATCTTTTCTCAAGTGCACATACACTTTCTTTGTCAGACTTATGCAAATAATTTCACTTTGACTTACTTTACAACCACCCCATCCTGTTGTTTTTCCACCCCCTATCCTCTACAGCCCTTTTTAAACAGAGATACTGAAATCAGGCCATAAAGAAGACCTGTCATTATGCCGGCTTTGCTTTTTTACACTCAGCCAAACAACGGCAGCATAATACTGCCCCAGTGTGTGATTTTAGATAGCATGCAGGCGTTTCTGGAAGCAAAAGACGCGTGACGTGTAACACAACGGCGTCATTGCCTAGTGTGTCCCGTCCTGCCGGCTCCCCCAATTTACACAGACGTCGATTTAGCACTGTTATGACCTCCACTGCCAGCCTAACGGCAGAATGACGACACCCCTCCCCATTCAGTGTTTGTACTTTTTATACAGAATGGCAAGGAGGAATAACAGTGCAACATTCCCTCCTTGAACAGGCTATATAAAAAAGGGGTTATGTGTGTGAGTCTGTTTCTTCTACTTCTGCTGTCTTTCTCTTCATTTGTAGTGACATTTTTCTCCATCTGAACTATACTGTACTAAACGCACCCCTTCTAATGTGATGAAAAAAGATAAAGGCTTGCAGTCTAATAAATCTACAGTGGTTTCTTTTGCCTTTTCATGCTCCACTAACTGTGGTTCACGATCAGGACCAGAACTCTGGCCGTTTTATTCTCTTCCAGCAGCGACAATTTCCAGATGTTGGCCGGCCAGCGGTTGGCAGAAAACTGCCAGCACACGCTCAGGTATATGCTCCCCAATGATAGAGGGGGAAAACTGTTAGAGGTACTCCCTGAGAAGACAGGGAAGCCTGAATTAGGGAGAAGTTGGCATGTCACAAAGGATGACAGTCAACAGCTAAGAGGAGGCTAAAAAAAGACCAAAACAAGACTGGCAAACTAATGGACAGTCAAGAGTGATAGACTCTCTGAGAATACAATGGTTGGCAGCTATAAGGATGGAAGACAAAGATCCTATAGAGAGTGAGGCTGCACGTTAAAGAGGGAACGGAGGAGAAAGAAACAGAGTGAGAGAGATGGTGATTCCAGCTGGACATGGACCCATTCCCAGAGTGGCAATGCTCAGCAAGGCTCACAAAGACCCTAAGGGGACCCCCCCAGACTCACCCCAAAAAAAGGGAGGTAAAGAGGGCCTCGGGGAAGGCAGAAGGGAAAGGGAGCCAAGAGGGGGAGCGCTGATAAGCATGAGATAGTCCAACACATCCTGACACAGGGAGGAGTGAGGCATGTGCAGCAAAAAGATGAAAGACAGAGAGGGATTTACATTTATTATCAAAAAAATGGGAGAATTCCCTCTTTAAAAAGGAATGTGTGCTTGTATCTCAGACAAAGAGGAAGGAAAATGATATAAGTCAGTCTCCCACTTAAGTTCATACAGACTCACTGTTAGATCACTGTTAGATCAATGTACAGACACAAAGTAGTCCATGTCGGGAGATGTGTAGAAGTATTTTTTTTTTCAAAAACCTCTCCCAAAACTTTGTGTGGGTGTGTCTGTAAATAAGTCAACCAAGTGTAGCCAACATCTACATGGAAGAAGTAGAAGGCACTGAACTTCTTCAGAGGAACAGCCCTCAGTCATTGATAAAGATAAAGTGGACAACACATGGGTCACAATTAAAACCCAGAAAGTGCAAGCCTTCACAGAACTCAACAACTCCATGGACAGTATCATCAAGTTCACACGTCAGGATGTCAGCAACAAGAGCTTGGCCTTCTTGGACTGTGCTGTACACATTAAAGAGGACAGAAGCCTACAAATTACAGAGGAAACCCACATACACAGACCAATATTTACTCTTTGATTCTCACAACCCTCTGGAGCATTAGTTAGGGGTCATCAGAACCCTGCACCACCAAGCTGGTAACATACCAACAAGTGTCCAAGCCCAAGAGAAAGAGCATACAACACCTGAAGGAGGCTCCTAAATCTTGTGGATACCCAGACTGCACCTTTGTGAAAACAGCCACAAGATCCAGGAAAACACCAACAATACAAGTGATAAGGAAAAGAAACAGTAAAGTAAAAAAATCACTACACCAAGACATGGCTCTATACAGTAGGGCCAACACCTTAGATCAAGACACTCTTTTGACAAAAATGTACATAATTTGGACAGGGAAGACAGATGGCTCGAAAGAGGGGTGAAAGAGGCCATTTACACCAGAATAAAGAGACCATCGCTAAACAGATGAACATACGCTCACATTTGGCCTCGTGACAATGCCAACGACGGTCGTTCATACTTGCCTCAAGTAACTCCAACTGTCGTTACAACAGTCAGGAGCACTAACAAACCAAGCGGTATCCATCACCTTGATAACAACCTAAAAAAGGTTAAATGGTTGGGATTCCCTCACCAGGCAGTCAAAACTGAAGAAAACGCATGCATGTAAACCACTAGGAAGGACACATTTTAGTTGTTACATACAACAAGGATGTCTGTAAGATATACCCTGACACTGAGCTAACATTAAAACCATCTGATGATCCTAACTAGCTTGCTTGTGGTTCAGTATAAACTAAAAATGGTGGAGTAGAAAGAAGAGGGGTGGAGAGTAGGGGGGAATAGACGAGATGTATTCATTTTGAATACTCGCTAAGTCCTGAATGAGCGTCAAACCAAAAGAAACAATAATTAAAGCTGTGTTCAAGCCCTCTTGATTACAATTTTCTGTCCTGTTTGTGTGACCCTGAGAAAAACACTGAAGTAGAATTCAGTTATTCAGTTCAGAATTCGCTTCAGTTAGACCAAAGAAAATCTTACATAAATATAGTGATTTCTCATCCAACCAATGAGTTTTACATTTTTAAAAAAGTAAGGGGGAATCAAATATTGTGGAGGAAAAGCAAAATCAAGCAGCTAATACATTTATGTATGTGAGCATGGGTGTACAGTAGAAAGAGAAAAAAACAAGCACAGGGAATAGAAGGGGGAGAAAAGCGGGGGGAGGCAGAGAGAAAGAAGCGAGAAGCGGGTGCTCGCCTGGCACAATGAGTTCTACTTGTTAGCCAGTGACAGTGTCAGGGATCGTGACAGGGTCCAGACGCTAGACACCAGCTGCAACGCCTCGTAAATAGACTGCTGTCTCGCAGGCACATTTGCACGGCAATGGTTGCACACACGCGCACACACAGGCATGTGGGCACATGCATATACTATGGCAAGCACACAGACAGACACTGACTTATTGTCTCTCCCAAATCTTGTAAAAGGGACAGTGAACCTCTTTGTGCCTTGTGTCCTGTTAAAGCTCCTGTGAAGAGAAAATGTACTCTACACACAAGAACTCCAAACTCAACAAAACTGCAAATAAAATAATGAAATATGTATTAATGTTTAAATAACATATTCAATAATAACTAAATGTTGATGCTTATTGCTTTATGGAAAAGCCAAACAGAACAAATTTTGTGCTCAGTCCATGGGTGGCTTGCTAGAACAGCAAGAACTAGCACTTTTGCCTCTCTGTAAACTTTGTATGTGTGCGAGTGTGCGTTCTCTCTCCCTCCACGGTGATAATGAGGGGGGTTACACACTACATCTGTCCTGTGGTGCATGGAGGGAGAAAATCTGGAGGAGAAAAAGAGTAGGAGAGAGTTGAGTTTAGGGCGAGAGGAGAGCAAAGCTGGACGGGAGGTGAAGGGGTTAAATGCGCGAGGCTGATCCTGCTGAGCCAGCAGCAATACGTTAAAGTGCAAGGTTTCATTGTAGCAGATACAGAATGAAACTCCTTCCCATTAGTCACGCTAGTAACTGAAAAGACTCTTCGCACTGCTTAACTCTGCACCGCAAACAAACCACAGCAACTACACAGGTAAAGCCCTTGTAATTGGTTAATAGCTTCTGTGTTTGTGTGTAAACTCACACACACAATGACATTGCCGTAATTATAGTGCAGTGACCAAGTGTGCCTATTTATACAAGTTCTACCTTTTCTAACTTATGCGTGAGAGGAGTGAATGTCTTTTCACACGTTGAAAGCAACTAAGATGGAGTGACCTTTGAGGGAATTTTCTTTTTCTAAACTCTTTTTCTGTTTCTCTTTTCCCCCCCCATCCTCTTCTTGAGCAAGCCTCCTACGCCATGCTACAGTACACACTGTCTCAGAGGGGCTTAGGGAGGAGAAGGCAAGCATACCCTTTCTCCAGTTAGAGCAGGGCAACCATAATCATCGTAATTGTCATCATCATCACACCGCCTTAACCAAGACACACCACAGCAAAGCAAGTGGTGCAACGACGGAACAATGAAACAAACCAACCACGTAAACAAACCCATAATGGGAGGACGTAAGGTGAATCGGGTCATTACAAAAAATAAAGGAGCAAGTTGTACTTCTGTCTGTTATAGTTTTAATAGCACAATGATTTCTGTTTTTGTTTACACAAAGAAAATGGCTACAAGCTGGCTTCATTTGAATTATTTCATCAACTCATGACTATAATCTGGCAATTTTCCTCAAACCTATTGATTTTCATGGTTATGAAAACCAAAATTAAATGGTAAAGGTTAAGAGGTTTCCCCAGTCTCAGTTTGTATGATCATACTCTACACATTATATTAATGTAACCTCTCCAAAACACATACAAACACACACCTTACCCCTCTGGAGAAGACATATGTGTTGGCTCAGACCTCTCTCCAGCCCATTGGTTTTAGTGCTCCAGAAAAAAAGCCATTTGATCCTAATTAAATCAAAATGGAGCATGAAATGCCTGGTGATCAGCATACAAAAACCCAGCCTTGGCTGTTTGTTTTCATTACAGCAGGTCTGAAACAGTAATACACTGACGTCTCCACGTAAACTCAAAGAAGCCCTAAATGTCCCATGAGTGTAGAGTGGGGAACTAGTAATATTGTTCCTGGCCAAACATTCAGCAATAATAAAACAACAATTACCATTCATCATTCTCTCATTTCCCTCTCATTACAACTCCAGTTACCATCAGCATCAGGTAACAAGAACATGTGGCATGCAGCCTAATGTGGTTTACAGAGATGAACAATGTATAGAAAGCATAAGGCCTGTGGTGAGCTGCACAATATAAACCATACTGCAATGGAAAAGTTGACAGGGTACCACAGATACAATATGTTTTAGGGATAAGGACTTCACTGACTGCAAAGCATAAATGTCATATTGGTAGATGGTTAAGGTTAATAAACAAATAAAATACACAAAACAGAAGCTTACAATATATGGAAAGAACATGGAGCCAAAGCTCTACAGTTGTATAGCTTCTGCAAAGGTTGTCAGTAGAGCTGCAACAATTTGTTAAATATTAAATAAATTGCCAACTATTTTGATAATCGATTAATCGTTTTCAGTAATATTTCCTGCCTTCTTTTGTCCTCTATGACAATAAACTGCATATCATTGTGTTGTGGACAAAACAAGACATTTGGGGATGTCACCTTGGGCTTTGGGAAACACTGATCAACATTTTTCACCATTTTCTGACATTTTACGGACCAAACAAAGAATACATTAATTGTGAAATTGATCGACAGACAAATCAATCATGAAAATAACTGTTAGCTGTAGACCTAGTAGTCCAAACAGCTGCTTATAACTTAGGTCAGGCAGCTTTTTCTGGTCTCTTCAGCATCTCAGAGGTTTCTAACGTCTAGTTCTCGTAATTGGTGGGCAATGGTTTATGTCTGAGGGCTGATGTCAGGAATACACTGCTCGATGTCCTCAAAAAATGATCAAGAACAGGGATTTGTTTAAGGCTTGAATATACTCTGGAGTGAACGTGCACATGGACAGCTGCGGACGACTGCAGACGACCGTTTATACTACTTTCTGGAGGCAGCTTGACAGACTCGTTCCACACATGTGCAGTAGATCGGTTGGTGCCCTGGTAGCGTAGTCAGCGCACAGACCTGTCCGCACAGTCATAAAAACGGGAGACATGCAGATGTCCGCACAGAGCCAAGGTGTACCCCCTCTGATGACAATTTTTTTGTCAAGCAGACCCTTGCATACTCATGGACGCAGAAAGTATAATCCTTGCTTTAGGGTCAAGTGCATGCATAGTCTTGTTTTGTGCAGGACTGTGTCATCTAGCATGCTGAATGTTAAATGCTGAATGCTGAATGCTGAATACTGAACGCTGAATGCGGAGGGGGTTTCCGAAGGTATTCGTCTGACAAGCAGTTCTGATTATAACTTCCCTTAAACCTGCATCTGCATCATTTTGTCAAATGATAAGCAGAACTTCTTTCACTGAAATGATGTGGTGCAATTTTTAATAAAACAAAAACATCCATTATCTTTTCACACAATGGCATGTGATTGCCATCACTGTTTTAACAGTCTTTGTGTGAAAGGGGTATTAGACTGAGGAGGGCTAATTACATTGTTAATGCAAGACTGGAGAGTGCATTTGTACTGATAGTGCCGGTAGACCGCCTGGCTGGAAGTGCCGAGCAATATTAGTGTGTGGATTGTCTGATTATCAGCTGATGTGGCATACAACTTGAACGTCTTGCTTGCATTAAAGCAAAGTTTTATTATACGAGAATCAACAAACAATCAAATGAATTCAGCACATCTGAGAGGTGCAATATATTACACTCAGTGATGGGAACAACATTTCAATAGCTGTATCACCTAGTTTATGTTATGCCAAAGTACTAAGTAAGGTGCTATAACATCATTCGGTTTCTCCTCCTGCTATTTGTTCTTTTTGCAACAGTTTTGTTAAGCAATAACCTCCACCTCTCCAATATGAACAGTTTTGAGTTTTTACAGCTGCTAATTGCTGACATCCCACAGTAGCATAATAATTAATAATAAAGATAATTTCACATTGTTTTGGGAGATTCATGATGGCACACAACAATTCAAATATGAGGTATTGATGTAGAGTAAAGTTTTGTTTCTTACTCCAGTCTTGTCACAGAGCCGCAGGGTGTTGAAGGAGCCCACAGAAAACACCTCTCCATCTGGAGCCCAGGACAAAGAGGTGACCGGGTAGTCATGAGGCGACGAGGAATAAAGCAGACGGCCAAAGCTGTCCCATACCTGTTGAGGGAGAACATGGTTTGAAAGCGTAAAAATAATTCAACAAACCCTCGAAACATCTTCAAGTATACTCACACACTGCCCACCTTATATTTACAGTCTTCTCCACCTGACAGTATGAGGTCATTGACAGAGTTCCAGTCTACCTTCAGAACAACTCCATCATGAGCCTTCCACTACATAGAGACACAGGGAGAGAGAGAGAGAGAGAGAGAGAGAAACTCAATTTTATGTCAACACAACATAATGATGTTGACAATCCATACATAACTTCTCTAGCCTGGAAAGAAGACAAATCTGCAAGCTCATGTTTTTTAGCTTTGGCACGTTCATAAACAACCAAGATGACTGCTGCTGATGTGGACTGTTCTGTTGAATCCGCCATCATGTCAGTATTGAACCAACTGGATCTTTGGTTTCTGATGGCAAAAACAGGAACACTCGCGTGCAGACAAATCAATGCTACACCATCACAACTCATCTCTGTACACTGTTAACATTTTTCCATCGAGTAAACTCCAGAGAGATTGGCAGTTATTCTTGGTCTTGCACAAGTTTATGAAATGTCTTATATCAGCCTAACTTAGAGTTTTGTTTGTAACACAGAGCATAAAGCCTGTCACCAGCCTTATCCTACTGTATTCCTCTCTTGTTCCTGCTCTCTCTACATGCCTACACTCTGTGATCTATTTTATGTACCCCACTTGCTCACTCCATGCACCCAAGGGAAACACATGTGGATAAATACATGTGTAAATACATATGTGTGTTGTGTGTATATGTCTGTGAAAGGGAATTCAAATATCAAAGACGATAGTATTGGGGGTTCTTTACATGAAGCTGTATGTCAGTCTAAGTCCAACCCATGTTTAACCCTTGTTGGCTGATGCATGTTCACCGATTCAGATTGAGCCCACCTAGGTTCGACTTGCATCACTGTATTGGTGATGAGAGGTGATGAAGTTGGATATGTGTGTGTGTGTGTGCATGTGTGGTAATAGCTGAGAGAGAGCAAAGGGTTGAGAAGGGGCACATTAAACCCTCCACTGTTTATCTAAGGTCCCAGGAGCTATTTGGCTTCAGGAAGAATAATAAACAGATGTATACATGGACAAGGTCTTCAGTGCTGCACCCTTCCTTAATGTAGAAGCACTCAAAGACATAGAGATCTATTGAAAGCAATATATTTCTTTTATTTAGCCTTTATATAGCAATGCAAATCAATGAGGCTTCAGAAGCAAAGGGCCTTGTGATGTCAGTCATTGGACAGATCAAAGAATAACCAAAATCCACACACAACAGAAAAACTATCACACAACAGAAAAGACACTGCACATTAGATACTATGTAGGTGGCAAAGCAGATAACATGAATGTAGCTACAGAGCCCATAAACCCAATATTGCTTATTACACAGTAATATATTTAAATTGAGTCTGTTTTGCCATTAATTCACCGGTCCATTGGTAAGGTCACATTTTGCCACAAAAAAGAAAGAAATCTAGCAATTTCACTGTATTGTGTAAAGTTATATTCAGAACTAAAAATCAAGAAATTGCAAACGTTCTTGTCCAGAGCATGCAAATCTTCTAGCTGAGAAAGGAACTGGCTAACAAAGGAGCGTGTTGGAACACAAATGGTAGCTGTCTTAAAAGCAAAGAAGCTAAATTACAACCTCTGCCTGGCCAATGTTAGTAGTCACAGAAAAGGGTATCTCACCTCCCTCAACACTTTACTGGTCATGTGATACATGTAGAAACCATCACTTATATTAAACATAAAATTAATTTATCTGGGATACATTAATGGAAGATTTGCCAATCTCACAGTCAAATCCTTGCAGCGGTGTTAGCCATTTTGGCTATACGGGGTGCTCAAAGCCTGATTTTTAAATAGAAATACCGGTTTTCTCCCACTATACAGCCTATTATGAAATAAATATCAACCACATAATGCTGTAAATAAAAATGTAAGAAGAAAGAAGCTTTTAATAAATATTTTTAGTGCGTGAATAAACCCAAAATTCTAACCCAAACTCTTAAGGTACGGGGTGTTGGTATGCACGTGTGGATTAGTTTATTTTGTGGTAGAAGAGTAAGAGAGACAGAGCACCAGCTGCGCCGGTGTTGTAAATTACCTTTGATGAACTGCATAAAGAATATTATATCATTTTTAAACAATACTTGAAATAGACCCATGCAATTCTCGGCAGGCATGCACAACTCGACACAAGACCAGTGAATGGCAGGCGAGCAGAGTAGAGAGAAAAGGGTCAACAATAAGCCTCAGTTACCTAGCTATAAATGTAGAGTGTAAGTTACAGTGACTAATGTAAAGAAACTGCACCATTAAAGTGGAGCTAATGTGTGTACTTGACTTTATAAAGAGGGGTGCTCCATTTGTCCTGTTTGTTAATTTCAAGTAAATAATTCAGCAAAAACTTTCTGGATAAAAACAGAAAAGAAAATCTCAGTGTTTATACTAAGCAATTCACTCTTTATAATATATATAGTGTGTGTATAGAGCATAATAAAGGTACTGTCCACGTGATTCATGTGGTAACAGTTTTTGACAGTTTTTAATTTTTCATCAAATACTGTGTGCCTCTTACTTTTGAGTCAGTTAGTTAGTTGAACAGTTAGTTACAGGGTAATGTTTCAAAGATTTAACTTGACTAATCTTAAGTAACCAATGTAGGTTTTTACCTCTTAAAAGAATACATAAATTGTACCTGTATGACTTTGGCACTGGGTTGCAGGGGCTTGATGACTAGTTGTCTTCCTGATGTGTAGAGGATTCTGTCTGAGTCTGGACCCCAGGCAACAGAATACACAGGAGACCCTGGAAGATATGCAGAAACACAGGTACACAGAAGATGAGTACAGTATTAACCTCAAGCAGAGAGCAATGGACTGTGCACATAACACATAAGGACTTTGCCTTTTACTTGATATAATATTTCTTTTATGAATGAAAACTGTGTACGAATGTATCTCTTTGACAAACAAGGAGTTTGTATGAACAATAGCTCCAGGATAACAGCAGTGCTAATTCCTCCTTCTAGAAGGTATCATATTCCTTCAAATATCTCACCTCATTCAGCCTTTGGAACAGCACTTAGTATGCAAGCACACCACACCAGCTGAGAAAATCTGCCTAACCTCTACAGTACAGCTTACGTGCACATGTTTGAGGGAAAATGTGTATGTGTGTGTGTGTATGTGTGTGTATGAGTTGGGTTGTGGCTACACGTGTGTGGAGGGGAGAGGGCCTGACATTTAACCCCACTCCAGGTGCATGTGGTTTCTCACAAATGTCAAATGGTCACATGATCTAAATCTGACAAAGGCGAAGAGAGGGTTAGAGACAAGTTCCTCTCTCCTCCCTCCCTCTCACTCACTTCCAATGTCTTTGTAGAGCTCTCTCTCTCCCTCTCTCTTAAAATGGGTCATAGTAACCAAGAAGAACAGCCTGCTCCAGTAGTGCGTGTGTGTGTGTGTGTGTGTGTGTGTGTGTGTGTGTGTGTGTGTGTGTGTGTGTGTGTGTGTGTGTGTGTGTTGGAGTCTCAGTGGAAGAGAAGCAACACCTGCAGTGATCTGAGTGTCATGTGGAGGCTGGTGTGTATCAACACTACTATATACAGGTGTGTTCTCCAAATCTGTAGGTCTGCTGGGCAGCCCACCACCCGGCAGAACATTCTCCAAAAAGCCGGCTAAGAAAAAATGTTCCAACATACAGGGGCTGAATTGCTGTTCCCCTGCCAGGTTTTCCACAGCACCCGTCATTCAGCAGGAGTGTGCCATCCATTTCCCCAGAAGCCAACTTTTATCCAGCCCCCATCTTTTTTTCTGTCCCACAACTGAGAAGAAATGTTTAATAAGTCAAACAGCACGATGAATCAATTAATAAGTAAGCCATCTGTATTGTGAATGCTGGATAAAGAAATGTATCATTAGGAGTCTTTTTTATGGCTTTTAATAAAACTCCACTCCTATAAACCTTTGAAATTTTATTACGCTTTTAATAAAAAAAAACATAGAACTGGAAGACTAACTCTGCTTTTGGTTGTACTGACTGAGCACAATTAAGCCCAACACACACCACATGCATGTTAACACTATCGCACAGCCAAGGAAAGGGGAAAAAAACCATTTCCTCCTTGATTGTCATTTTAAATGATCTGGCTTCAGTAAAAAGGCGGCTTCGACATAAATGCAAATCTTGCAGATCATTTTGCGAGCATGCAAGCGCAGACACACTTACACGGGAGAGACATGCTGGTGATTGCAACAACCACACATTCCCTTTTATAATGCACGCACAATATTATTGAAAAGAGATGGAAGTCTGGAATAGAATTAGACAACCTGTAAAGAGTAGCGATTTATTTGCTACAGCCAAACAGGAGGCAGAAGAGGAGGTGAACGTGTGCCGTAGCGCTGGCAAAAAGGAGATGGCTTCCCTGATACACATTAACGGCACTGAAGTTCTGTGTGCCTGTGCTCTTAATCAGTTCTTTCTCTGTCATAAGAGGCAGTCTTTGAGCCACAAAGTCCAAAATCAATCAGTACTGTGTGTGTGCGTATGTGTGTGTGTGTGTCTGTGTAACAGACAGAGAGAGATAGAGAGGGTGTAATTGTTGTCAGTATTTAGGGGTCCAAGCCCGAAGCGATTGCAAGGCATCGCGGTTCCCAGTACCACGAAGTGGCTGGGAACCCTATTGTAATCGTTCTCGTTTTTATTAGGGGTCCAAGCCCGAAGTGGGCTGGGAATCCACGATTGCAAGGCATTGCGGTTCCCAGTACCACGAAGTGGCTGGGAACCCTATTGTAATCATTCTCGTTTTTATTATTATTCTTCCGTGAAGAAAACGCATACTGCAGCATACCCCGTAAATGCTAGGGACGCAAAACTCACAGGGTAGGTCCAGGACACCGCAGCGACCGCATGCGCAAAAATTTGCACACTTCTACCTCTAGGGGGCGCTACTACTGCGTTGTGTTTCGCCTTGTAACTCCCACATACGAATACGGATATTCAAAAACCTTATATCCACGCGTTCGGGGGATTGAGCTGAATCATGTGATATAGGCCACGCCCATTTCCGCGCAAAATCGCGAAAACTGAAAAACCGGCTGAAATCATCTCCTCTGAAGCCGCAAGTCCGATCGACACGAAACTTGGCACAGATAATCTCTGGACCGAGCTCTACAATTTTTTTTGTACAGGGCGCTGTTGATTATGGCACAATTAATCATGGCGGGCCTGGGACGACTCGCGCGCCCTCCGCGGGGCGAGGGGGGCGACTGGCGCCGGGGGGCTTGGACCCCGTTTACAACTGCTCGCAGTTCTAGTTTGTTTTGTGTTTACTAAATGCCTACAGCTGGTAGGTCAGTGATTGGATACACACGGCTTCTGCTGCTGGCTGGCTGCTGTTATGAATATGACCTGTTTTAAGTCGTATCAGTCTAAATCTCGCATCGGCTCTTTCTCACACTCAAATGAGAATCAATATTTATAGAGGAGGGCAGGGTATTGTTGAGGATATTACTACTGTATTTACAGTTGGTCACAAGTTACTTTATCATGATAGATGATCAGCTTCCATGTGTAGTTTTAAAGAGTTTTGTGAGAGTTTTAATGAAAAAATATTGGCTTAGGGCTGAATTTTCTTTTTTTTTGAAACACTAAGAACAATACAATAGCCAGATTTACATTACCTCATGGTCACAGTTCCAGTCTGTGACCAAGACCAGACCTCTCCATTCCCAATTTTGTAAATATAATAATATAATATATATAATATAATAACATTAGAACACAAAACAAGGGGTGCATTACTATAAGACATATCTCTAATACATATAGAAACAAAAGACAACAACACAATTATTTTGTCAATAAACAGTAAGGTACAATAAAATCAACACTTGATTACCACTATCTTGACAACTTTCAGGACAACATTCCTGCATGTTGTGTTTGATTAACTTAGGACACCCATTTTGACCATAAGACTACAAATCTATTCATCTGCAAACGGAGTGAGAATGTTAGTCTTTCCATCTGGTAGATTTCATTAACACATTCTATCCATTTTCCAAGAGTAGGGGGATGAGGGAGGAGCCAGTGTCTGGTGACAGTTTACTAATAGGCAATAATTAAAATTCTGAACAGATAGTTTGCATTATCAGGTAAGTCTGTTAACCAAGATAAAGTTGAAAATATTTTTGATCTCTTTGTATGTCTCTATCCAATATTGTTTTACTACTGGACAATCCCAGAATATATGCCAATGATTGGCATCTTCACTTCCACACTGCCTCCAGCACTTATTCTCCTCCCCGGGACCAGGAATTTTCTGTTTTCGAGTAATAAAAAACCTGATCAAACATTTTCAACCAAATTCCCTCCATCAATGTGAGTTTGTGCATTTGCACTGTGATGTACAGCAACCATTCCACTCCTCATCAGTTATTTTCATGTTACTTTCATTTCCCCATTTTGTTTTCACATATGATGTTGAATTTGTTTGTTTATTCATAAATCCCTTATACAACCGTGATATAATACCCTTTTTGACTTTCGCCTGGTATGCCATCAATATATCATGAACCACTGGTTCCTGCATATTCAGGGACCTGGTAACTTCTTGATTGAGATAATGACATATCTATCTGTAAAAGTCCTGTTTCTCCAAATTATTACTGGTTTTAAGTGTTTGGAAATCTTTCACTTACCTTTATCTGTTAATGAGAAATGTGTTGTTATACCCTTAGACACTCAGTTCTGGAATCTAACATCTGTTTGATTGGGCTTGAAATCGGGGTCAAAGGCACACCACCTTATTATCTTCAGAATACCGTGCAAATTATATTCATGTTTAGCATCCATCCAGATTTTTAATTGTGATTTTATCCAAGGGTTTTCAATCTTGCATAGAGTCCTTTCTAAGTCTTTTTTTCCCAGTATTGCCTGTAAAGGTGGTTCTGACATAAGAAGTACTTCTATATCTTTCCACCTAGCACAGTAGTTTGCATTACATAGATTCATCAGGGGTTTAATTTGTGCAGAGTAGAAATAATTTCTAATATGTGGTACAGCCATACCCCCGTTTTCTTTGGAGAGCTGTAATGTTCAATCTGATCAGGGCTGAATTTTTTTTAAATACAACACATAGTGGCTTTGAGATGATAAGCTAAAACAACGATGTTCACTATCTACTGTTAGCTAGCTGCTAACTACCTGCTTGTGTGAAAATGATGAGATGCAATCCTACAGAAACACTCACCATTCTGTTGGTCTTTTATTACATGTGAAAACTATCTTAAATATAAAATATAACAATATAGTGTAATAGTTTATAGAATGTATTTTCTTCAGGAAATCATATTTGGATAAGTTTAAATATTGCTCACACACTGGCATGCAGAGTAGATTAAACTCATTAAATAGGCAAAAATTGTATACAGTGCAGAGGATGCATGCATAACAAATGCATGTGCTCTGCTTTGCTTTTTTTTTCAAAAATTTTGGTTAAGTGGATCATATATAATCATGGATAGAAGCTTCACACAAATATGTAGCTTAAATTCAGTGAAGTAGAGCAGGGGTCTTTTGTCTTACCTTGGCTGGCTAGTGTTGAGCGTAACATCCCACTTTTTGACCAGATCTTGATCTGTCCATCTTCTCCAGCTAAGTTATTAAAGAAAAAGTTTAAGTGGACCTCAAAAATGTATAGCAGGCAAATTAAACTAATATTTGTTTAATGGTAATGAAAATATGTATGTCCCTGTCATATTTACCTGTGATAAGAGCAGTCCCATCATAGTTCCATCTTCCAGCCAAAACAGCTCCTTTGTGTGCTTCAACACTCTTCTCAATGCGCCCTATCTTGGAGGCCAGGTGGAACTTCCCTGTGAAGAGACAAAAAGAGGCTTACTGTATTGCCACACTCAAGATCTGGGTGTTTACAGTCTATAATTCAAAACAGTAGTGTCTGCAGTAATTCCCTGTTGCTATGTGGATGTCTCTCTTCCATCTCTTCTACACAGACTACAGAGACCAGGGTTTCATTAGTTTGAGTGATTGAGGTTGCTGCATGAGGCAAATCAGACAAAATATTTTTTACAGCCAATCCAGAAAACCAGTGAGGAGAAATTATTTACAAAGTATAATAACTATCATCCCCTAACACCGCTCCTTATCAACAATTACCAATAAAGCTATATTTTCTCTCTCCAGCTAAATTACAAACTCATAGCATAAAGCGGATAAGTGAGGCTGAAGGGCTTCTGTTGATTAAATCAGGGCAATTTTCTATTTGCTAGACACGAAGGGTGATCAGGCATGGAGACAGTTATTGAAGACGCTAGCCTAACATGTACTTTGTGGCAGTGCGTATTAAAAAATTCTGAATGTTCTATGTAATTTCTGGCGGCATAAAACTGCAAATCAGCATGCTGCTGCGCTCTCCTACTTCTAAATTTGGACATCCCAACGAAAGTGAATGTCACTGGTCCAGCAGGTACTGAGTATAACAGGAATGTGCATCTGTACTTAAGAAAGGAATAATATCTTTTTCTTTTACATGTGCACATCAACAGTAATTATCTGTGTAGCTAAATATTCTGGGTATAATGCCTTTGGTGTGCCTATTCGTTTGTTTGCTTGTTATCTGGAAGGTGTTTTTTTATGATACCAAGTCAACACATTAACACTTTTCTATTTTATTTTTATAATGGTTTGTTGAGAAATTCTTGACAACACATCTGTGTGAAATGTATTATGACACCACATTGTAGTTCCACAGGGTAAAAGAGAATGAGACTGTTGTTTCAAAAAGAAGGCCCAGCGATATCCTTCATGCTTAATTTAGTCCTTTGGGACAAATCTACTTCCATTCCACACAATATCCTTTCCTAGTTGAATGGCAAATGAGGCATCTAAGCTATGCAGTGGTTCTTAGCCATGGAGAAATATTAGGCATCCAAAATTAATGATGTATTCTTAACTAATTAGATGTTCAATATTTTGTTTTGAAAACACAGACAGAAAATAGCAATATATAATGTAACACAAAAAACTAGAAAGAAAATGGTCAAACTGCACATGCACTATACAAAAAAAACCAAGGTGGGGGAGGCTGAATAATCAACTAAGGTTAGGAAAAGCCACAACATTAATATGGACTCCTCCACGCAATAAAACCCTGGCTGTTGGACTGCTTCTGTTACATCTACATCATACAGATCTCTTAGAAAATGTTTAACACTTTCTACAGAATCCGGATTTAAAAATTAGCGTCAAAGTATTTCAGTGCACACCAATTACAATTACAATAAATAAAACTGTGTGATCTATCATGTTTTTGCTTTCAATGAAAAACACAAATTTATTTCAAGCAAGAACTTTGCTTTTGTTTCACTGTAACACGGCAAGAAGCAGAAGAAAGTTGCAAAAAGTGAATCGTAACAGAGTTTTCACTACTCTCTAGTCTGCCAGAGAAAATTGCTGCTTCAGTTTGTGGGTGTGTTTATGCAACCCTACACTGCCATTAGTGTTGTGACCACACATCGCCTGCCTAGGGACTCACTCCTGACATTTTGCACATCAATGCACAAAACTGTACATCTCGTTCATTTAAATAAGAATCATATATATTTTGTACTTACTATGTTATGCACCAAAACACAAAAGCAAATTTTGTATATGTGTAAAACTACTTGGCAATAGACCTGATTCTAATTGTCTTTTCTGCAATACTACTTGTTATCCTAAAGTGAAATTGGATTATTGCAAAGTTATGAATCTTAACTATAAAGGATAACTCCTGAGTGGTCACCTAGATCTTCTAATGATTAAGCAAAACACTGTCATCCTACTCAGTATAAAACCAGAGGAGCTGAATGAAAAAAAAGGCCAGAGGCAGACCAGTGAGTAGTGAAAACCCAGTTAATAATTTCCATGTACATTTTATTTACTCCTACAGGGCCCAATAGCCTGCTTGCTCAATTTTTAGAGAACAAAGACTTGCCATCAGTACTGGTAAGGACAAAGATTTCAGTCTGGTTCTGTTTCTTGCCACCAACTGCTTTGGGGAACCAGTGTAGGTCAATGGGGTAAATGTCCTCTGGCAATTTGACAACCAGACTGGTCTCACTCGTCAGCAGGTTCCACTTGAGGATCTGGTGGTCCTCGCTGCATGAGTACAGTTCATCGGCTGTGGTCCAGCCAACACAACTCACAAGTTCCTTATGTGATCTGCAGTTAAGGTAAATTATCAAGGTGAGTTATTAGGGTAGGTCTTTTAGTTGTTCATATGAAATGCTATAGTAGCTTCTGCAATAAATAGGCTCTTAAAAAAATAGAATGAACAGATTCAAGATTTGGTACAAGTTAGGTGTTATGTTATTACTACAATTATATCATTACCTCTACTGATAGAACTATTATAATAATAATAATAATAATACATTTAATTTGTATTGCACTTTATATTTGCACAAATCTCAAAGTGCTACATGATAAAACAGGTAAGTTCTAGAGCAAGAGTTCAATCAAAAGCTCTCTTAAAAAGGTGGGTAATAATAATGGTAATAATAATAATGGTAAGACAGCAAAGTTTTTGTTATCTGATATATATTTGAGCTGCACAGATACACAAATACAAGGCTAGATAGCTAACGACATAATAAAAAGGATATGTTTGGGTTCTTGTAGCAGCGATGTTTTCAATCTCATGGTGGATGTTTGCTCTGTTGATCCCTACACGAACAAGAAATTGTCAGTTAGTGATAGTAACTGTCATTGAAAAGCTTCTTATCACAATAATGTAAAACCAACACACAAGAAGAAACACTATACAGGACTAAAACCATGAAATTATTAACCCTACCACGTAAATTAGGCGAGTTAGTTGTTGGCATGCCCTGGTAGCTGAAACTAGCGTCTGCAGTTGCTACGGTACCTGCCACTGTCGCTAACGTGAATCCTCAGTGAATCCCCCGTGTCTTGTATGCTAACGTGAAATTGGTTGTCTGGTTACAGACATGTCTCTGTCGTTTCCGAGTTTACTGTGGGACAACCAGCAATTGCATGCGTATCATTTACTCCTGCAAAAGATGCATGAAGAGTCAGAACGGTACAGCGAAAGCCTACCCATCACGGAATGTGTCGCTAACGTTATCAAGGCTAACCTTTGGTAGCCATTTGATGTGGGTAGTCATAAACAGCTTGAAAAATGTTAAGTTATCGCGAGAATTACAAATCTCGCTTCCCTGAAAATAGATATTTCGACAATGTAAAACTACAGTATGGCATCTTTTAAAACAAATGTATTTAATATAACTCATTAAAATTAAAAATGCACTAACATTAATAGTTGATCCATCGAAAATATTTCCTGAAATGTAAACTATTCTTCCGGGTGGGACTTCCTTCTACTGTAACCAGGCAACCGTTTGAACATGTAGAAACATTAGGCTTTGAATTTGACAAATAATATTAAATAATATATAACATTTTACAAAATTATTGTTGCTTTCTGTGTGTTTAGTCTGATTGTTTTTGTCGTGTGATTACCGTTTGTTTGAAACAAGGCGGAGTTGGCTTCGTCCCCTTTTTTGAATTTCATGTTTTTTTCCCTTGCCCTTTGAACGTTCCATGGTACCTTGCGTCAGTTTGTAACGAATTTGGTTCGACAGCACAGTTTAGGCGCCATTTACAAGTTAGGAGAGCGAGTCGGAATGACACGGGGCTGAAATCTTGTGGAATATATTTGCCAAACTTTGGACTAACGAATTATTTTTTTTCCGAAATCGTGATTTGGGTCAGAAAGGAATACTCTTGATAGACCGTGTCCGTATTGTGGAAGGTACATAGAAACATTTTAGCTGAGAGTAATGACTGGGTTCCGTCTATTTGCTGAAATGCATAATGTTAGTTCCGAACCAGAATCAACATTAACAACACCTTAACTTTAGTTTTAACATTAGCTGCGGTGGAATACGTTAACAATACTCCGGAATGTAACGACACTCGCTTTTTGCCTTATTACATTTAACGCAAATAACGTTAGGCTTTTAGTAGGCACACAACACTCCTAACCGTAAGTTAACGTTAACATGCAACTTTTCCGATCGTCTAACTTTAAGTTAATGTTAACGTTAATCTTACAGATTTGCTAAACTACAAAACATTGTCTGGTTAACGGTGACTAAGTTAACGTTACTTTAGTTAAGTTTGCTTAAGATAAGCGCCCCTTTCAAGTCGTATAACGCCAACTATAAGTAAATTACAGTTACGTTACGGTGTTGCGTCTACGTTACCGAGCCACAACGCAGATACGTTTGCAAGTCACAGTTAGCCATTACGTTAGCTTTAGCTTTTCTGCGTTATGTATGATCAGATAGTTAGCTAACCTACGGCAGCTAAGTTAATGTTAACATTAGCAAAGTAAAATAGTACAGTAACATGGAAAGTTTTTTCTTAATATCCGGTGGCCAAGCTAGCGGTACAAAGTCATTTATTTGTCAAACATGCATTTAATTATAACGTTACTATCAGACCAACATTACCATTAAGTTAAATTCGTTATTTGAAAGTGCTTTCCAGTTAGCTAGCGAGTTAACGTTAGATCGCCCCCGTGTAACGTTACACCTCCGCCCCCAACATAAGAGTTGAGGGTATTAAAAGTTAATATTGGTGTCATTTTGAGACCTCGATCAATTTAGGACGTTGTGTCCGGAGTTCTGCCTCTATTCAATAATGTTAATGGCCACATAACATAGGTTAGGCTAAGAGCTATGGGGAGAGTATTTATTTTGCATATTAACTAAATTTGTTTAGCAGTTGGCGTTACGTTAACTTTATTTTCCTGTTTTCCCCAACATGCAAGGGTCCTTAACCGTTCAACTTTGTGACGCGCAAGTCAAATAACTATGTAAGATGCAGAAGGTTACTCAAACGAATCTGTCACAGGAGGAGGCCACAATTTTTTTATACTGTTGTTTGGGTTTAGTGTAAGAATAGCATCTAATTCGTTACAATCATCACGCAGATTGGCAGCCTGTTCGCTGCCATCTCTCCTAACGTGATTTGGCCAAGAGCTTTTTTAATAACTCACTTTGTTCAACTCCAAAAAACTTAATAATTGCTGTTACTTTATTTACTGTTGTAAAAAACTGTTACCATATGAAAAATATACCGACTAACAGTAAGATGGGCGGCAGTGAGATCAGACTCTGGTAATTATTTCAGCCTGACATCGGTAGCTGCGTGTGACCGACTTAAAGTGGAGCTGTGAGATTGACAGGCACAAAAACCACTCATGGATATGCCTTTTTTACCAATGACCCCTTCAGATTTCAAATCATGCCATCTAAAACTGCAAAGAGCTCAACTGCCTCTGCCAAGCCAAGAGGGAAAGGGTCGCAGCCTCGGGATGACTCCGAAGACGAGCTGGATGTACCCCATCAAGAAACCAAATCCAATGGCCAAGAGGAGGCACCGCCGACAACTGGCAAGTAACAAAGGGTGTTTTGGTGTCTGAATCTAAATAAGTTGTGTTCACTTAATGGCGTTGCGTGTATTGCTGTGTTAGAAGTGGCCAATTGGCACAGCTGTTGAGCTTTTTTCTTACTTAAATCTCAACACGTAGTTAGAATGGCTGATATATTTTTTTCCAAAGTGTCAGTCATCAATAAATGTCTTATGATTTTTGTGATGATTTTGATATCGTCGAGTGTACTACTTCCCCGGATCTTCTCAGCAAATGAGGTAATTTATCTCGGATAATGAAGTGTTTTATGTAGTAGACTAAAATGGTGCTTGGCTTAATTCTTACAACTTGACGATTTATAATTTGTATAATAATTTGAATGCGAAGCTTAAGATGCACGTAGGTATTAAGTGATGTTACTTTTATATAGAATATGGTGAAATGCTTCACTGGGTGTCTAGCTACAAGAATTAGATTTACAAACATCGACCCCCATAGCTTGTTTATGCTTGTGTGAGCACAATAGATTTAGGACAGGTCGTTGTGGCTTGGTGTGATGGCAACATAATCGTTTTTACGTTATACATTATCATCACAAAACAACATTTTCCTAGTCTGTGTTGTCAGTGCAGTTCAGCATGAGTAAAAATGTGACGCTGATGATCGAAATGCACACTTTAGTTATTTATCATCGACGAAATGAATGTGGCGCATCTAGCCTCACGTATCAACGCTTCTCGTGGAGAGCGTTTGTATAATAATGTGGGTTTGTTCATAAGCGGCCATGGTCGCTTTCTTTTTTTCCTTCCTTGGGTTGGCTCTTGTTTTCAGAACAAAGAAAAATAACGTCTGTCAACTTTCTCGGGAGTCGTTGTTTGACTACTGTTGTAACTTGCTGCCTGTGTTTTGTTTGTTTGTTTTTTTGCTCCTCTACCCCTCCCCCACGCACCACTGCCCCCCACCTGAAACGACTCGCGCAGAGGAATAAAAGTTGTACTTTTTCTGTGCCACAGATCCGTCTCACGGGGAAGCTGTCGAGGCGGTTGATAATCGAAGTTTGGAGGAGATTCTCAGTTGCATCCCTCCACCCCCGCCCCCAGCAATGACCAATGAACCGGGCGCTCCTCGCCTGATGATAACACATTTAGTTAATCGCAACTTTAAATCTTACGCAGGCGAGCAGATTCTGGGGCCTTTTCACAAGGTACGACCAAACATGGTTACAAATGTCAACGCTGTGTGGGAAATATTTGTGTGCTGTGTTAAGCTCACAGATTTATTATCATTTGTAGTGTTTCTCAATCTTACTTCATTTGTCTTTAATTTCATATTATGCAAATGTCAAACACATTTGCCTTGTGTTGTGGTAGACACAAACAAGTACAGAAATAATGACACTGCATTATAACATTTATTTAATTTTTGGAAAATATTTTTTGCAAAGAGGAAAAAGTCGCACTCCTCCATTTTGATTTAGTGAGTGTATCATACAAGGGGTAGTGATCTAGTGATGTACTGACTTTTCTCTTAAATTAAGACTTTCATAAAATTTTAAATTTTTACCTTTTTCTGCTCCACTCATTCCTCTGCAAATATATGTATATTAAAATAAATGTTAACTACACCCACTTGGAATACATTCACTATCTCAATCTTACTATGCTGAAATGTTAATATGTGGCTTTTAATATTATGACATTTACATTATTTGTTTGTGGATGCAATATCTATTTATATAATTGATTTATATATTTTTTTATATCTTCTGTCATCTTTCTCTCAGCGCTTTTCATGCATCATTGGTCCAAATGGGAGTGGGAAGTCCAATGTGATAGATTCGATGCTCTTTGTGTTTGGATACAGAGCTCAAAAGATCAGATCGAAAAAGCTCTCAGTGCTGATTCACAGCTCTGATAAACACAAAGATGTGCAAAGCTGTACTGTGGAGGTGCATTTTCAAAAGATTATTGATAAGGTATATATGTATCTATCTATCAGTCACACAAATACACACTACACACACTCTGGCCTCTCCTAAATTAGAAATATTTTCCAGTGTACCGATCCCCCCCCCCCCCCCCAAATTTTAAATATTTTTTTCTATGCTCATGAGGTAATATTGCTACATGATTATCACACCAGTGAATAAACACAGACTCAAATTGATCATGAAAGTTACAACTAACACCCACACATACCATAGTCAATTCAGAATTTGCTAGAATTGATTCCTGTATTTTTTAATATTTTTTAAATGTGTTATTTAGTGACCAGGCTCTACTTTATTTGAACATACTGTGAAAATTCAATAAAATGGATGTATGTATTAACAGACAAATTTATTCTGTTGTATTAGATCACAAATTACTGTGAAAACTGACTGTAGTAAAAAGAATTAGAGTTAATCATGTTTCTGTATTTGATCTGCTGCAGGGGGTGTAAGTTTTGCCTTGCCCACTGTCAAATATAGGCCTTTCTGTTTGGTCCATTAGTTCACAGTAAATTAAAATCAAGTTGTTAAATTAGTGATATAATTCTATGAACCCTGCCAGCTTTACAATCTGCCATTTCTGAAACTTAAAAAATTGTTTTTAAGGAGTGGTGTACACAGCTTAAATTATTAGACTTGCTTCTGAAATTAATACATTTTTTAGTAAAATGACCAACTCTTTTGCATTGCATTTATATCTCATCATTTTAACTAACATTTAGTTGTTTAAACTTTGTAAATGTAACATGATGGAATAAACTTCAGTATTGATATTGTTTATTTACATGGCAGTGTTGCTGGCCTTGCTTTGTTATGCTTCTTAATTGTTTGTACTCTGGAGTGTTTGTCTCTAACCACCCTCAGTGGCTTTGTCAGTATTATGAGTATTATCATTTGATGTGTAGAACTGTGTGAGTTTCTTCTGAACTGTTCTTCTCTAAGCTGCTCTGTGTCTTCTGCCCCTCCCCCCTCTGAGCCAGGAAGGAGATGACTACGAAGTCATCCCCAACAGCAAGTTCTATGTTTCCAGGACTGCCAACAAAGACAATTCCTCAGCCTACCATATCAATGGCAAGAAAGCCACATTCAAAGAAGTGGGGGCTTTACTCCGAAGCCATGGTATTGACCTAGACCACAACAGATTTCTGATCTTACAGGTAATTGTACTTTTTTATGTAATTTCCTCTTCCACTCCTAACTCTGCTTTTTTTTAATCCTTGCTGTGACCATCCCATTCTGTCAGAGATTTCCTGCTCTTCGTTCTCTGCCTATTCCCCAGTCCTCTTTGAGTCAAATGTTTCATGGCTACCTTAAGGCCATGCCCGTCTGTGGTAATAACCTGTTGCACTGGAAGTGGAAAGGAGAGGATGTGTCCTCTGCCAGCCCTTAGACTGCTATAGCAGCGCATCATGGTTTGAAACAATGTGGAAAAGGTGCGAACCATTATTTGCTGCTTTAGAATTTTAAGGAAAAAAGGCAGTTTCCCCCATACATGGACCTGCATGTAAGTGGCTGTAGTTGAACAACTAACTCAGATTTTTGAATGGGGTTGACCCTCTATTGGGGACAGGTTGGACCTCCCTTCCCCTCCTTTTCCCATGTACCTGCCACGCTTTAGCAGCACGTAAATATTGGCGTGTGAGAATAGACCCCAACCCCAATATTGGCAGTGCTGCTTCAGTGTGGCCGGATCAAACACCCTCCATTACCATGGCTTAAATATTGGTTCAACATTTTGTTTGTGTTTTTTTTACCCCCACTGTGAATGTATTGCATTTCTGTATATTTTTAATTATTATTTTTCTTGTCATATTTTTAAAATATTTTTTTGTTTATTTAGCATTGTGTTGCACTGAGTTTGAAACACTGCTCTAGTTACACTCCTACCCCCTGTGATTGTAATAGATGTGTGACCTACACATTATTGCTGATTACCCCAAGGCTTATGGGGCAATGACTCATGTCGAGGTAATGGGTATAACAAAGTGACTTACTAAGTCTTTGTTGTCCCAATTTTTAAATTGATTTTGATTTCATTATTTTTACAGTATGTGTGGTAGTTTCAGGTGAACATTTAGTTTCTACCCTCCACTGTGGTTTTGTCAATAAGTGCTTGATTGTGTCCTACTTGCCTTTTTATTGTGTGTGTCTGCATGTACATGTCCATTCTCACTCTTGTTGGATGTTAGATTTTCAGCTCTCTGTTTATGATATGGCTGCATGACTATGGGAAGAGACTTTAGCTTGTTCTCCAAGGTCACTTCTCCAGGCTTTTGGCTAAAGGGGAAACTGTCTATTTTGTGCATTGGTCAGAGTTCAGGATGACGTGGGATTCCTCCCCTTCCTCTACTGGCTTCTCTTTTCTTTCATACCTAAAAGTAATATGCGAGCTGCATTTATTTCCCCTACATGTAAATTAAACATAATTTGAGACTTTGTTTTTCCTATATCTGGACTGATTTTTTGTTTACCTTGTTTTTACTGTGTAGCAATATTGTTGTTCTAAGCAAGTTTATCTAAATTAAATAAATAAATAAATAAAAATGAACACATGTTCAGATAAATGTGATTACACTGGAGAGTTTGGAGAGAACTTGGGGGCAAGTAGTATACACTGGAAATTCAACCAAGGTGTTAGCTACAAGAAGTCAGCATTAGCATGCTATGAAAAGCATTTGTTTTTAAATCATTTTAAATTTGTAACTTTAAGACAAGTCCTTTAATGGGTAGTGATTGTTGGTGGGGTGGTGAGGTGATAATGTTTTATTACAGTAGAGTGTGGTTATTACAACATTAATACTTGTGTTCTGAAACATCTTTAACATGTCTGGTAACACTATTTACTAATTTGTCACATTGAATTATATCTGTTATATATGAAGAAAAAGTACTTAAATATTTTTGTTTTCTGTTCTCCTTTTGTTTTGAATTGATGTAACTGTTTAGCTGCAAAGAGAATCTCCAGAAATAAATTTTGGTACACTGTACATGACTGTATCTTAAGCTAAGTTGTGTGTGTAGCAGACCAGCATTATTGAAAGTCTAGAGTTATGAATACAGTTGACCATATATCTTAATAGTAAGTGTTGTGGCCATTTTTTTATTACTACAAATTAAATGGGTTTTTGTTTTATTAGAACGTTTAGCTTTGTTTTCTGTGAATGATTGCATACATTTCTTGTCCATGTGTTGTTCTGGACTGTACCTAGGGAGAAGTGGAGCAGATTGCCATGATGAAGCCTAAAGGTCAGACAGATCACGATGAGGGCATGCTGGAGTACCTGGAGGACATTATTGGCTCCTGCCGCCTCAAGGAGCCCATCCTAACCCTGGCCCGTCGCATTGAGCTTCTCAATGAGCAGAGGGGAGAGAAGGTGACATACACTCACACATAATCTGCTCACACAGCTAACCAACTTTCCTTCCTGTGTCCTGACTTCATTTGCTGTGCTGTTTTTGTAGAGTAGAGGTTAGTGTTTAAAGAGGTTTTTGTTTGTGTATGCATGTGTTGGGAAGTTTTTGCTGCACATATCCGAGATGAAAATAAAACAATTTTTAGTGTTTAACCAAAGTATGTGAGATAAGATGGTACTTGGGTCGGCCAACAACCCCAGACATGATTCATGGCTTTTCATTGAAAATATTTTGGGCACATATATTTACTTCTGGGAAAAAAAAACATGAAAATATTTATTTTATTGTATAATGTAAGTAACAGAATACAGGAACAATTAGAAAAAAAAAATATTTTAACGTCACTAATGCCTATGATTTATGTGTAGAAATTGTAAGTTTTGTCACCTGATAAGTACTGCAATATGTTTACTATCTTAGCTAAATCGAGTAAAGCTAGTGGAAAAGGAGAAGAATGCTTTGGAGGGCGAAAAGAACAAAGCTGTGGACTTCCTCACCCTGGAGAATGACATCTTCAAACACAAGAGTCAGCTCTGCCAATATTATGTGTGAGTGCACCAGCACTGTCCCTCTGTTCCCTACCAGATCAATGAAACAATAATATAACCTCATTGAATTTCAGTGTAGACCCAACAGTAAAAGGAATGCAAATTTTATACTCTATTTTTAAACTTTAATAGGGGCACCATGACACTTTTTTGGTGTCAGACCCCATTTTCTTTGCTTTATGTGTAAATTATTAAGTTTCACCTCTCTTGGGGTTTCCTGATATCTCTTTGCCATTAGTCATGATCTGCAGAAACGTATGGTGGATAAAGAACAGGAAAAGCAGAAGATCTTGGAGGACACCAAGGAACTCACTGAGAAAAATGCAAAGATATCACAGGAGACAGAGAAAATGAACCAAGAGCTCAAAAATGTGGAGAAGTAAGGCATTTTGTGTTAATGTTCCTCTTCTTTCTTTCCATTAACCAATGTAACATGCTTAGAAGGTTGCTGTCTTTTCTGCTAAATCAATAATGTTGTGGTTGTTGTCAGGGCATCTCTTGCTCTGAACATTTCTGTTTAGAGGCAAAATTCCAGTTCAGGTCTGGAAAAGCAACAGTAGTAATTTGTGTGTCCTAAAATTTGATTGTTCCACAAATGGCTGCACAAAGTATAGAAAAAGTGTTGTTCCCTTGCCAATAAAGGGTATAAACTTGACGTTCTAGATGCCATAATTTTGCTATTTTTTGGCTTGGGTGATCATAGATTTTTTTTTTTAAACTGACAAAACTTCCTTGAAATGAAAAATGGCAGAGCTTTACTGTGTAGAGCTTGCTGTGTTATGTTATATAAACTGAGCCTATTATTCTTTATGTATTTTCTTTTTCTAGATTCTCATAGGTTATATAATATTTCAGTAAATTTTTTTCCATGATTGATCCAGTAGAAATTATGTTCCTCCACAGGAAACAAAACAAGCTCAACAAGTACATTGAGACCCAGAAGGAGAAGTTCACCCAGCTTGATCTGCAGGACGTTGAAGTTCGTGAGAAGATTAAACACTCAAAGAGCAAGAACAAGAAACTACAGAAGCAGCTGGAAAAGGACAAAGAAAAGGTGTGTTGGCCTTTAAATTGTGTCCACTATTACACACAGTTCAGTGACTTAATTAAAGTTACTGTTTGCTACGCTGCAGTAGTTTGGATTATTTCACTCTAATGATATCACAGTGGGGATTTACAGTGTTCACCCAGACACATAATCTGTCAGGAGAGCATAACTGTAGCCATTTTTTAAGAATTTACAATACTTGCACTAAGTCAAAGCAAGCTAGCACCACTGGTATGACACTCCAGTGTTACTCTGTGTTTGTTTTGTCCAGTGGCCAAGAAAGAAACATGGGCACTAAAAATACAATTTCCGTTGCTTATAGAAAACACAAGGGCTGTTGTTTTGAGGCCTAGAGAAAAAGACATTTGTCAAGGTGTTACAGAAACTTGCACATAAGTGATAAACTGCTTCTATCCCTGCCTTATTTGTTTACTTTGCAATCAAATTTCACTCATTTTGCAGGTTATGTTTTACAGTTGTAAACACAACAGTGTACTGTGTGTGTGTTTTAAACTATGGTTAGTTTTGTGTTTTATTTCAATGGTTTGCCATACTAAACATAGACACTACAGTCCTTTCCTATAAATAAAGGATTTTAAAAAATGTTTAATGAAAATGATCTATGCTTTAAGTTGTAAGGATCATATCAATTGTGTAAAAAAAAAAATATATATATATATATGCATGTATGTATGTATGTATGTATGCCAGGCAATGTAGTGTTTCAAAAAAAAGGCCTGGCTGGTAGTTGTTGTAAGTACAGTGAAATTGGCTTTTGTACAAAGAGATTGTGAAATTTTGCTACTGAAAAATTATGCTGTCATTTGCAAAAGTGTGTAGGGAACTTGCTTTCATTTTTCATACTTTTTTTTTCCTTGAATAAAGACAAATCCCTGTATTTCTTCTAAATTATTAACATCCATCGAAAGAGGGGGAAAAACCTGTTGACTTGAAAATCAAATTTCATGGCAGGAAGGGCTATCTGCCTTAAACAAGCCACTAGGGGGGTGTGAAGTAACACACAAGTTGATTGTTATTATGTGTGTCTATTGATAGCCCATTTGTGCTCTGTTTCACTATAATGATGTTCCTGTCTCTTAGTGTTTCTCTAACTTGCACACTTACTTAAAAACGTTTTCACACAAACCTAGAGCTGAGAGTTCCCTCGTAACTGTAGGTATAGCTTCTCATCTCCCTCTCTGCTTTAAAACCCTATCTGCTCCACCTACAATGGCTATGCTCTGGAAACTACTTGGTCAGAGGCAGGCAGACCTCTGGGGAGCAGTGTTCTGCTGTGTGGTAGTCAACTATGGCCTGGCTTGTGTAACACTCCCAGCAGCCACATTCACATTTCACCCGCAGTTAACCCTACAAAACATAGACTATATACCACACCACTCCTTGCCTTGTTTCAGCCCTGCCAAGCGGCAGACTGTTGTGCCAGTCTTAACCAGGGCTTGCTCAGTGTGTGTTTATAGTTGATTACAGTTGTGTGTTTTGGCCTGTTTCTGAATGTGTAGCACAGCTGCTTGTAACTGGCACTGGTTAAAAAAAAAAAAAAAACACCTACTCAATCCATTTACTTTATACCTCTTGTCTCCTAAAGTCTTCACTGATGCCTTTATCTCAACATCTAATTTAAGAGGTAAAGGGCTATTACTCTGTGGTTGGTTGAAGTGTGTATTGATGGATTGTGTCCTCAAGTTGAATCTAGACAGATGAAGCCAGCTTACTTAGAATCCAGAATCGGATACATCTAATCTGTTTTTGTACGTTCTCCTGTCTGGCTCATCTTTTAGCTGGAGGAAGTGCTCGGTGTACCAGCCAGCAGCGAAAAGGCCATCTCTGAGGCAACAGCTCGCAAGGAAGAGCTGGAGAAGAAAAAAGTGAAAGAAGAAGAAAAACTTAAGGAGGTGATGGAGAGTCTGAAGGAAGAGACCAGCGGCCTGCAACAGGACAAAGAGGTATGTATACATATTGGTGTTAGTTGGTTGCATGCTTTCAACTTTCGATAGTAAACATTGTGCATCGTTTCCTGTAAAATCTCATCTCTTCGTCTTCTTCAACCTCACCTCTCCTCTTTTTGTGCTCTCCAGACCAAAGAGAAAGAGCTGATGGAGCTCAGTAAGGCTGTAAATGAGACCAGGTCTCGTATGGACCTGGCTCAGTCGGAGCTTGACATCTACCTTAGCCGCCACAACACAGCTGTGACACAGCTCAACACGGCCAAGCAGACACTTCAGACAACCACTGACACACTGCGTGAGCGGCGTGTTGCTATCAAAGACCTGGAAGTCAAAATACCCCAGAAAGAACAGGAGCTCAAGAAGGTAAAACCAACATTGTTTTTAGATTGTACTTTGTTTAGGAAGCATTTATATGGGACATTTTGCATCTCTTAAAAAAATAAGCAACTTCTGTTGAAACCACTACACTTCCAGCTGTACTCACTACTTCTGTTAAGTATTTCTGCCCTGTGGATGGTGTCATTAGTATGAGCTTCTCCTTTAATTGCTCCTCTCTCCCTCCTTTTCCCCCTCTGCAGGACGAGGGAGAGCTGGGGGAGCTGATGAAGATGGATAATGAGACTAGAGAAGTGGTGAGGGAAATGAGGCAGAAGGTGGATGAAGCCAAAAGCTCTCTATCCTCCAACCGCAGTCGAGGAAAGGTCCTAGATGCCCTTATGCAGCAGAAGAACAATGGCAGAATTCCTGGCATCTTTGGACGATTGGTAAAGAGGAGTTATAATATATATATATAATATGTTATAATATATAGACATACAGGGTTACACAGCAACAGTTTAATTTTTGATCATCTATGGTATGCACAACAGATTGAATGTTGTCATTGCTGTATTAATTACCAACTCCACCTTTTAAAAGTTAATGTTATTTAACATTTTATCATTTAGTGTCTAGACTGGAATGCAGAAGTCTGTAATAGCTGTATTATAATTTATTTTTGTGCTTGTAGGGAGACCTGGGAGCCATAGACGAGAAGTATGACGTGGCCATTTCCTCAAGTTGTGGTGCTCTTGACAACATCGTGGTGGACACCATTGATACAGCTCAGAAATGTGTTACATTCCTCAAAGAACAGAACATCGGTGTCGCCACCTTTATTGGTCTTGACAAGGTAAAGGTCATTATACTTCAATCAAGAGACTGCAAACCGATGACTTTGTCTCTTAGAGGCTAGATTGATTCCGCCTTTCTGAGCTCCTTCTCATTCCCCCTCACTTCCTTTGCTCAGATGAAGGTGTGGGAGAAGAACATGGCTCCCATTCGCACACCAGAGGACAGCCCTCGTCTCTTTGACATGGTGCGAGTGAAGGATGCGAGTGTACGACCAGCTTTCTACTTTGCCCTAAGGGACACCCTGGTGGCCCAGGATATGGAGCAGGCCACAAGGATGGCCTTCCAGAAAGACAGGCGCTGGAGAGTGGTAACCCTGAAGGGACAGATAATCGAGATGGCTGGTGGGTGGTCATAACTTTAACTGAATGATCTTTTATTCTCTAGCTTGTATACTTAATGGCTCACTGAAGATAGTAATAATGGTCTGGGTTGTTCTTCACAGGAACTATGACTGGAGGAGGAAGAGTATTGAAGGGCAGGATGGGTTCCTCTATTGGCACAGAGTTCTCCCAGGAGGAGGTGAGTGCAAAATCCACACATTAAAGTTCTTGGAGTAGAAAGTTGGTCCTAACTAGAATTGTATGAAAATTTTGAGCATTAAACACTTTATTCCTGCATTCTAATGAATTTTCTGCACCATTTTATGGTAATTTTCAAATTTTATTTATATAAAGAGAAACACAATATCACTAAATGTCATCATTTAGTGAGAAGTCTATCTGCCGGATATTCTGCTGTGCATTATGTTGTTGATCCGCTGGTGGTAACGTTATCCCCTTCAGACCGATTGCATGATGCATGTGAAAAGTTCCTGAAACACTTGATTGGACAGAAATCTCACCACAGATCCACACACGTTAACTTCAGTAGCTCATAAAGTGCAGCTCACAGTCTCAAACAAAACCGGTTGCATTAAAGGTTAAGGTTGCAAAACTCTACCAGCTACGTTACAACTCCTCACAGCTCAAGAAGTGCGGTTGATTATTCTCAGGGCATACAATTTGCTCTGTGAGTTTAATCTTATTAGTTATACATTTGTATTTGACAGCGTGTGAAAAATGCCATTTGCATGAGTCTCGCGAGACTTACGAGAATTCTCATCTCAACTTGATCTTGTGAAATCTTGTGACACCGCTATTCTTAACTGACCTGGAATTTAAAGCAACTCATATTTGGTGCAACTTTTAACTCAACTTTTTCTAGATGTGAAAATGTTTTAAATAAAATGTTATGCAACAAACCTTTTCAAAGAAATGGGTTAGATTTCTTCTTCTTACCGATTTTATCCAGAACTACTGAGACAAATTTTAAGGCATCATCATTAAGTTCTTAGTATCATAAAGCAGTGATGTTATTCACTCAAAGGAGACCTTATACTTTTTACTCCAAGTGGGTGAAGCAAGCTTCATAAATAACTTGTAATTCCTGTTGTTAGCCAGTAGTATTTAAGTTTTACTGTGAGCACATTTCCTAGAAGAGATTCTGAGATGCTGGATGAATATGGACCCTGCTGTCAGATAATCACCACAGCAGGCCATTAGTGTGGGACAGTGGTTCTCAAAGTGGGGTCCTTAGGGATGTTCCCAGGGGTCCCTGTCCATGAGTAATAAAATGATAGAATATGACTATTTTGGTCATGGGTTTCATACACTTTCTGTAATAAAACATCCAAAAGCAAAAATCCTGTCAGAGGGATGACCTTGACACAAAATCAGATGAAATGGGGGGGGTCCGTGGCTAATTTGTGTCAGTTTAGTGGCCACTGGCTTGAAATCGTTTGAGAGCCACTGGTGTAGGAGAGATGATGATTTTCATGTGTTTTTTGCAGCTTGACCGTATGGAGCGCAAGCTGAATGAGAAAGTGTTGAAGCTGCAGGGCTGCCAAGAGAGAAGGCTGCAGCTAGAGGAGAACGTCCAGCGCCTAGGGCCACAGCTCAGAGATATGAAGAACACTCTGGAAAAATACGCCAACAGCATGACTGTACAGCAAATAAGCCACTTCCTTTTCATTCACTGTGAAACAAACGTGTCGCTCTTAGCAAGCCTGTGTGACTGAGCATTTTCCTCCTTTCCTTCCTTCAGAGCCTAGCTGACCAGGAGGCTCACTTAAAACTTCAGATCAAGGAACTTGAGGCCAATGTGCTGGCTGCTGCCCCAGACAAGGCCAAACAGAAACAGATGGAGAAGAGCCTGGAGGCCTTCAAGAAAGGTGGGATCCCCCTGTAAACTGTGAAGGGAAATATTTTTAAATGTTGAAAACATTATTTATGTTCAATCTCATGTCAGACTAAGTTGTAAATTGTGGGTAAAATTACACTTAATCTGTCTAACTCCTTTCTCATTGTTTTCTTCATAACCTTCATAACCCTCTCTTGCTCTCTCAGATTATGAGGCAGCATCCAGTAAAGCAGGGAAGGTGGAAAGTGAGGTGAAAAGGCTCCACAACCTGATTGTAGACATCAATAGTCACAAGCTAAAGGCTCAGCAGGACAAGCTGGACAAGGTCAACAAGGAGCTAGATGACTGCTCCTCCACCATAACCAAGGCCCAAGTGGCCATAAAGACAGCTGACCGGTGAGAAAATAACGCATGTTTTTCATTGTTCACACACTTGTTGAGCCATTTGTAGCAACTAAGTTTGACTGTATTTGTTACGGTGTCTGATATAAATTGTTTACAAAACTGTCCTGAAGTCACAAAAGTATTTTAAAAACAACTTAATATATTATTATCAAGAGGACACACTGGTTTTATTGTTCTCTACAGACCTTTTAGTCAGTGAAGACATTTTAGTCATTATCCGTACCTGGTACTGTCCATCACTGAGGCATCCAAGATTGTCCACATAGTGATAGAGTTGCACAGACATATCTCCTGTTTATCACTAGGGGGCGACACTCCTTACCGGGGTTCTGGGTGCAGTTATAATCTGCATGTCTGACTCAGCAGAGAAGTAACTCTGTAGTTGTGCCCAACACTTAAGGATGCCAACATTTGTGTCAGGCCTGTACATCACATATTTACATTTACTCATTTAGCAGACGCTTTTATCCAAAGCGACTTAATATAAGTAGCATCAGCATACAGGAATGCTCACTAGACTCCCTTCTTCCTCCTATTGTTGTCATTGGTTTCTTTGAGATCAATGTTGTGGCAGCATCAACTAAAACGGACATCTAGTCATCAGTATCTATAGCTGGAACATTAATATTGATTGTGTGGGCAGGATAGCCAGGCAGGCATTCTGCTGGGACGTAAAGAGACAGCCTGTGTGAATGTGCGTCTTCCTTCATTTTAAATACAGCCTTGATACAGTTTCCAACTCAGTACTATTCTCCAACAGTGCTGCCACCACAGTTAGAAGGGCAAAAGATATTTTGTTTCATACAACCTTTGCAGTCGTGTTCGTAACTCTCCTGTAATGTTTGAATGGAGTCAACATGGAACTTGGAGAGGCATGTCCGCTCTAACCAGGTTCACTCTGAAATCCTCCATTTTGCCCTTGTATCCAGACTGACAGCCTTTTTCAAATTCTGCATTTTATTTCCTCTAATTCTTCCTGTTAGCCATTTTTTTATTATTATTTATTTTTGTATTAAGTGTTGTCATTTATCTGTATTGTGTATTGACTTCACAGGCGTGTCATATTAATTTGAGTAAGGGTAGTATGTATAAGCTACATCAAATAACTATTTTAACATTCTGAAAACAGAAATACATGTGCGTTTGGCTAAATTGAAATGTAGTGTAAGTGTTAATAAAGTGCAGAAAATGAGACAAAATAGGTTAATTGTGGTGAAAGCACGTGCAATATGTCCCATCAATACCATTTCTTACCTTACCTGAATAGCTGTAATACATGTGGGTTTTGACAATGGAAAGTGTGGGTTTACCATTTTGCAGCACTGCTGCTCATGTTACTCCTCTGTAGTTTCAGAGTGGGTTAACTGATAAATATCAGAAGTTCAGAAGTTGAAGAGCGGTCACTGAGCTGAGATCCTTGTAACCATATAGACAAGATGGTTGCTCTTCAGCAGTCATTCTAATAGTTTTGTTTTGACCTTATCAGTAATGGTTTCATTCAGACACACTGACCTCACTTACTGTTACCCTGACAGAGGCTAATCTTTGTCTTTTGTTGCTCGTGCACCCTCTGCAGCAACCTGAAGAAGTGTGAGGAGAGTGTGAATCGAGTGCAGGGTGAGCTGGAGGAGAATGAGAAGTCAATGGCAGAACTCACAGAACAGCTCAAGAAACTGGAAGATGAGGCCGGGGAGGTCATGAAGGCCTGTCAGGAGGCTGAGGTTAGCACTCTTTATTCACTTTGTGCTCATTGTTTTGGTTTTTTTTCTTACAGATTTTCACAGAACATTTACAGATATGTCATGTCAGATATATCCAAAAGTAGTTTCCTGTTCCAAGACAACATTCTTGACAGCAATTTATTATAAATCTGGTCTTCTTGCAATGTAGATAGCAAGGACTGCATCTTGGAATTTAAAAACTAAAGAGAACAGTTGCTGATTACCCCCAAAGGAAAATACAACAAACTGTTATGTGTTTAGTCTTTTTAATCAAAAAAAGTGTTTGAAGTGTTTCAAAGGTGCCTCTGTCCTGTATTGCATCCTGTCAAAACATTTTAAGTATGCAAGTGGTTTTCTATTGTATATCTGTGGGAATAGTTCAGAATTATGAAGCATTTCTGGGTTTAGTAACTTTTTTTTGCTTTAGCTTTGTAAAATCTCAACATCTAAATTTATTGTAAGTAAATTCTGAAATACCTTGAGTACCACTTTTTTTGTCTTGTCCTTCAGGCTGCACTTCCTGAGGTGCAGGAGCAGTATCAGGGAGTGTTGAAGGAGATAAAGTTGCTTCAGCAGAAGGAGCACGCACTGCAGGAGGAGTCTCTCAGCGTCCGGCTCCGCATTGAGCAGATAGAAACCACCATCACTGAGCACAACAACAAAATCAAACACTGGCAGAAAGAGGTGTGTGTGTGAGAGAATTCAAGTACAACTTGGGTTTTATTTATGGAACTGATTTTAGGAGCTGTTGATAACGATAACATTATACTTACCAAAGCTATTGTTGAGAACCGGGACCTCAGCTATATTTCTGAAAACTGGAACGGGGTAACAGACACGGTCAATAAACTCTTCATGTATGTAACGTTTCTTCCTTAATTCCTCAAAACAATGTACCGAAAATAATTTCATAATAATTCACTTCAGATGTTTGAAATAGTCGTTTCAGTTTTGCGGCTGTGCTTTTATTTGGCACTCTTCTATTTGTTAAACGTAAAATGTGAAACATGCTCTATAAAAATATATTTTTCAATTGAATTGTTGGAAGTTACAGATGGTTCTGTTCACATTGATCTGTAGGTAATGTGTGGGTATATGAATTATTTTTTGTTGTATCTTTTAACTGAATGTTAATCATTCTTGTATGTTTTTCAGGCCACCAAGCTGTCCCTTCATACCATTGAGGACAAGCCAGCAGAGGAACTTCCTGTTCTTACTTCTGCTGAACTTGCAGAAATCTCGGGGCCCAATATCATCATCAACAAGATTGCTGCGTTGGAGACCCAGTGTGCTCAGATGAAGCCCAACCTCGGAGCCATTGCAGAGTACAAGAAGAAGGTATGCACAAATTTGAACAGGGATCACTCTCTAACTTTAGCTGAGGTTCATAAGTTTTGCCATTAATTAACAAGGTACCCGCATGGTCTTAAAAATATTTAAAAATCAAAATAAGTATAGTTTTTCATTTACAAAGGTCTTAATTTTTTTTTGAGCTTTCCTAGGATTACACAAATACTGTAGCATGAAAAATGTTTGTAATGTTACAATGGACTTGCACGTCATCTGACTTCCTGTCTGGAGAGGGGTGTGGGCTCTTAATAAGACATCTTTTTCATTTTATTTTGTTAAAGTAAACACACACTTCACAAAGCAATTGTGTGTTAAAATTTTTTAGTATTATAATAAAATGATTTATTAAATTCAACAAGGCTACTTGGTAAATCTAGGGCTTAAAATCCATACTGATTTTCCATTATATTCTTCATACTTTCGCCAGTATGTCTGCAAAGTTGGCATTAAAGTGTTATTAAAAAGGTCTTCAAAAGTCTTAAATTTAATTTGGAGAACCACTGATCAGTCGTACACTGGACACATTTCTTCAGTTTACAGCAAATAAACATAAGAGGCACATTTCCTAGTTGAGTTTTAAAGTTTTCAACTAAAAAGAAAGTAAAGGGAAACTTGCTGGGAGGGTAATTATGAAACTATTTTGAAGTTATTAAAAAGGAAACGCACTCGAGCAACGATTTCAACATGTGTCACTGTGTGTTCTTAGGAGGAACTGTACCTGCAGCGTGTGGCTCAGCTGGACGAGATCACTACAGAGAGGGACTCATTCAAACGCGGTTACGAGGATCTGCGCAAACAGCGCCTCAACGAGTTTATGACTGGTTTCAACATGATCACAAACAAGCTGAAGGAAAACTACCAGATGCTTACACTGGGTGGCGATGCAGAGTTGGAGCTCGTAGACAGTTTAGACCCTTTCTCTGAGGGCATCATGTTCAGGTGAGAAATGAGAAAAATAGGTCAGAGACCAATGGCGCATTAGGTGGAATCCTGTCCTTTTGTTTGAGCACTTCTGTTTCTCACTCTTAGTGTGCGTCCTCCAAAGAAGAGCTGGAAGAAGATCTTTAACCTTCCGGGAGGAGAAAAGACCCTCAGCTCCCTGGCTCTGGTGTTTGCTCTGCACCACTACAAACCAACACCGCTCTACTTCATGGACGAGATAGATGCTGCTCTTGATTTCAAGAACGTCTCTATTGTGGCCTGTTACATTTATGTGAGTATGGATGTGTGTATTAGGCAATGAGACAAGCTGCATGGTGAAGTGTTCAAGATCTATCTCTCTTTTAAGTTCAAAGTACATTTTAGTAGCAAGGTGTTGTAACACGCAAGTCATGAAAAGCCCCATTAAGTGGCAAACAGCTGCTTAATTTTAGCGTCCTGGGGAAAGACACTGAATCCGAAGGCTGCTGATGGATGGTACAGTGATCCAACTAAAGAGCATTAGGCAGTTTTGTAAGAAGTATGGATCTAATCAGTGCAGTAAAAACTGACCGGCTCAGTGTTTCTGTTATGTAACACTGGAATAATGAAGGATTTCAGAAAAATCACCTGTTTTTGGGAGCTGGAGCAAAACAAAGTGCTAAGCCTTTTGACCGTTAGCCTCCGCTGTGTTCATTGTTTCTATAGGCTTTTGGATAAATGTTGACTTCATTCTTGCAGTATATAAAACTCAATTGAGATGAATCTCAAAATATTTTCTCATCTCTGCAGGAGCAAACAAAGAACGCTCAGTTCATCATCATCTCCCTGAGGAACAACATGTTTGAGATCGCTGATCGTCTCATCGGCATCTACAAAACTCATAACACAACCAAGAGCGTGGGAATCAACCCCAAGACTATCGTGTTTAAAGAGCATGATGCTGTCACTGCTTAAACCTGAACGGAATTCAGGACTGTCTTTGCTGTTTTTACTTTCCTTTTCACACACCTTTTTACACGTCTTTTTATTTTGTCCTTTACAATGAAATGCTGCTATTCTTTATAACTGTTTGAATCAATAAATGTTTTATGGTAAGATCTTTTCCTTAATGCAGACACACACACTTATAACCTTAAAAGTTTTGTGAATATATTTTGGTCAAGTATAAATATAATTTGTCTGTCAATTGTGGTGAATTCACAGTAGGCTATATTTAAAATAACTGTTTGAAAACAACTTGTATTAGACCAGCACAGTCATGATTGGCTGATGTGTGAACACTAGTAATATTCTGCTGAGGTTGCGATGGCTTGGACATATTTCACAGTACAAAGACAACTGTAGCTTGTATTAGTTAATTGAGTTCACTGCAACACTAATTGACTTGTACTGCTTCTCACACTGGCACACACACATACCTTTAGGAAAATGATGAATACTACAGAAACAAAGCATTGGAAGAAATGTATTATGACAGTTACAAGAAGTGAGAAATTTTAGAAAAATACACTACTATACTGCTGAAATACTGATCAAAGTGCTATTTGTTCTGTCGGATGCTTGCAGTAACATAAGATCCTAGTTTGTATCTGTGTACATAATATTTAGGAATACATACTGATATCTGACAGATATTCAACCTGGTGTTTCAGTAAGGAGGAGTTGAGAAAAATAACATTTGTGGGATGCACTGGTTAAACTTTTCCAAAGACTATACTCATTTAAAAATAGACTGTCAGTACCATTGTATTAAAAAAAAGAGCACTTTCTATTGTTCCTGGTGGAATTAGAGTCCAGTACTATAAGGCTATTGAATGAGGTGAGGTTAAGGCAAGGTGGTTAAAGGCACATCAACGGAGCCAGTCAGAGCTGTGCATCACTGCAACATGATCTGTGGACTCTTTAAGTCGGGTCCACTCACCATGCTCTACAGTTCACAAACAGCAAACAGTCGTGTGTAAGGAGATACACGTGTAGCTGTGCTCCTGTCCTGAGCTCTCTAACAACGGGGGAAAGTAACTGAATTGCCCCACTGCATGATAGGAAAGGCAAGTCTATGAACACTTCCACTCTACTTTTAACAAACCTTAATCTGTTAAAAAAAGTCCATTAGTGTGTGAAGTGTTTAACCTACAATAACAGACCACAAAGAGAAACAACACTACAATTCAATTTGTAAAAAGATTTACGGATACATAAACTGCACACATTTAAAAAGAATTTGACAGAAGTATTGTAATGTTTTCTGTGCAGTTCCCAAGCATGCAAATCACATCCCATGCTCTCCCTGGGCGGCATAGGCTCCCCTGAATCTTTGAAGTGAGACTGAAGGGAAAAATTCACAGACTAGAAATAACTTCATCTGTTTTAGTTGAATGAATATTAATATTGTTATATTAAATTCTATCATTATTATTACGTAAATGTTCCCTCAACCAGCCTTGAATATCTCATTGCCTGAATTTTCAAGTTCAGGAAGAGTTCCTGCACTGCAGTCTATTTACTCCACTGTCTTTACAGAAGATTTGATATTGGTCTAAATCTAAAATACTTGTTTCGTTGTGAAGCTGACAGCAAAATCTTATGTTCCCTGTTTTGCAAAATCATGAGTGGCAGGAGTCTAAAAGGGATTTAGGTGGATTTCTCCTTCACTACGAGAAAACAAACGTAAGACTTTCTCAGCTTCTAAATGAAAGTCTCTTTCAGTTGGATGTCAGAGTTTTAATTAAAGCCACCAGCTGTTGGAAGGCCTTTTCACCCACAGAGGAGAGGTGAGAGCTCCATCTCTCAGCGGTGGCCTCCATCATGGTGTATGCTGACCCTGCCGTGTCCCACACAGTTGTGATCAGTTCGCCGCTCAGACCGTGGAGTAACTGACTGAACCGAGAGAGCAGAGAGAAGCCGAGTGACGCCCCTCCGACCGGGTTAATCCACAGCGCTGTCAGCAGCAGCAGCAGCAGTAGCACCAGCAGCACCACAGAAGAAAAAGGCTGCAGCTGACACCACGTGTTCTGGACCCAGCTGTCGGACCGATCCCTCACTGCCTCCACTTCCACACCAGTCTGCACGCTGCCGCATCTGGAACAACAGCACACCTTGGGGACAGGTGCTTCCTCCAGGCTCCCGATGGTCACAGCTGGCCAGTGCTGCTGGAGGTGCTCTGCTGCCCGCGGGGTGACGGAGAGGTTTATCACTGAGGGCAGAGGGGTTTTAATAAACTCCTCCACCCTCTCTCTGAACAAATGCACCTGCTCCAGGAAGACCAGCGGCGAGTCCTCCTCATCTACTGACGAACCCAAGGACACCAGGTCCAACTGTTCTTCCTGCAGGAAACGAGACCATTATCATTAAGGCACGCCAGTGGTGTTGAAACGATTAATTGAGTCAGCAGACAACAGAAAATGAATCCACAGTCTGATTATCAATGAATTGTTTGTCAATTATTAAACAAAAATAGCTTGTTTCTGCTTCTAAATAAGGGTTTGCTGCTTTTGTCAGACAAAACAACCAATGTGAAGATGCCACCTTAGGCTCCACTTGTGATGGACATTTTCCATTAGATTCTAACATTTTATAGACTAAACGACAATAAAGGAAATCATTTTTAGTTTCGACTCTATACACCACAATATAAAACACACTGATTTTAACCACAAAATGTCCCACACCAATTTCCAAGATAATAAATACAAGTCAATGCAGCATTCATGTCATTACAGAGCTGCTGTAATTACCATATAATGGCACTAAATAATTTAGAGGTGCCTGAAAACCAAACAAACATGGAAACACACCTGTAGCTCCTTCACTGTGTGGATGAGCGGGTCGTAGGCCCGGGACACCTCAACACCAGCTTTATCCAGAGCCTCCAGGTAGGCGTGTCTCTTCCTTGTCAGCACCGCCTCCAGTGTCTGAAAAAACTGATTGACCTCTTGGCGGTCCTGCCTCAACAGACCCTCACAGCGGGCCTTCTCCTGCTCCAGCTGTTCCCCCAGCTCACACACCTAACAGAGGATGAGGGGAACATGCATTATATGATTATCTTTAGTTTAAATTTCCATATATCAGTTGCACATGGGTAGCTCAGTGTCTTTCCACATGACAATCACTAGCCATATTGACCAGATTCTCTACCTGTGCCCATCTACACTCTGAGAGTTTGGCCAGCAGTAGCGACGGGGTCTGCTTTTCTCTGATGAACGCTGCCTGCAGGTCGTCTATGGGATGGCCCTGGTGCTGTCCGACAGTCAGACACAGCCCGCAGATCAGCTGCCGGTCCTGGATGCAATACATGTTCAGAGGCTGCCTGGGATGCTCCTGACAGGAAGGGGGTCGCGGCTCGCTGTCACTCTGGTACTGAGACAGCAGATGAGCGAACAGACATGCAAGACAGATGAGCACAAACTGAAGCAGCAAAAAGACTTGCCATATAAAGATGATTTCAGACTGATGCGTAATGAAAGGGTAAATGTTTTTCTGGTTGAACACAAGTGATTCTCTCCTACTTTCTCGATGATGGCCCGCAGAGATACGTTGGTGGGCAGAGCGTCTACGCCCGCGGGGGGCAGCTCCACCACGCTGCGACAGTTGGGGCATTTTAGCGGCAGGCGGAGGGGACGCCAGATGGAATAGTTGGTGGACACCTGGAGCAAGTTGTCCAAGCAGGTCTTACAGAAGGTGTGTGAGCACGGCAGGACTCGAGGGTCAGAGAACAGTGAGTAGCACACAGAGCACGTCAGGTCCTCCTCTAGGGTATCCATGTGGAGACAAGAGGCCCGGCTCAGGACAGCAGGATGGATGAAAAGCTACGTGTTGCACCTGTTCAGCAGAATACATTAACTTGCTGCAAATGTAAAGTGTATATAACCTGGTCACTACTGGAAGTCGATCAACAGAAAATGTATCACAATTTTGATAATCATCATAGTTTCATTAATTTTACAAGCAACACTTGTGTAATGGTTTGACATATGACAATAAAGTGAATATATTTGGGATTTGGATTGTTGGTCAGACATAGGACATTTTGTGACATTTTCCAGACAAAATTATGGATTGAGAAAATATTCTGCAGATTTTTTTTAAAAAATCTGTAGCTGCAGCAGCCCTGATTGGGTTAAGTCAAAAAACAATGTCCAACACTTGGGTGTGGCATTTTCATGACTGTGTAAAACCCATTTTGAGTTACCACAACAGTCCTATAATGAGTGTTATAACCTCAGTGGCCATTTTATTAGGTACTCTAACAAAGTCTTCTTTTATGAAGTTAATTAATGGTGACATTGACCGATATGTTTGAATTCAATTATATGTTTAAAATAATAAGCTCAACATTATAGGCATCATAAAGTAGACTTTATTGTAGAACTACTGTTGGATGACAATAGACTGTATAGGTGTAGCTAATAAAGTGGCCAGTGAGTGTATGCTTCCCCTATTAGTAGTAGGAGGTTTAACTAATAGTGATTATGTCATTCAACTAAGTCTAACAAGCATGTGTGGAAGAGCAGATCCTGTACTGGAAAAAGAGCCAAAAAAACGGCTCAGCTCCTATTAAAGGATCAGTTATATTGGAAGGGAGGGGGTGCTCTCTCCTCTAGTTACAGCCAGCATCGCAGTGACAATAGGAGGCCTCATGCCAGCACCCACCCAGTCCCAACATGCACATGCACAGACACACACTTTGTGGTCAGGACAGGCTGCTCAGTTGTGCAACTGACCCCAAAACCTGAATCATTCATTGGAGTCAAACTGCAGCCGATCAGGCGCCCAGATTCAAACAGGTAACGGGTGTCCAGATGAATCCTAGCAATAAAGCTCATTGTTAAGTTGATTTAAGCCATTTCCACACCATGTATTTTTAAAACTTGACACCGTTTTCCTCTTTACTGTGAATATTCCGCGACGTTAGTTTGACGTGTTATGTTTGAAGGTGACGTTAACTGCTGCGTCCGTTTTACTCTTCATATTCTTCATTGTTTTGTTTGTTTAAATCGGGGACAATAACACCGCCTGTCACTGATCTTTCACATGATAACCAAATAACTTTACACACGTTGTGGTGTCACGGAGCGTAATTTTGGCGACATCTCAAACGAACAGAAAATGTTGTCTCCTTTTTATATTTTATATAAACTAACTTGGCTCTCCCAAATACTAGTAACGTCACCTTAACCACATTACACTACAGTTGCCACACTTTCAACAACCTGGTAACCGTTTCATCATGTCTTCGTTTTAGTAACACAAGGTAAACTTTTTATAAAATTTGTTTAACGTGAGAAATCTTCGGTTAAAACTCACCGTCTGCTCGGAGCAAAGTGTCTGCCCAAAACAAAGCTTTCATTTCCTGTTCCTTCTCGTGCTGCTTTCAAGTGTTATGAGTAATTTCCTATAGCTGAGAACTGAAGGAGTATTCAACGTTCAGAACGCATTCAAATGCTAGTGTAGAAAATACGAAAACGTATGTAATGTTTGACGTTTTCAGACTTCAGTTGATTTTATCTGCTTTTCTTTCTGCAATATATAGTTAACCTATGTACCGCCTTAAATTATTACATATTGGCGCTATGGGTCGTTATGAATGTACTCCGCCCCTGTATAACCGCCACATTTCCGACAGGTGCCCAATGCATCATTTCCATTTTCCCGCAGAACGCATGCGGGTAAACGGTTTCCCTGGCCAATCAGGCTACGCTATTTCTCGATTTGAAAACAAGCTCAACCGTTGAGAAACGAAGGCAAATGGCTGTTCGACATATCTTTAAAAAAAACAAAACAAAACAAAAACTTAAGCCCAAAATGAATAATCACACCACTTCTTCACAACAGACCACACACACACACAGTCTCTCAATTTGGGTTTCACTATTTATTTTCTCGAAGACAACCTACCTATCCCGTCTCCCAAAAGATTTTTTTTGGGTAAACCACTTTTTTTTTCTTCCATGTCATAACTTTAGATTTGAAACCACATGTTTGCTAACAAGGAATGCTGCAAAAAATACCCCTATGTTCAACAGAAGGTGTATGAGCACAATGTGTAATCATTTACTACAGTGTTTGAATTTAACACAAAAAGGTAAGGGTAAGCAAGGGTAAGCTTGTACACCTAGCTGGTATAAGAGGAAAGAGGAGTATGGGGCGAAGGACTCTGAAAGGTACTAAAGGTACAGCAAACTTGTTCATGGGTTTATTTATTATTCAAGAGAACCCACTTAGGACAACTCCAGTCTGACATGTGGGACACCCTTTGACCTTGAGAAAAGGGACGTTAAACTCCCTCTTAGTTTAGCCGAGATACATAAGCAGATTCAGATTTACCGCTGCTCCTGAAATAAAGTCATTATTTTCTCAAGTATCACAAAAAAGCATCATTGGATTACTCTAGAAAGACAACAAAGATTGTGGTTGAGTGATGCATATTGTAGAGGTGGTTGGCAGGTCAAAACCTATGAACCCGACCAACACACCTTCAGAAAGATTTCAGGCCTCACTTTGCAGTACATGTGCAAAACCATAGATTATTCGGAAACTAGTGGGGGGTAAGGGAAGGGGAAACATGTAACATTTAAGCACAGTTTTACTTAAAATGAAAATTACACTGTATCCACAGCCTAAGGAAACTAAAATACCCTAAAAAATAACTGTGCTATAAGTTTAGTACATGCAAAGGTTATGATTCACAATCCTACGTGAAATGGCCATTGTTTTCTTCTCCCTTGGTGATAAGTCATAGCTATGGCAACAATACTGCAAAGCAGTGATTTTGCAGAAGGGAAAGTAATGAAGTGTCACAAGGGGAACAGGTCATTTGGTTGTCTTGATTATAGTGATGGTGTCAGAATTTCACAGCATCAAGCCCATGTCTGGTGCGTAGGTTAGGGTTCTGGTGTGAGGGAGGAATACGATCGTCGTCAATCACCTTTACAGAAGCAATGAAACTAAAAGCTGAAAATTAAAAAAAATATCATAAAAAGGAACACACTGGAGGCAAAAAGAAAAGCCCAAAAGCCACCAAATGCATCTTAATACAATGCACTGCTGCTCCACACCTACCAATAGCATTGTCCAGTGTCAATTAATACTAACTTAAAAATAATTCAAAACAAAATAATAATCCTTGTGATGACGATGATTTTTTTTTTTTTCATATCCAACGTTCTTCCTTTCAGGGACTTGAGGATCAGCCTCTCTTTCAAAGGCAGAATTTTCTTTCCTGAAACCTTAGCTAACCTCATTGTTGCGTTTCTCATTTTTGTTTCTCTTCAGATGTTGTATTCATTTTTTTTTTTATTCCCTCCCGTCTCTGCATGCGTTCTCACCCAGTCTTGCATACTCCCAGTCACGCACGCAGCCAAGCACACACAACTCATCCGTCCATTCTCTCGCACATGCGACACGCGCAGCCGGACTCCTGGCCCCGCCCATCAGGGGGAGAGGATGGTGCCCTGTTGGGGCGTTTCGTTGGAGGAGATGAACCTGGCTCCTCAGCACTGAGTCCAGACATTCATACACAATGGGTCCATTCACACACATGTCTGATAGCGTGGCCGATTGGGGGAGGGGCACATTGAGGGTGGCACCCTCTCTAGTCGGAGGACCGCAGAATTGTGATGGTTCGTGGTTCATCTCAGTTCATAATTAAAGTTATATTCATTGCTGCATTTTGTTGTATTAAGATCTCTTGATTTCTTATTTTTGGATGTCCTTGGTTCTCCCCGGGCAGACATCGAGTTTTTTTTTTTGTTGTCATTTGAAGTAGTTTTCCGAAGACGACAGCTCCAATAACAGAAGTTATGTCAGCATGTCTCTCAACGCATTCGATGTAGATGTTTTTGCTTTTTTTGCAACATGTAGCCACTCATTCTCACTCGCACCCACTCGCCATCTCAAACTTCATTTGGGCTGGTTCCCCTGGAATGCCAAATGAAATCCACACATTTTTCTCTCAGATAAGATGCAGCCATGGATCCCACGAGCCAAGCACAATGGATCAAATTTCTCACACTCTCGCTCTCTTTCGCTCTTTCTCTCCTAATTTTTTTATGTTGAACAGAGTGCTGCATCGTGAACAAAACTCCAGAATACCCCAGATGCCGTCTAGAACTGGAATCCCTCGGCTGGCACGTTGGCTGAGTTAAAGCCGTAAGTTCCGCCCTGGATGGCCTCTGGGACCAGGCTGGTGTCTTCATCAATCTGAATGAAAGGACGAAGCAACAGACTGTTAGCAATGTACAGCAGATATCACAGTAGATCAATCACTGGTGGAGTTTATTGCACCATGAACCAATGTTTGGGTCAATTACAGGCAAATGTCACCTTTAGCTTGGGAGTTATCATTTGATCTTGATTGTATATCTTCAACATAATGTGATGGTACTTTTTTAAAAAGTATAATACTCAATGGTTACGTCACTCTAAACCTTGTAGTGACAAAATCAACTTTACTAATGTCTGCATTCACATGTCACTTACATCATCAGATGAGAAGAACTGATCAATAATTTCGTATGCCAATTTGTAGATATCTTCATTTTCGTGATTCTGCAGTTGCTCCACTTTTTCCAAACCTGAGGAACAAAAAACAACAAAATTATACATTTTCACACTAATCAATCACGCATGAACACCTATTGAAAATTAATACAAAACACGGTAAAAACCTTGATGGTTCAAAGGAGAACTTACCTCCACATTCCTCAATAAGGTTAGCAATCGTTTCAGCCTCATCATCTGCCATCTTGAGGATATTGCTGAGGCCGTCGAGAACAACCTGTACAACCTGCGCATCCTTCACTGTCAGCAGGTTGCAGAATGGGGGGATCACCTGCTTCTCAATCAGGTGTGCCACCTGTAGGCAGGCAGAGAGACAATGAGGAAGATCAGTAATCTGAGACATACTAGAAAAGAACAGAATGCTTCATCAACAGAGTTTTGACATTCTCCACTTCAAATTTACAGTTTTTGCTGATTTTCTTAGTAGCATCTGAATATTTCAGTATACAATTTAAAAGAAAGCCAATAAAAGGTTTACCAATAGAAGTCAACTCAAGTTTTACAAATTTGATGTCTAAATTTATAGTTTCAGTAAAGTAATTTCTAATTCATTCTTTCTAATTCAACGTCAGAAAAACTACTCATACATATTGTGAAGTTGATTTCAACCACACTGACCATCCCACGTGTCCACAATAATGCCTCAGTTTTTTTTTTTATGATTTAATTTAATTTACAAAATGTTGCTTATGCTATAATCAAAGATCAAAAATTCAACAATATTTCTTTTCTTTTTGCTGAAAGGGCAGCTGAAAAAAGTTGAAGCCCACAGCTGTGAGAGTAGGTTAATGAGTGATTTGTTTACCTGATCTTTCCTCCCACTTATTGTCAGGTTGCTGATGGCCCAGGCTGCTTCCTTCTGAGTGCCAAAGTCACCCTAAAATAAAATATATATTCACTGTGAGCAATACATATATTTCCATATACGCTCTCCAAGAGTACTAATATATATGATATGCTTGTATTTCACACAGTTTATAAAGAGCGATGGATACACACCTTGTCAAGCAGGTGAATTATCATGGGAACTAGCTTGGCGTCAATGACAGCCTGCACCTGCTGCTGGTTGCCTGCTGTGATGTTGGACAGGAACCACACTGCCTCCTACAGGACAAAAAGCAAAAATCCAAGAGTAAGTGAAAATACTATTGAGCTGGGCAGCTGAACCATGGAGGCTTAAGTGTATACACAAAGACTGTCACACCATCAGCTGGAGTAAAAATTTTGCCTCCTTAAAAATTTGATTATAATGAAATATGATGGTGTGAGCATAATGCTACTTGAGGGCTAAAACTTGTTAAAAATAAGCTTTTGTTTGTGAACTGGATCAGAACCCAGAGGTCCACTCAGAGTTTGACCTCTGGTCGAGACTCGAGTGCTGTGGGTGGGGCAAGGGTGGTGTTGAGGCTCTAATCATCGTCCAGGTCACAACATGGGGCCTCACTTTCTAGTGACTGGTCTCAGATGCACTCCGATATCAGCAGAGACACATGGTCTTCAGCACCCTCTAGCCACCAACCCATAGTATCACACATTCAATCACACGCACACAGACAACCCCCCCAACCCCACCCCGTCTCACTAACTAACCAGCCACTGACGTCCTCTTCGTCTTCTTCATGGTCGCGATTCTCAATGTTGTGAATTGCTGCAAGTAGCTATCTGTCCCGTCTAGACCTTCCACACAGCATTCGCACTTGCACCAAGTCTCTGATTTCATCACTTCCAGACTACACATCTTTCAGTTCTTTGAGATCTATGAGGGTTGTGTACATGCGTAGGAGGAAGAGAACAGGAGCATGTATTACCTTGTTGATTTTTTCCTTCGGGTGTGTAAGAAGTGCAGGGAAGTGGCCAAGAGCGTCACAGTTAAGCACCACCTGGGTCTGTTCATCTGTGCCAGTCACTATGTTCCCAACGGCCCTCAGGGCAGCGGTCTGAATGTGGGATGGAGTGTAAAATTGTTATAATATATTTTATATATAGATTGCTCTTCTTAGATGCACGCAGCTGAAATCCAGAAGAAGTCTCACTTGACATGCAGTTCTGTAATGTAAAGTACAACTAAATACCAAATCGTTTTCGATCTAATACTAAGCACTCGCTTTATACCTGAACTTTGACCTCCTGGTGACTGAGCAGGGGCACCAGGTGAGGAACGATGCCAGAGTCGATGACCATTTGGATCTGCTCGTTCCCAGCGTCAGTCAGATAAGACAGAGCCCAAACTGTGTCTACCAAGATCTGGTGGCAGCAAAGAAGAAACTAATAAATACATTTGTCCTTCCTGTACACCTTCTTAACTAATAATTTATTAGATTTATTTTGTGGGATTATAGCACTGTTAATAGTTAAGGGAGGCCCAAGGCACCACAGCTTGCTTTAAAAAAGTGCAAAATCAGTATACTCACGCTGACATCAGTGTGGTGGATCAGCACGCAGAGAGCTGGCAAGATCTGAGAGAAGTGAAAAGAGGAAAAGGCATGAGTACAAAAACATCAACAGGGTTCCCATGTGATCTACAAATGTTTAATAATAGAGATAGCTGCACAACCTGTATTCTGCAATAACCGTTACACTTTAATTATTTCATCACATAGAAGCAACACACTAAAGTTCCTCTTTTTTAAACCAGCTACGGTAGACCACTGATGGAGCTCTTCTTCTCCGCTTCCCTCGCCCTTTCCAGACAGCTGGAGTCAGAGTGCCTTCACTTACATGGAGAAGCGATGCATTCGCAGCAGGTAAAGTTAAAATTCTCCTGCGGTAACCATTTTTGTAGTTTGCAACACATCCTGTAAACATGCACTCACCATCAGGCCTAAAGATAAGAATGGATTTTATACACTGCTCTTAGTTCACAACTATTTTATTTAATTAAAAAGACATCTTTCTAGATCCAAGGTGTCCAGGACGGACCTGACTTCAGTGCCCTGAGTAAGATCCTTGTTAGATTGAAACATTTTCCCTATATTCCTAAAATAATCAGCCAGTATGTAGCATTCCTCTTTTATTTTCTCACATGGTGGTGGCTTTTCTAGATACATTCACCTTTGGGAATTTAGACTGTGTGTGAGCCCTCACTGGCTTCCTATACATAAACACTGCACACAAACCCAAGTACTGCCTTTCCTTAAACAACCAAGTAAGCAATCTAGCATATATACATAGGGCTGCATCTAACAAATATTTTCATTGTCAATTATTTTCTTTGAAAAATCAAAAAGTTGTTTTGTCTATAAAATGTCAAAAGATTGAAAAATGTTTTCACTCTTCATCCAAAGCACAAATATATTTAGTTTGCTGTCATGGAGAAGAAAAGAAAGCAGAAAATATTCTTTAAGTTTGACTTTTTATTCCTTAACAAATTAAAAAATGATTAAATGATAAATTGATTGATTGCAGCTCTATATGTATGAACTGCTCACTCATTCTCGCCCTCTACACACATACACACCTCCTGGATGGTTTCCATGGGTGGCGGAGGGTCCTTGTGGCGGCAAAGATTGACCATGACCCAGGTGACATTGCGTAGGAAGGTGATGGGGATGGAGGGACTGATGAAAGAGAGCAGGGGCTTGACCACACTCAAGCTGATCACATAGTCTCTGCATTGAGGACCATCACCTGGAGAGAACACACACAAACACACAGATGGAGTGCATGTTGTCTCAGGCCTGACTGTGTTTATTTCTAACATACTCAAGTTCACACCAACAGGGACTCACCTATGATGTTGCCCAAGGCCCAGACAGCCTGTTCGCACACATTCTGGTGAGGGGAGTGAAGCAGCCTCAGGAACAGTGGCACTGCATCTACACAAAAGAAACATATAGGTGTCAATTACATAACAGAAATCTCATAGTCTGACATGTGTTCCCTTAATTCAGGTACAACACTATGTTCACATCATTTATAAACAGACCTAGTCGGAGATATAAATGGGTATACTTTAATCATCTGATAATACATGAAATGAAATGACCACTAGGGAGTAGGGGTGTAAAGGTACATGTACTCATCCCAGACCATTTTGGTACAGGACTTTCGGAACGGTGCACATGTGCACCGAATGCAGTCTTTAACGTCGTATATTAGGCTGGTTTTGTGTGTGGAACATACTTAAATTCCGAGTTTCCACACGGACATATTAAGTGGCAGAACAAGTATCCACCTTGTAGCGCTACAGTGCTACACAAGCAACCGCTTTAGCCCAGCCTCTCTTTAACTAGCGACTTAAGCATCATGGCCAGTACAGAGAAGCCAGAGCTCGAAAACCTTCCCTCATTGTTAAGGTCTTCTGTTTGGGAACTCTTCGGTTTCCAGTGAAAAACAACAACGGACAAGTCCAAGAGATGAGAGCAGTGGGCCAACATTTCTCAGTAGTGATCAGGTTTGTTCATGGCAACACGTCAAAACTGCTAACTCACTAATGGTATGACACGAATGAGAACATCACTGCAACTGGCCTTCAAGCTGAGATTGATAATGCTCATAGACGGAATAAAAGAATAAGAAGAATTCTGCACTGTAATCCATATTATTAAATTTTTCAATATGCAATGCCATGCTATTTATTAGCAGGCTGTGTGAATACATTCATTTTTTTAAAAGTCATTTTTAGACGCAACACCCGTTAAACATAATTTCATAAAAATTTTGTTTGGCAAGTAAAAACTAAGGAAAGTACTAAGGACTATCCAGATAATTCAATATTTTATTAGAACATGTGCTAGAAACATTTCCATTTGTCAATTTGCAATTTGCCAATGTGCATTTATGCTGTACTTTCACCTTGTTCAAAATGTCAACTGATTATGTGATGTGAATGTAAAACAGGAAGCAAAGGCTGTGAGCGCAACAGCAACAATCAGCATTTCCAAACACAGTAAATGTGCAGTTTTTATTGATTCATAACTATCCACCAAACAGATAATCAAATTTAATAGTGATATATTAATTTTAACAAACATGGACATGTTTAAATGCAGCATAGAACTGCCCACAACCCCCAACATAAAAATCAACACTTAGTGGAGCATCCCAAACAAAACAGCAAAGATAAGAAAGATACATCAAAAAGAAAAGAAACAAAGAAAATCAAGAGAAAGAAAATCATGGTGTGTCATGATACGATGGCACTTACTGGACTGGACCACAGCTTGGGTCTGCTCTGAGGTACCAGACGCAATGTTGGTTAGAGCCCAGGCAGCCTCAAACTGGAGAGATGGGCTGTAGAGAGGCGAGAGATGGACGAAGGCCACAGAGGCAACAGTAAGAGTGAGTGTGACTGGGCAGGGGCGTCAAACAGTAAATGTATTGCTGATGAGTCATTTATATTTCTGCCAATACTGGAAAGTGAAAACTGGAACACATTTACATAGCTGCTACACCGTGCAGATATAGGATGGGCTAAACCCTGCTGGTTCATTTGCATAACTTTGAAGTGTACATAAACTCAACATGATTCGAAAAAGGGGCTAACTTGTAATGTAATTATCGCACAAGTGTGATTCAGCGATACATGCGGACAAACAGAATTACTGCAAGCTTACTTGTCATCTCTGTCCAGGCAGTGGACCAGTATAGGAAGGATCCCAGACTTAATCAGGTCATCTATGGGAGGGTTACGGTCACTGGACAACAACTTCCTATAAAAACAAAAGACGAAACAAAAGACCATTACTCACACACTCATACTCTCTGAGCTTTAGCTTTACTGACACATACCAACAACAAGAACCAATTACACAGAGAGAAACATCTAAAGTATGTGACATATCTACACACTGAAAGTAAATTACTATCAGTGATGACAGAAGGCTACTTGTGTTCACATACACACTATTGGGTACAGCGTGATGGCATCTTCAGTGTCAAGACAAAGACAAGACAAGGTAGTCTTCAATGGAAAATAATAAGAAAAAAAATACTGGATTGTGAACATGTTTCATGAGTGCAGCTACTGGAGGCTGCACCTAACCCAACTTCAGGAGGGCTGAACTACCGAGCTGCAATGCCATTTACACTGTCCATTAATCAGAGGAGGCTGACGTACTGTAAATCATCCATGTCTAACCAAGCTGCAAAAATATTCAGGCCCTTAAATTTCAACACTTAACTGTATTTCGCAAGAGGCCATCAATTTTAATCAGAAAACCTCTTAAGACAAAATATTTGTGTACTGGTGCAGAAACTCTGGTTCACAAATACCAGATGAAGCAGATGTGAAGCTGGATTACATTCAAACTGTTATTACTTAGTTGCTGTACTTTATACATAGTGAAAATAAGATTTGGGTGGAATTGGCAATATTAACATCATGATAATCATGGCAGCATTGTCTTGATATTGATGTGACAATTTTACTATTTCACATGTCAAAAAGGATCACTGATATTCATCGAATTCAGTTTACAAACGGAGAATTAAAACGAATACGATCTCCGTCCACACCAGCATTTTAGTTGCGTTTTGGAGTTGATCTCCGTTTACATTAAAACGACTAAAAACGCACAGCTAGGAGCTGTTCAGGTACACTGGGCATGCACATGCCAGTGTAATCATGAAGCAGATGGTCTATTACGTAGTTACAGAAGATTTGGCAAAAGAATAAATACATACAGATTAGGCATCAGACCAATTTTTTATGCAATAAGGAGCTGGGACTGTTAATGAATGTAACATGGGAGTGTGGCGGCGCAAAACAGACTGGGAGTCACCGCCAAGTAAATGGCGACATGCACATTAGGCAAATAACTGTTATTTGCACCATACATAATATTTTAATAAAATACAAAGTCTAAAACCCAGTCAGTAGCATCGTGTTTCTGCTTGTCAAGACCCAATCAGAGAGCTGAGCGTAAGCGGCTGCATCATTGTTTCTAAAATACTCCGTTTTGGCCTGTCTTCACTAAAACGCCCTATGGAGTTTTGAAACGTCAAAACGGGTCGGCAGCGTTTCCAAACTTCTCTGTTTTAGGTTTTCGTCTGGACGGGAGGTGCAAACGTAGCAGGTGGTCTATGTTTTAATTCGAAAATGCAGTAGTGTGGATGTAATCAGTAGTGTGTGAGGTGTGCGTGTTCTTACCTGGCAGCCTGAACAGCACTGAGCTGGACGCCCTGGTTATCACTGGTGGCATTCTAAAAACACAACACATACAAGTCATACACTTTTACAATAATAAGTTATATCCCTGGAATGTGTATGCTGTCAAATAGATGTGAGCAATAATTTTAAAAAAAGTCAGCCAGTTTCCTATTAACAAGGTATTACTATAAAAAAATAGGCTAAGTTTGGAGGACAGGAGTTAAACGCATATACTGTCCATAAGATTCTGTAGAAGAAAAGTAAATACATTAAACATCCTACTTACTTGTACTATTGCTTCAAGAGAGGTGTTTTGCTGAAAAAGAAAAACAAATGTCAAGTCATTAGTCTAGAATCATGCTTTGGCACACGTTAGTAAACACACACACACACAGTGTGTGATGTTAAGAATTTCAAGATGATCAGTGACAGGTAACTCTTAAACCACTGTGTGTGTGTGTGTGTGCGTGTGTGTGTGTGTGTGTGTGTGTGTGTGTGTATATATAGTGCCCACCAGACAAAATCCATCTGACTACTCCAACGAGTACCAAATGAGAGCGAGCAGACATCTGTTAGCTTCTTGCTCTGCAGTAAAACTGATTTTGTGTGTGAAGCTGACAAAGCAGGAATAAAGGAATAAAAGGTCACCAAAGCGCTACTGAGAGCGGTGAGGGGAGGCTGGTGATTGGGGAAAAATCAGGACAATGTAGTGACTTGCACTCTCACTTGAACCACTATGGTGTAACAGTCAGCAGGCTGGACGTGCAGGCCAGCATTCAACATGACAACTTGCCAATTGGCAACCTCGCCTGATGCCCTCTCCCGGGGGTTCAGAGCCCAATGTAGGCTGCCTCTGGTGGGGACTTTTCAACTTTCAATCAAGCGCTGACCGTGACTGCAGCCCTATTAAATAAAGTTGGCCAATGCCTCCGATAGTCAGCAGTTGCAGCTGATTTCCTGTGTAAATACGAATCTGCATACAAGAATATGTGTGTGTGTTTGTGCACTTGAAGCAGATTTATATTTGTGTATTTACTTTCCATGACTGAAAACAATTTAAAAGAATACTGAGGGAGTGTGAGGCTTTGTGAAACATCTGATACATCAGAAAAGAGCACTTATATTCTAACAAGTTGAGCATGTCCAATTCAATTTAAAAGAGAAAACCACAAAATGGGTAAATAAATTTAAGCTAATGTCTTTAAGGCAATACAACTAATGTGTTATTTTAGACCAACAAAACACACACACACACACAGTGGTCATTAGATTGTTAAGTATTTAAACTGTATTGGCCTTCACTCTTTTTCATAAAAGCCTCTATAACGTATTGCAGTGAATCAGAGCAGCATGTCATTGTTGATATATTGTTAAGCAGCCTCTCACTACCACAAGGTAGTTACTGTGATTGAATTGCTGAACTGCTGAGTGGCCATTTTAATCCAGGAATGCCACCAAACCTTTTAGTGATGGCAGGATTCTTGAACAATCTATTTTCTGTGACGATGTTAGCCTAAAATATGCAGGGAATATTGAAGGGATGACTACTGAGACATTTACTGTTGAGCTTTAAGATTCATTTCGAGTGGTATATAAAACAACTGTACCGATCTGAAATCTCCATCGACATCAGAGTCCTCACAGATGTCCTCATGGGGCACATTTCTCCTCTTCAGAAGGTGCTCGTCTCTTTTGTTCTGTAATAAAAGGGAACAGAAATATCACTTAAATATCACAGAAAGTCATGATGATAAGAAAAATGCAGCATCTGCCACTACATTATTTCAAAGATAAACAGCAGATAAAATACCACAATTGAATGTAACTGTAAAGGTCAGTTACTAAAAATCATTGGGTGTTTGTGGTAAGCACAATAGAACAAATGTATTTACCTTTCTGAGTTCCACCACCACCTCAGTCCTCTGTCTTCTCATAGTCTGTGGGTGAGAAAGCATATTAACATTATAATACAACAAGGACATTAAATCCCAACCTGCCTTTGCCCAAAGAGTGACACCAGTCACAACAATAAATCTAGGTACAGTCTTGAGATCAGGATAGAGTTTGTGCGACTAAACCTGATCAGCAGTATCAGTCACACATGGAGAACTAAGTCAGAATCACACACAATGTATATGACAGCACCTAAACCCACTTATGAGTCTGACTTAATATGACTCAGCTGAAATTACTGCAAGACCATTTTATGTGCCTTAACAAGACAGCTAACGTCCTTATTCTGTGATATATAGCATTTTTATTTGTGTTCTTTCCAACAAAAATCATACAACAGATACAATAATGGTAGACTCAGTTGCCAATTTGTTAGGCACTGCCTTCATAAAGATTACAATATCCAGTTTTGGTTGTAACTGCTTTAGGGAGATGCCGATAATGATTTGCGGTCTTTATTCAACACTGTATCTTGTTCAGTTGTAGTGCATTATATGATGAGTTACTTCCAATATTTAGTCTACCAGCACTGTCATACATGAGCCGGACAAAAAGTATTTGTAACACTTATCAGTGTAACACAATAAAACTCAATAGCACCACCGCCTACTGCCTCCTAAATGACCATAAAGTTGATTCAGCACCTCTCTGAAACAGGTTAAACAAAAATGTAGTATTATATATACAATTTATTTTAGGAATGTTGTATTAGCTTGCGTTAGTTTTAATCTAGGTGGGAGTATAATGATGTTTATATATTTTATGAAGAGAGTTGTTTAAGCTGCAGTTAAATAGAGTAGATGTTTGTCGGTTAAGCTTATGTTCATCACAGACAAACCTCCACCATGGTGATGCTAACTTTTAACAGGCTGCTTGCAGGGCAAAGGCAATGCACGTCTAGTGGGGCCTTGCTCGTAACAGAAAATACTTGTCAAACAGGATGTGTGACTATATCCTGTTCCATAAACATCTTAAGGGAGCCCGCCTGAAAACAACACCATCCCCTCTTAACATTAAATTAATTAAAGGGCAAGCTGGGCTGACTATAAATCAACTGGTAACTTATGAGTCCAACGTTAACGTTAGCAAACGCAGAGCTTTGATCTATCAGTCATGTGATCGCGTCGTGTTAACCTTGTTTTGTACGCATTTGTGATGTTAATAAAACCACGGAGTACAATTTTAACACTAGGCCACAATTTAAAACACCTAGGTAACTGGCCGGCTAGGAGGCTAACTGGTTTCCGCCATTGTTTTTGATGATAAAGACGGGGGATGGGTGGAACTGAAGCCACCAGCACCATCAAGCACAACCACCGAGCTTAACGGTGGCTAGCGCGTAAGCTAGCGCTCAGGTTAGCTAACTGCAGTATCAAAATAATGCAGATCTGCCGCGGAGTTAGCATACCAGTCAAGCAAATGTCAGTCATAGGACAACCTGAAGGTCAATTATATGTACTTTTAGTAACACATTAAACAATTTCACTAGCAAACACATCGACCTAAACAGATCTGGTGGATGATATGCTTCAGTTAAGCTAGCATGCCCCCGTGGGCCTGGTTAGCAGCAAGCTAGCAGAGCACATCCAGCGGAGGCGATGAACTCTGACTAGCGTTTCTGACATGTTTCATAACCAACGCGGGCTCGTTGCGCAGCGAAACCAGTGAAACTCAAAGGGAAATCAAGCAGGCAAAGCCCGCGTTAGAAAACGGGTGATCCGTGCAGGCCCCGGCCGAAGCTTTGGGTACAAAGTTCCCGATGGTGGAAATTAGAAACGACGTCACAAGGAAGCCAAGAGGCGAAGCTGGCCGTGAACAGAGCGGCGAGGAAAAGAGGAGATCCTCGACACCAATCTGCATAACTTTTACCTCCAAATCACGGCCCTTATTCTTGAAATTCTTCAACCGCTGGTTGTCCAGTTTCTCGTTGTCAGCCATGTTAGCAGTTCTCGTTACGCTAAATACAGTTTAACTCGTGGATTTAGCTTGTGTGCTACCCTTTTCTGGTTCCCTTTTCTCAGCCTTTCGCTAACGGACTATTTTTTTGCTGCTCTGTCCGCGGTGCATACTGGGAATGCCGGTGGTGGAGGGCAGCCTAGCTCTGGCGTAGAGGAAGGGTGGGGAAATCCCCTTCACTCTCATTGGCTTCGGTGTTCACATTGATCTGCAGGGCGCGCCACAGAACAATATACAATCTCATAGATTATTCGATCGTTATGTATATATAGTTATGTATATATAAATGACAGTTAACATAAGTTATTATATACTTATACAGTGGTGAAAGAAGTATTTAAGCCTTTCATGCATGAATTATTAAATCACAAAGTAATATTTGTTTTGTTTGTTTTTACTTTTAAACAAGTGAAAAACTATAAACTTCTCCCACTAATATATTTTGCACCTTGCATCAACGGCATCAAAAGTGATTCAGTGTAACTCAGTATAGGTCCAAAAACGATATGTTTTGTAAAACATTTACTAAAAGCAAGTGGTATAAATACACATAAAGTTATACAAGTGCATTATGTCATCATTTTAAACCAAACAAACAAAATAAGGTGGAATCTAAATAGGCAGAATATACCTTTTGGCGCATAACGTTCACTGGAGTGGACAGATGTATTTTCAGTCACAGAACACTGTACTGGTCTACTATTCTGAGAATAAATGATTTTACAGTTGCTGAGGTATATGGTGCATCTCCATTTCGCTCTCCTATTTAAAATTTATGATGCAGTATTTCAAAATGACAGAGATGTAAAACATAATAATCAAATGGAGACAATGATTTGGGGGTCCACCAAGTGGTGGTTGAGATATGGTACCATAACTAAAATGGCTCAAAATGGCTTCCAAATATCTGTCCAGTGTAGTTGACATCCTGCATGAAATGATTAAAAGCAGAAATACTACAATGTAAAAATCCTGCATTCAACGTTTTATGTAAGTAAAAGGGCATGACCCCATCCCCTTCTGAAATGGCTGATATTTTCCCATAACTTTTTGAAAGCATTTGTTAAAAATGCTCTGAAAATAGCTTGCAACAAACAAAAATAAAAATAAACTTGAGAGAGGTTTATTTGCACAATAGGTAAACATGCAATGTAATGTAAACATAGAAGAAACAAAAGTGCATTTTCAAAAAAGTAGTTTAAGCTAAAAAAAACACAAGCTACTGGCATTATATTCCATGATATATTATTATATTTTGAATTGTCACCTGCCACCTGAATTTTGTGTTTCCCTTTGTTTAAATAACCTCATTTCCACTATAAATTATGTTCAGTTTTTTCAATTTCAATTAAGTGTTTAATACTAAAAAAATTTCAGGGGACAACCCCCAGACACTACGCTTATACAAGTTACCATTGAATATTTCTTCAGTAATGTTAAAATATCTTCTTTTCTTGTTCTTGTGAACTTAATATTGTGAATCATCACGTCTTGTGAGCTAACTGTATCGTCACACCCCTAATCTGAACTAGTGGAAGTCCCCACCACTTTTGACCACAAAGTGAAACTCTTGATCTAAAGTAAAAGTTCTCATGAATGGCCCATTTCAGAATCATACATACATTAATTTAATGTATTATAATTAATGATGGGTCAATACACCACTTTAATGTTAAAACTGGCAAAGGGATTACTTTATATACTGCTGGGTGTGATAATAAATCATAATTTATAAGTTAATGTATTTTTTGTATTAATAATCTAAATCTGCAAAGGAATTAGTAATTAAAATATGTATGTAGTGGAATAAAAAGTACAAAATTTACCTAGATAATTTAATGCAGTAGAATTATAAAGTAGCATAAAATCAAACTACTCAAGTACAAGTACCTCAAATTTGCACTTAAAAATAGTACTGTAAGTAAATGTAGTTTCCATCACTGCATTTATATACATGTATATTTTATACAATGATAGAAGGAAGTAGTAGAATGTTGATATTTGTTTTTTACTTTAGTATTTCTACTTTTTTGCCTCTATTTTACTCAATTATATTTTTACCTATAGTTACTTTGTAGATTAATATTTTATTTGACGAAATATTGATAAAATACACAATCACAAGTAAGTAAAACAAAGACAGAATATTGAGCTGGAAACACAATCACTTTGGATGACATATATTTGATTTGTCCGATTGCTGAAACCTCGTATTAGCTTTCAACTTTGAAAAGCATTTTTTAATGAAAAAAGGACTGTAGATTTTGCCCCCCATCTCCTACATTATGATTACTATTTTTTTTAACTCCCAAACAACATCATTCAAGTCGACATATTTTAACAACTTTTTCAACAAATAGACAAACCAATACTGAGACAGCAATGCCATAATATTAAACGAACATGTTCAACACATGGCATGAATTGATAGATTTGACAGTTTTGATATTGTTTTAATGTCTTTAAAGTAACAACATGTATTTACATCAATATTAACAATATTAACACTGGCAATGTTATTATAATTAATATATAAAATAAATAAATAAGGCTTGTATGAAATAGTAAACATATAACAAGAAGTATTTTTTATTTTATTCAAATAAATACAAATAAAGACACAACAAAAAAAGAAAAATGGATAATGCACAAGCATATTTCTTTGAGCCACAGAAACTTGACCATTGATTGTATGTATAGGCTACTGTGTGACTGAATATTTTTTGCAAACAGCTAATATCAGCCTGTGACACGCTGGCTGTTTTGTCATCCTCATTACTCACAGATCACCATGGTCCAAAGACACCAGGATTGACTGAACATTGTTTCCGCCACTGCAATCGTGTCATCCCTTTTGTTATCACCTCCTCACATTTGATCTTGCCAGACTGAGGCCATTTGATGATGAGGCCGGTGAGAAGGAATCCTACACAATGTATAAATGAACCTTAAGATTTTCATCCATCATCTGCTGCAGAGCAAGGCTTGTTTCACAGCTGTGACACTGAGGCCCTTAGATCTCATCTTAACCTTAATGTCCTCCTGAGTCTGTTTCAATGGAGTCTTCATCAGATAGACTATCCTCCTGAAACCTTCCTCGAGTCCCATGCCGGTGCTGGCTGAGCAGGGCTGGATGAACCAGGGCCTGCCCTCACACACTCTTCTCAATTCCAGTTTCAGGCAAAGCGCTTCTGGGCTTAGAGCTCCCTCAAGGTCCTGTTTGTTGGCAAGCACCACAAGAGGAACTCCTCTGAGACTTTCGTACTTCAGGACCTAATAAAAGTAAAGAACAATACTTACTTTAATTAATTACTAGTGTAATTACTAGTGTAAAACACACTCTTAAATTAACCTGTCCATTGCACACAGTGTTTGCTACACTTCCCATCAGGGGAAATACTTAAACCTTGACGTTTTAGTATTAAGCAGCATATATAGACACATTATATGTTTTCTAACACACTGTAATGTCGTTGAAAACAGAGACAAGGACATTTTTTTAGCAATTACTAATGTATTTGTAAACAATTATAATTCCTTATAAACAAATATAACACAATTCTAGTTAAATATTATGTATCTATTTATTATATTTATACATTATTTAAGCATTTGTTTTTTTAGAAATACTTCTTTTTCACTCTAGTTGACAACTGAGCAAATTCCATCCCATTGGAAGCCATGAGGTCCTGCTGAAAAGTCTGGCAAAAAGTGGGCAGTGAAATAAGAATATTTTTTTAGGTCAAACTACTATTTGTATTTTCAAACTCAAGAATAAACCTTCAAGATCAACATGTCTTCATGACATTTATTAGAAACACATAAACCTGTCCTTAATTATTTGTACAAGGAAGGAATCCCTTATCACATGCATGATCTGTCATTATATATCAATAAATAATTACAAAAGTCCTCTGCATTGATCTTTTTGAACATATGTGACCTGAATATTTAATTTTGTCTAATTGACTGTTAAGGTTAAGTTTCCAAGTGAATGAAGGGAGGTGGTGTTCATATACTGCATAGTAATGCAAAATAAAGGTGTTAAAGTAAAGCCTCACAGCAATTAATTCTGATTTAATTACCCGACGAAGTTCCTTGCAGGCCTCGTCCAGCCGCTTTTCATCCCAGCTGTCCACTACGAACACCAGTCCGGCTGTATCAATATAGTGATGCCTCCAATGAGGCCTCATCCTCCTCTGGCCCCCCACGTCCCACACTGTCAGGCCCGGGCTGCTCCTGTCTGTCTCCAGTGTTTCTACGTTGAAGCCCACAGTTGGCACGGTCACCACGCACTCGTTGTACTTCAGTTTGTAGAGCAGTGTGGTCTTTCCCGAGCCGTCCAGACCCAGCATCAGGACCTGTGCTTGTTTACGAGGCTTGGATCCATGCATGCCCATGTCCTAAAAGTGCAGCTTGTGTCTATGTACAAAATCTATAGCTTTTTCTACCAATGTAACTGTATAAACTAAGCTGTCAGCACCCAGTGGCTCCTTTGTACTGTCTATCTGTAGGCTTAGTGTGTCTGCTCTCTTATAGAGACTGTGTGCAATCAGTATGCTTTACGCACACACAGGCAGAGTGGTCCCTCCCCCTCTGTTGTGATGGGATTCCTTCTGTCGCTGCGTAGCTTTCAGTAACGCTATTTATATCCAAAGTGGTGCAGTTCTCTGGTTACCACACCACAGTAAGTGGAATCACATCACACCTGCTCCAGACCATCATACACACCAGCAGCCAGGAAGTCCATGTTTGGCTCAACGGGAAGAATGTGTGTTCTCACTGGCTGGATGTCCCATAGCAATGACCTCGGTTTATTGGCAAGCTCTAACGTAATAGTACATGTTGACTGCTGTAATGAACATCATCTAATCACTGAGCAGGTGAAATAGGGGGCTTTTCACAAATGTTAAGGGTCATAGTCCAATTTTAAATGAAGTTGTTGCTGCATACTGCATTTTCTCCTAAAACAAGTAAAATAAACCCGGCAGGGAGAACATTATAGAAAAACACTGTTGGAAGATCAAGCTCATGATATTCTTTCCTTTAAAAATTCTTCAATCATATTTTTCAGTATGATTTGAATATTGAATGTGCAGAATTTGTACAACATATAGGTAACAGAGTGGTCTTATTTTCATCCTCATTATCCCTTTTTTGAAATGAGTCCCCAGTATATAGACTATATAAGTGTTTTGTTTTTCTTTCTTTTTATTTTTTGTGTACATTGTTGTCTCTATGCTCTTTGTATCCATTACTTTTTGTTTTTTAAAGAAAAAAAACACACACACACAACACAGAAAGTATATGATCATCTCTCATTTTAATGTTACCTTTGATTTACATTTTAAAATGGCTGAATTCTTTATTTTTCAGTCTATTAAAGTCAACAAAAACAAGTACAAATGCCACAAACATTCTGTAACATACACTGCCAAGGAAGAATGTGAACTAAAAAAGCACAAACAAACTGTTTTATCAGGTATATATTTCTGAAATTAAACAGTCCAGGAACAGGTGCATTGCGTTCTTCATTGCGGTATAAACAGTGGAGGGGTGATACTAACATTATGCGACAGTATGTACATTCATCTTACAATGTCACGTGAGTTATCAAGGAATGACACTGAGGTCGTGCAGTGTGCATGATATGATCGACTGCATTACATTAAAAAGAAAGAAGAAGTTTTGGCAGCAGACTTCATCACAGGAAATGAACAGTTAAAAAAATAAGGCAACAATGACACATTTCATTCAAAGGCTTGTTACATTTTGAGTTACAGTTCAGGGAAATGGAGATTGAACAATGACATCTGTCTCAAAATGATGGAACTAAAATGGCAAGGCATTAACTGATGACATTTTAACAGTAAATTGTCAATTTCAGTTTATTTATATCTCATGTACAATTTGGTAAATGATAATGTAAGAAAAATCAGATAAAGGAATAGCATGTCAATATGTAAAAAATAACCTTATAATGGTATGTATAGCTGTACATCTTATATTAAAATCATAACTGCCAGTTATTTCAATAATTATATGTGGTAACTTAATTATTACCTTCTTCTTTAACAGTCAAAGTTATTAGATAACAGGTGACAAACCTTATGAAACAATAATTTGCAGTTAGAGTAATAATGCCATGTTAACAATATCACCACAATATCTGAAAAGATACTGCTTTTAAAAGTTACATTTTACACCCATTTAAAGTGTAATTTGGTTACAATTTGACAACCTACTGAATTATCAAACAGTTATTACATTATCAATAGTTACGTGGATACTGATAAGTTAGGGCTAAACAGAATGACAGAACAGATCAATCTGGAGTCTCGGCTTTAAAAAGTCTTGAAATGTACAATCACAACAGAATTGAGACTTTATCTGCACAGAAACTGACAGCAATCATTTAATTGAACTAAAGATTTAAACTTATAAAAGTTGGCAACTCAAGACAAAACACTTTATTCTTCCATTGAATTCCCACGTCCAACAATTGTGATATGACGCTGTAACATGTTCCCTTGTTGTACAACATGAAGCGGTGATATTCGAACAAGCATATGCATATTATCATTTGAGTTGCTCATGTATAAAGAGAATAAATTCATTTTGAGGATTTGCACCAGTGACATGTATTTCATCAAGGAATAAATGACCTGTCAACAGTTTTAAACGACAGACTCTTCAGTGCAGACACTTCGTAGACGTCAATACAATTAAATGATGTGGATACTGAGTTTAGAGACTTAAAATGTAAAAATTAGTGGTCAATAGTCAAATGGTTGAGGGAAAGACATGAGGCTTGAAATAATGTGGAAGTGAAACTCCATGCTATCTTGTATCCTCTTGTATTTCTCATTATTGGCTAAACAACGAATAGATGATTAATGTGATGCTTGTGTGCAAGTTTATCACACAAAGACAGACATCTCTCATTGTTTCTCCTCTCGACCACACTAAAACACACACACACACACACACACACACACACACACACACACACACACACACACACACACGTGCAGACTCAAGGGCACACCTACAGCTGCACAGAGCTAAATCTGTTTATTTGCATAACAGTGACCCAGCTCGCGTTGCGGTGTCCGAATGATATGGCTAAGCCTAAATGAAAGACATGTTCATAGAAGTGCCACTTTTTCAGCAGTAAGTAGAGGAGGGGGGATGGGAGGGAGGAAAGGGTAGGACACTGAAGGGCTAAGTTCTGTAAATACCTGTGATAGAAATAGTTCTCGCTCAAAAAAGTTACCGGCTCGGTTTTTCACACTTTCATCTTAAGCCTATTTTATTCTTACTGATATTAAAACATAATATAGATACTGTGTGTGGTAGACAGACAGTCTACTGCTCACTGGCCTTGCCTTTAAACTTGACCACCATGACCGTGATGTTGTCAGGGCAACCACGATAAAAGGACTGGAGGACGATGCTCTTGGCGCCAAAATGAGGCTCGTCCAGTCGTTCCCTGATGAAGCGAACCGCCTCCTCGTTGCTGAAGGTGTCCCACAGGCCGTCCGTCGCCAGGATCATGAACTCCGGCTGCAGCTTGTTCAGGTCAAACGACATGATGTCAGGATCAGGGATGACCACATTGAGGTTCTTCAGGGGGTAATCGCCCAGAGAGCGGGACATGGCCAGGATGCCCTGGACACGCCACGAGCCATTGAAGCTGATGAACCCACCTGAGGAGGAAGACAGAAGAGAAATGGTTGGGAAAATATTAAAGAGGTGGTATTATGCTCATTTTCAGGTTCAAAATCTTAATTAGGGGTTGTACCAGAACATGTTTACATGGTTTAATTTTCAAAAAACACCATATTTTTTTTCATACTGCACATTGCTGCAGCTTCTCTTGTCGTACGTGTTGTACGCTCCCCTCTTGAGCTACAGAGTGATGCCTCTTGCTTGTACAAAATCTTTGTTGGGAGTTGAACATGCGCAGTTCCCAGGTAAGGACTACTAGCCAACCAGAAGCAGAGAAGGACGGGTCGTAAGAAACAAGGTAGTGTGATTCAAATCAAAGCCGCTTCAGACTGCGACCGTAACCTAACAGATGGTATAAGTTATTACCAGTCCACAACCACACGCCATTGTTCCACATCTTACCAACAGGACTAAACTTTGAACTGTTGCCGGTGTTCTGACGATCTATGCTGCCTTGCCGAAAATGCTTCCATAGCGCAAATCTATAGACTCGACTCTACTCGGCCCTGCTCCGTTTTCCATTGCAGATAGTACCCAGAGATAGCGACGCCACACACAATGGCCGCGAAGCAATATACAATGCGACACACACACACAAGCGATCCACACAGCTCTAAAAATATATACAGTGTACAGTTAAAACGTTTAATATTACTCAGAATGTAAAGACAGATAAGCGGAATGAAAGCCTTCCAGCTGTGTTTTCCTCTGCCGTTGTTGCTGCAGCGGTCTGTGTGACGGCGGGAGCAGAGGGCTCTGTGAGCGGGCGGCTGGCCGGACTCACACGCTCCTCACGCGGGTCTCCGCAGGCTTCCCCCACCGCTACTTGCGGAGCTCCTCAACTCAAAAATATTCATCACATTATTGTTCTGCCGTCACTTCTCGTAAAACTGTCAATATTTGAAATCTACACAGCTGATTTCTCCCCTCAAAACTTCTCAAAAGTGGATTTAGTGATGAAATTCCATACGAAAACTGTAAAATGTAAAACTTTCTGTTGCTGGCCTCTGTCTGGTGCAGCAATGATGATGCAGTGAATAGTGAATATTCTCTCTGACCAATCAGCAGTCTGTTGTGTTTTCACATTACATTTTAGTATCCGTCAGTTCGCTTGGAACCTCCACGGAGGTGAGGTCATACGAAAAAAAGTACCTGGAAGCAGGTACAGGTACAACATTTCTACAATGGAAACCCAGCGTGAGTCAAGCCAAAGGGCCTCCGCTCAGGCTAACTTGGTTTGAGGGCGTGCCTGACCCCCGCCAGCCGCTTGGCAAGCTTTATGCGTTTTCATTGTGACGTCACAAGTAAAGGAAGTGAAGGGCTGGACTACAAACGAGCTGTTTTCAAGTGGTTCAGAGCAGAGTTTTCTGTGGATGGGAACTCCCTTTGGGCTGGACTTTAGGCTTTTTCACTTTGCAAACCTGTTACATGCACAAAAAAGATATATGACTCAGTAAAGGACGAGGGAAAAGCCAAAAAGCAGAATACCACCTCTTTAAAATAACGAGTGGGAAGTGTTAGATAGTATGTAACAACAAAAAAAAGAAGGGAACATAAAAGTTGAGAGGAAAAGTAGAGCAACATGCAAAACATTTCCATGTTATTTCCATTAAACCAAAGGTAAAAGTTTATTTTGTTCCTTTGTACCAACATCTATTCATTTCTATCACCGCTGTATTTTAAATCAAAGTGCAAATAATAATATGGATGGACAATATGGACATGTTTTCAGTCAGTGCTCATCGTTCATGCTTATAGAACAAATTATTTCTGTTGGATACATTTCAATTAATGTCACATCCTGCAAGTACAGCTGTGTGTCCTCTGTGGCTTCAACAGATATGCAAGCAGGGAATTGTACTGGAAATGACTTGATAAGATGAAGACTTCCCTACTGGGCCAGGATGACTCCCCAGTGAGACACAGACAGCATTTTAAAAAAACTGAGGTTGAGAGTTCAGGCTATAGAAAAATCCCATTATGCAAACCTTTCTATTATAAACAGCTAAAATCTCAAAATTCCCAGAAAAGTAGAGGACATGATCTCTGTGTCCTTGATAATAGCTACTGTCTCTTTAGCCATTTGCTTTGACGTAATTGTTTGGAATTTGCTTTGACGTAATTTAGAAACAAGAGACATTAAATATTGCCTAATGTCTCTCTTAAACGCTATGAGGTATTAACTTAAGCAGTTAGCTGCTCAGGGCTGTAGTTAAGCTAATAAATGCATTAATTAGCAAACGTTTCTGCCTTCACATTATCATTAGACTGTAATTATGCGTCTTCATATGACTAATGGCTCGTATTTATTTGAAATCAATGCATTTAATTAGTTAGTTTTCATTCCCGTATACAGTTAGCACTAAATTTATTGCAACATTTCAGTAAAAAGGCCATCATCAGGCATCAAACTAACCACAGCAGACTGCAACCACTGCAACTAAAAGCAAGTAAAATCACAAATTACATATTTGACTAAAAAGATAGCTATTATGACCAACAATGTATCTTAAGATTCCCAGAATACATTGGGGTTGGGGGGGAAATAGAAATACTGGTCAGGCAATGCAAAATAAATTCCATATGGGATTTTCCAAGTCTCATATACAAGCAGGAAATAATATTTAAAAAAAGTCATACAGAAAATTTACATTTAAAGTCAATTTAATGCATTATTAAGGAAATATTAAAGAGGTGGTATTATGCTCATTTGCAATCAGCAGTTGGTCAGGTTTTCACCTTACATTTTAGTATCCCTCGGCTCGCTTGGAACCTCCCTCCCTGAGGTGATACGGAAAAAAGTACCTGGAAGCAGGTACAGGTACAACATTTCTACAATGGAAACCCAGCGTGAGTCGAGCCAAAGGGCCTCTGCTCAGGCTAGTTTGGTTTGAGGGCGTGCCTGACCCCGCTAGCCGCTTGGCAAGCTTTATGACGCATTTTCATTGTGACGTCACAAGTAAAGGAAGTGAAGGGCTGGACTACAAACGAGCTGTTTTCAAGCAGTTCAGAGCAGAGCTTTCTGTGGGAGATGGGAACTCCCTTTGGGCTGGACTTTGGGCTTTTTCACTTTGCAAACCTATTAGATTCACAAAAAATATATATAACTCAATAAAGGAGAGGGAAAAAGCCAAAAAGCATAATACCACCTCTTTAAGGAAGTAGTGTGATATTTCACATTTAATATTGCAAGTATAATCTTTCCTAACACATTTACTGTATTCTCTGGGTCTTACAGTACGTTGATCGGGGGAGTTTTTGTCATGTTGCATGTGTGGCTCTCATGCCAAGATTTTGTGAATCTGATGCTTGAAGAAGTTCAGTGACAGAAATATTTTCAACACACTTCATGCATGAACTTAAACTTTCTTTGGAAGTCTTGCTTATTTTAAAATTTAGCATTTAGAAGTTACAATAGTTTAAAAATGATGTATGCAGCCAGGTGCTCTACAATCTAATCAGATCACAAGCTTAACCTGTGGGATAAAGTCTTGGTCATTAAATGTTGTTGAGTGTCTGTTTAGGGATGAGTCACAGAGAGACACCACTGTAACAAGATAATGCCACCCCATGATAGGGGCAACTGTATAAGCAGTTCTATTAGTAAAGTAGTGGTTCTTGTATAGGAGAATTAGGTTTAAAACATCAGGTGGCCACCCTCACTGAAGGTCACTGATAACAGTAGGGAAGCATCTGCTGTACAATAATAATTACAGGCATGTTACAGAAATAAGTTAACAGCAAAACTGGGAAAAGGGAAACTAAATCTCCATGCTTTTTTCGTTCATTACTCATTTAGACCATTAGATGGAGATGGTGGGCTTTCCTGATGGTGAACACACTTACTGACTAATCTGGCAAACTGCTGTCAAACTCTTCTCAGCACAGAGAGTATGCAGATTGGGTGGGAGGGAGAATTATGCCTACAGATACACCTTAAATACTGTGCACTGTCTGGCTGCGTTTGATAACATGCAGCTTTAGAAGCAGACTGTGTTATCACTCACTGGGGTTTGATGTCAGCCTAAGCACAGATACACAAGATGTGAAAAAAAGGATAATGGTGCTTAGCTTTGATCATAAGAAGACTTATTTTATGCTTTCATGACTACAATCTGAGTTTTGATGTTCCTGAAAGTTTGAACTAAAGCATTGTTGTGTTCTTTAGAATTAGTTGAGAAAAGTCTGTTGGTCTCGACTCCAGCTGTTTTCTCACCAGCCTTCTTGATCCTCTTGCGTTCTTTGAGCTGGTAAGGTTTGTGGTCATGAGATAGAGGAATGGCGTTGCCATCTTTATCGCAAAGAACTCCACGTGAGTCTCCGACGTTGGCCACCGTCAATTCCTTATCAGACAGCAGGGCCACCAGACATGTAGTACCTGAAACAGAGGAGAGAGGGGGACAGCAGGGGACCAGAGAAAGAGAGAGGAAATGAAGATGGAGTAGGAGAAGGGTGGGGTAGAAAGAAGTACATGAGAATCAGAGTTTTTGTCTAATCCAGCAAATCAAATACCTGACAATATTATATTTATGCATGAATCACACAGCAAGACTATGACTGTCCAACAGCTAAGCTAGCAGCACTATGACACTGTTCAGCACAGAGAGGCTTTCAGCTAAATGCTAAAGTTTGCTAGCTAACACGCTCATACTGACATTACTAATATGCTGTCGTTTAGCAGGTATGTTTGCCATTTTCACCTGCATGCTATTTGCTAGTTAGCTCTAAAGGCAGAGTAGAGTTAAGGCTCATGTCTTCAGTTTTACAGTTAGTTGGTCATAAACCAAAGTTCTGGACAATTCAAAACTTGACCAGATTATAGCGGTATATAAAAAGCTAGAGGATCATTAAAGTTACGACAGTTCATCCTGATGTGAACATGTGTGCACCAAATATCAAGGCACCCCATCCCAATAACTGTCGAGACATTCTACTGCAACCATGTCAACTTCAAGTTGGCGCTACAGGTAAAGTCAGAGGCTCACCAAAGTTATTAGGATTCAACTTCTGGTGGCCATAAATTACATTTAGATATTTCAGTCTGGACCAAAATAGTGGCCATCCATAGAGCCACAATGCTTGTGTGGCTAAAATAATCCAATATTACCATAAAACCTTGCTGCTTAAAAATGATGTGATGACCTGGGAACCAAACAAATCTGCAAGCTTGTATTTTATTTGCTCTGGCAGATACGTCAGGCCACCTTTCCATTCAGACAGATTCCCATCTGTCCTGGATCATGGACACAATGGCTCAACCTTACTGGCCGGCATTTCCGTAAACAACCAAGATGGCTGCCACTAGATAGTATATTTTCCTCTAAAAGATGAACAAACAAACAAACAAGCTTTGATTGTTACTTCCAACATGTTTTGGTTAAGTTTAATTTACCAAATATGCTAAATCACTGGGTGTAGGTCTATGCAATTGCATCCAGAGGCATTTTGGTTGGCGCCCATTGATAACGCCCCTTGACTGTATACGAAAATGCCCCATGGAAATAGAAAATTAAGTGAGAAGTTCCAGACTAATATGAATTAGTCTGGAACCAATGACAAGCTATGTTTATATTGCCACATCACCCAACCATAAAACATAGCAACCTAAAAACTATGTTTGTTACGATGCACAAGCTCAGTACAATATACATCCTTCCTAACTGCACACAAGTGCAACACATGAATCCATGTGCAAACATTGCAAAAAGTCTTTGAAGTAACTTCTCTTCATTGTACCACTCTGCAAAATGCTTTCATTTCTTATCCTCCTTCCTCTCTTTGTTTAGCTTCCCAGCCAGGCAGAAACAGAGTCTGGACTTAGAATCTGAGGCCTATTGTGTGAGATCCAAAATCCTGTAGAGAAAAAACAGTTTGCCTGTTTGGCCATCTGCTCACACAGAGAAAGACAAAACTGGAGAGAAAGGGGAACAGAGGAGAGAGAAAAAAAATAAAGGAGAAAGTAGGGGGTCCTACTGGTCTGGACCACCCGGACAGAGGGACAGGGGTGGGATACAGAGAGAGAGATGGGAAAATGGGACAGAGTGGAAATATTCTCAGGATTTTAGTGTACAAAATGTCCCAGGAGGTAGAGGAAAGACTAAAACAAAGCTGGTTTAAATGCCATAGTAAGAATGTGGATGACCTACTGACATAAGTTCCACGTGTTGGTGCAATGTTGACTAACTGACAAGTTTACATTGAGCTAAATTAAATAAATCTCTGTCCCCCATGAAGGGTTCTCCGCAGTTACTCTGCCCTAGACGTCATACAAGTCAGTGTGAAAGCAAAGAGCTGAGAGAGGAAGGTAACACATGCAGCAGTGGATGCATTCTCAGCAGGACAATGTCTTCATTATTCCCATTTATAGCTTTGGTTGATAAGTGCTAAACAGAAAATTGGGCAAAAAAAAGAAGGGGACATAAAATAACTATGAGAAATGGCACTAGCTGTAAGTTTGGCTGATATGAATGAAGTGAATATTGATGCCACTTAATCATAAATTACTTAATCTTTTAGAGTTTGTGAAAAATCCATTTCTATTAGTTACATCATTGTATGCATCCCGAATCCTGCTGCTTGTGCCCAGAGCTGCCGCTGCACTGTGCCATGCTGTCCAGCTAATTATCCTTATCTAGTTCCCATGGCGATAGAGATAATGGACTGAGGTGCCTTGCTAGCACACCCTTCCCCAATTAGCCCACTCATACCAAGCTTACGTTCAGCATTCCCTATTAAAATGGCACCATGGCCCGCATGCACCCTGTGTTCATGCTAATTATTGGGTTAGCTTGGCCAGGCACACCTTCAACTCTCCATTAAGATTAACATCTCAGCCCCAGTTAGTCGCCCACTCCAATTTGTATCATTGCACTGATTCGCTCTCTCAGAGAGACTATTTGTCTGTGCTCTCAATAGGCCTGGAAAGTATAAGTGTCCATATAGCACCAAAACACATCCCATGGATTTATGTTTGTAACCAAGCTGCTTGGCATTTAGGTGAAAAATGTGAGGGTGGAACTGCCACCGCCCTGCTCACCCCGGCTCATTGTCTCCTTTAGAGCTTTGCTAAAAAACACTACCTGCCCATTAGTTCACCCACAACACCGATTGTTTCCCACCTAAGAGCTGCCATCCTGTCTTATCTGCCTTTCTTGAACTTGCACTGTTAACATCTATAGCGGTGCTATTTATAGCATTTTGTACTTCATACTATTTGAACTGCTTTATCAGGTCTGTGAAACACTCTGAATTTGCATACTATGTCATGTATAATCTATGTCATGTATTCCTTTCTATTCTAAATTACTAGCTGCCTCAGCGCCAGCCTCAGCCTTTTTGGAGCCCTATGTGAGGTTTTGCTATGGGCTCCTGTATACATTTGGACCACCAGTCATTTTGTGTACCTTTAGTAATCTTTAAGATGTTAAATAGAAAGTTTATTTTTTAAATTTTTAATCATAAACTACAGTTACATTCATATCTTATCTGGGCAATATGATTAGACAGGCTTATAGATCTCTTCTCATTATGCAAAGTGATTATGGCAACATTGACAAGGTCAACCTTGTGGGTCACAAAGTGGTTTCAAAGAGTACTCCACCAATTTAGCATTGTATACCTTAACCATTGTGGGGGGTCAACATCAGTGCAGACGAACCAGAGATGTCGTCGGTTTTATTACACAAATTCTTTGTCAAAACGTTGTGCTACATTAGATATTACAACTTGACTACAACAGTTCAGTCTACAGTAGCGGCTAACATACTCTCAAGCCGCTAGCTTCAAGCAGAGTAAGCAGTAAGAGTAAGCAGTGAGCAGCGAGTTACAGAGGCCTGCTAAGCTCACTTAACTAGGTCAACACCAGACTTTTTTAATTCTCAAACTTTTTTTAACAGTCTCCAACAAATGCATCAGGTGACATTACTTGAGACAATTTATCAGACTTCCTCTGGAGGCACAAAAGGCTTTAACCCCCCCAATTAGTAGCACCAAAGTCATTATAGCTAAGTCCTGCCACTCTTGGTAACGCCTCAGGGCAGTTATTTCAGGCTAACAAGCCCAGGCTCCAGATTGGCTGAATATGTTTCAGACTCGGCTGTTAAAAGCAGACAATTGGCTTTCTAGCGGGAGGAGCGGAATAACCTCCAACTCTAGCATTATGGCCTTCCCCATAGAGTTGTATTGAGGATTTTTAAAGTGGCGTGCCTCCTCTTAACACGTCTCTGGTAGTACTCCTGTCAATCGGTGGTGTTCTCCTTTAAGATAACCAATCTCAATTAAATCTCCCTCCTCTTCACGCAACCAAGTGGGTGCAGAAAAATAAAGATTTTTTTTATGCCTGAGTACTTTACATACTTTATAAAGTATGGCTAAACACAAAAAATCTTTTTTTCATGTGGAGGCCAGAAAGTCAGAGCACTTTTAATTCCAACACAAACATGCAAAGACTTGAAACTTGCTTGAGATAATAGATAATTTATCACAATGAAAAACTCTCCATCTTAGCTATCTAATGGTCCTGCAGTCATGCAGTGAGGAGGAGCAGCTTTAAAAAGTCTCCTTGGTGAGTTCAAACTCAGACATTGGAAATTTAAGCCAAAAACCACTGTGATGTATGAGCTGTGTTGTTATATCATCTCCAATGTCAGATCCTGTCAAACATGTTTGGTCTTTGTCAAATATTTGATCAAAATTATGTTGTTATGTCTCTAGGCTACACATTTCACAGTGCACTTGAAATAATATCCCATTTTTTAAGTTGTATGAATATGCAGTACAGTACATTGTTTTGCATCGCCTATGGCTATATAATTTAGGCACTTAAATACTACATCCTGATCTGATTTGCAAGGATCAGTATCAGGCACCTTTTTTATTTCTTTCTTTCAGCGCTATATTTCCATATCCATTTTTGATACTTTATTGTACACCTACGCATCTGTAATTTATTTGACACAGAAACACCTCATTGGATGCTATTCTGTAACAGAACAGAAGCGCGACGCAAAATACACAGTGTGCAGTTTCAATTCACTATATCCACACTGACAGTGAGCAGTGAATTGTGTTAATAAAAATGTTGCCTTTTCTCTATTTCTGTAACACAGAAAATTGTGTTTTGTCTTCTTTTGAACAAAATTACTTGGAAGAGCCACAAGTCCTCATCTTTCTTCCTCCATCACCCATAGGCCAAAGTTAAGGTCACTTTTTGATCATGTTGCTGTAACCTCAGTGTGCATTTTATTCAGATCTGCTCACTTTTGTCAAACGACTGATAAATTATTGCCCTGTCACCATTTAAATGAGAAGCTTGGTGTCTGATACACAGAGTGGAACTAGTTACTATGGCAATAAACAATTAAAATTCAGAAACAATACAAAGCGATAACATTCACAAGTGGATAAAAAAAGTCTGATACCAGTTTGTGTACATAACTGAGGCTGTAAGACCACTAGGATCCACGACAGTTCATATGGCCTTGACTGTGCGTGACAAACAAAGTGATCTAAAGGAGGAGATGCTGAAGAGTTTGAACAAACTGCTGCAAACATATTTGGTGTGAACAAACATTTACTTAAAAAGGGGAAGGGAATGTGAAGTACTTTTGAAAGTAATCAGACACTTCACAAAGAAAAACAATTCAAACAAATCATTGGAGTCAGAGCAGAAAAAATGACTCGTAGCAATGCTCAAGTGATTTTAACAAATATAACTGATTATATCTGGGATCTGATAAGCAAATAAATGCAAAGCTAAGGGCAAAAACAAAATTCCTGGTAATTATCGAAAAGGAGTTTTCCTCAGAAAACGTGTGTTCTGAAAACATTTAGATTGTCTCTGGTAGTTCAGGAAAGGCTGAACATTTTGAACTATGGATGAGGCATGTGGTTAATACCACAGCGATATACTGTAGCCTATATTGGTACATATTCTTGCAATACAATATCAATAGTCTGGCACCAGTAATACGGACACTTCCTGTTGCATTACTGAGGCAGAAATATTTCCTTCCTTCTTGCAGATATTTGATTTCCAAAATGTTTGGCTTTTTGGCCTTGAAAAGATGACATGGCATTGTTCATGTTGCTGTGTGTGTTAAGAGGCGCATTCACTGTTTTATGTCACCTTTCTTTTTTCATACTTTGTGAAAGAATGTTTTGCATTTCTAGTGGTTTATTTTTCTATTCCTTGAGACAGTTTCTCCCAAAATACGAGCTCGAAATGGCCACTACCCTCAAAACTTTTAAATCCCGTCTGAAAACTCACTTTCCCCCCCCTGGCTTTTAATCCAGCATCAAAGATATGTGGTCTTCTGTTGTTGCCTTTCGATTGTTTGGGAACCATTTGTTGGTTTGTGTGTTATCTATGTTCCTGTGTTCTGTGTGTTTTTATGTGTGTTTTATGTTTTATTCCTTGTGCAGCACTTTGTAAATCTGTTTTTATTTAAATAGTGCATTTAAAAAATGCGCTATTTAAATAAAATGGAAAGTTGGAAAACATTTCTGCACATTTTTCTACAAATAATTTGTTGCACGTACAGTTACATTTTTAAATATACAGCCAATTGTAAGTGTCAATTGTCTTATGCTTGTGGAATTTAAACTTTTACTTTTTTCTTTTTATAATAGGCCTATTGAACTCTAATTGCTTATGATTGCTTATGATATAATTCCAAGCTCTTATTGTGGACAAAAACATTTCTAATCTATCCTAAGCTAACTAATTTCAAAAATGCCCTAACCTGTCTCTACATTCCTGTTTGCAACAATAACTACTAATTATTGGACAAATACACTACTGGACACTTTTGTGTGCTTGAGTGAATGCAAACATGTGCTGAGAGACATGTCACACAGAGCTACATAAAGGTGATTGCTAACTGAATACCACACAGCATTAAGGAGACTGTTTACATAATAGACTCTAAGCTCCTGGCCATTCCATCAAAGTCCCATCTCCCTTATCTTTCATTCAAGCAATTTTCTTAGCTGATAAATAACAGAGGGATGAACTAACAGGGGGATAAATCTGATACACTGTTGTCCTGGGGACTGGGAGCTGAATCGAGAGAGTCTCTCTCTATTTTCCCTCTCTCTTCTCCTTCCCTGCCAGCTTAATTTAGGCCCTGATTGCGACAGAAAGCAGGGAGCTGTGCCCCTTAAATGATGCGATTGTTGAATCAGACACAGGGAGATGAATTCACAACAATTACCTGATCAGCAGATCCCCCTCTGAGATGCTGACAAAGACTGCAACATATTCAGTCCCTGAATATCTAATGCTTGGATTAGACAACAACACAGGGCTTTGAGCTTTTGCATTGTAATGGACCCTGACTGTAATTTTATCTCTAACCGCAGTGTTGGTCCTTCTTGCTGTGCTGTCCAAATAAAGGATGATAGAAATATACAGATTAAAAAATGATTTGGACAGATTTTTTTAGAGTCTGGATGCAACAGGTCACGTAAGAAGAGGGATTCATGAGGAGGGATCTACTTGGTGGCTGTTGCAAGCATGGATCAGAAAGCTGATGCTTTATTTGCAGCAGCAGAAGCACCAAAGGAGATGAGGCTGAGGACAAAAGAAGATGAAGAGGTAGAGAGAAGGTGAGTGTAACAAAAGGTATTATAGCTGCGGCATGTTGAGCTTTTCTGTGTTAATAATCAGCTGTCACCTCCAGACTGGGCGGTCTAGGTCTGGAGATTTTATTTCTTCTCTTCAGCAATCAGGGTAAAATGTGACCCACCTTCTCTGGAGGATGTGAGGCCTTCTCAATGGCCCTTTCATACCAATGACTCCCTCACCAACTTACATGTGAGTCACATGTCAGCTGCCTGTGCAGGTTTTCATTTAGGCTGTTTGGACCTTTTACATTCTCTTTCCCCTCATCTTTTTCTTCCTGTATATTAGAACTTGGGTCTTTTCTTAATTTTGGCATCATTAGATCTCAGTAGGTCTTATTATACATCCATGGCTCTGCCATTAGCTCAGTCAGTTAGCTGACTCCGCCCGGACTGGAAGTTCAGAACACTGGGGGAGTGTTGGTGTTTGTTTACACCATTAGCACTGGAGCTTTGTATGTTGGTGGAGGTTTTCATGCCCAGGTGAAGGACCCATAGGGAAATGTTGACGGAGAGTGAAGCCGGATGGAGTACCAGAATCGGAGCCGAGCAGGCAAAAGAACTGCCAGTGCCAGCCTCCCAGTGAACATGGACCAGGACTGAACGCAGCCTCCAAGGCCGATGGAGGCCAGTTTGATGACATAGAATACGGTACCATGGTGATTTACAGTGGCTCCAAGACTCTGACCCCAGGGACGGAGGGGGTTGAGGCATGGGGGGGGCAAGTTTGTAGCAACTTGATCTGTAACACATCATCTATTGTGTTGATAAGTCTGCAAGTATTTGTTATACTGTGTTGAAAGTACTAAATTAATAAAATGTTGAGTCTCTTTACTACATTGCCATTTCTCCCGCCTTTACTCTGCCTCTCACTCAGCTGAGAGAGTTGGTTTAATCAGCGACACAGGAAGGAAAACCTTTTCACAGGCACGCCAAATTCTTGAGGTCCCTGCATGTCACACAGTTAGTCCGTGTAATCATTTTATAATCTAAATTTCAGATCTCTCCCCTGCATGTTCAATAAGCCAATAATGTTTCTGCCATATACAAAAAAGATTCACAATCACCAGTGTTGACATATGGTATTGGCCTCCTCTAATTTCCAATGCTCCGGCATTTTCTCTCTATAGTAGATCTGTTAAATTAATAGCATTGGAAGAAAACCACATGAAAATCATTGCTATGCTGCATCTCTGCCATAATTGTTCTGTTGCTGCCTCTCTGATGTCTACAAAACCTTCTAGAACAAAGTCAAGTATGTTTATGAATGAAATCTATATGCCTCTACAGTACATTGCACTGTTCTCCTGCTCTCCCACAAATGTGTTTCATAACCCTTTTTATCTATGTTCTCACTCTCCTTGCCCTTTCAACGTCTAGCTTTCTGTTCGTCCCTTTCCTTACCCTTTGTCTCAGCACTTTTTTTATCGTTCTCCCTTCATTTTGCCTCTTGTATGGGTCTCTCATCCATTTCTACATATAGATCTTACCAGTAAAATGTCCTCCTTCCACACATACATCCTTCCCTTTTACCCTTCTCCTACCTCTTTCCATCCATCACTCTCTCTCTCTTTCGCGTCACCACTCCCTCCCTGCCTCCCTCCAGAGATAATTACTACAAGCCTTGTGAAGATCAGCTTGTATTTAAACAGCTGAATAAGCAAGCCCTGGGGCTGCTCACAATCACTATTCAAAAACAGTCAAGTGAAAAAGTGGAATAAAAAAATAATAGCTTGCTTACAGAATAATAGGGGACATTTAAAAGCATCGCCTTGCACTAACTGGTGCTTTCTTGTCCCCAGGAATGAGCAACACTCATGGGTAAAATCCATCTGTATGTGGCCTCTGCCCTCTATTGTGGCCACACATTCAAGCTGATATACTGTATGCACACTTGAGATCACTGCTAATTTATAGTGAAACAGTGAAGCATCTAAACAGAGAAAACCACTGTAAGAAAAAATATCTGCAAATTGTCATACATGCAAGAACATGCATAAATGTTTGCATGATTACGTGAGAATATATCATGTATATAGTTATGTGTACATGCTTTTACAGTTTGGTGGGGGCCAGGCTATTGTGGTGTATAACAAACACACACACACCTGCTTCATTGTAAGTGGCAGAGAGCTTGTCTAGCATTTCTCTGTCCAAATTGAGGATCTGCTGCTCCAGGATGGAAGGATAGGACAGGCCGCCCCCCTCCCTTTTTTCATCTTTCTCCTTGTCTTTTTCTCTGTCTCGCTCTTTCTCCCGTTCGTAGGTCAGTAGTTGCTGGCGGAGAGCCTCAGTCAAGTGGGCCTTGGCATAGTCAGCAGCAGCCTGATAACAAAGAGCACAGGGAAAGAATAAGACGAGTTAGAAAGAATAGACTATCAGAGCTGTAACCAAATTTCTTTTGTTTTTTCAACCCCCCATGTTCAAGCAGTATTAATTCATATGGTGTCGACCAAAGACAATTAGCAGCTTAATCATCAATACAGAAAATGTGTTAGTTGCATCCCTAATGCTTATGTCACTATTTCCAAATGGATGGATGACGAGTTAACAGGCTGGAAGCAGTGAATGGTTTGCCATTTTTAAATTACTAAAATAATGATTAATGATAATAGAAATAGTTTATTATTAATGATAATGAATAATAATTTTGGTTAAAATTGGGTGATTTTTCTGGGAAAGCTACTTAAGCGACTCCAAAATGCTACCTTTAAAACTGCATTTAAAAAAGTTTTAAAAGAGCTTCACATACATATACACTACAACATTACTGATACAGAATATTGTTACGTAGCGCCGATTGATTTAAAAACAAACAAAAAAACAAAACAACATATATCTATAAACATGCACCCGCACTCAGTGTATTTGGCAAGTGGCTTACATATCAGGCCACAGTGGCAGTAACCTGCTTGTCCTTCCTGCCTTGCTGAAGTAGATAAATCACAGATAAACAGAGATAAAGAAAGAAAAAGTGCATCGCCAGTCAAACCCACACAAGCTCACACCCCGCTGTGGGATAGAGCTGAGCCAGATAAACTGTATCCTCACCTCTATCCATTTTACTCTCAGGGTAACACCAACTAAACCGTTTTCCCCACACATTCCCACTGCCGTTTCAGAGCAAATAATGCCTCCCTAACCCTGGCTAAGTGCCAAACACTAAAGACAAGCCAGACCAAGGTCATTAAGTTCAAAAAGTTTCAAGTACAAATGATCTCCAGCCCTTGCGATTCATACAGCTTATATTTCATACCTGCTTTTGTCTTGTAGAAAACACCTGCAGCAATTAAAAAGCAATGGATTAAGAAAAGTGAGCCAGTCAAGACTGCCGAACTAGAGAAAAAACATTTGCAATTTCTTGGCGCTGAATATAATGCTTTGAGGTCATATGGTAGAGAAACATAGATGAACCTTATGTCTCAAGTGCTCATACACTGTCCTCATTTAGCTCTCTCTCTCTCCCCAACTATATCTCATACTGCTCTGGGAAATTACTTTCAAGGACTCAGATAACCCTGCCTCCGCTGCTTCTTCTCCAGACATGAAAACAACTCATCTACTCCTCTCTTGTTATATCTTGTGAGTGTTATTGAAGCTTTCCTCTGCAAGCTCCGTCACTCATCCCCTATCTTTGCCATGAAACCCAAACACTTCAAATGTTCCATTTCCCAAAGTCCCTCGTCTCTGCTTCCATAATGATACTCAGTCCAAAAATCACTCCGGACCTTTTCTACTTGTCGTTGACATACTTTCATCCTGCAGTTACCATGCAGAGAGCAGGAGTCATAAACTGAGTTCAAAGGTCATAAATAGAACAGGAAGACTATTGTCTGCTTGGGTAATGCTGTGCCAATTACAGAGCAGTTTAATTGTCTGCCTGTCAGTCCTTCACAAAGCACTGTGGTCACAAAACCTTTTTCCAGCTGCATTCCTCCAAACTATTTGAGCCAGTGTGACTGCATGTGTGTCTTAGCTTGGAAACAGCAGACAGATAGCCTTGACAGAAAGGGAAGTGGAGGCTAAGTCTTGATTATCTGGCAATCTAACCTGCTAGCGAACCACATCGACACATCGAACACCTGGCTGCAGCATCTGCACTGGCTTAGAGGATGAAAGGAGGGAAGGGCGGATGAGGGAGGGATAGCAGGGATGGATGGGGATGAAGACAAGATGGTAAGGATCAAGGATAGTAATACGGGGGGGAATAAAATGGAGGATGAGATTGGCGTTTGGCATAAGAGCACAATGGAGGAATGCAGGAAGAGCTAAAGGATGAGAAGGCAGAAGCAGAATTACAGGGCTGAAAGCCGAAAAGACGTAGAGAGAGTCAAAGCAGTAGGGGTCCAATGTACAGCAGTGGAGAAAGTAAAAATGTGCTGAAACTGAGGTTAAGATAAGTTTATATGGTCATGGGGAAAAAAGAAAGAGAAATGTTAATGAACAAACTGTATGACGCCCTGTTTTAGAGAGGAAAGTTCTAATAATCTGAAATAAGACAGGGTTAAAGGTGTGTTGTAGAGTTTTCTTTCAACAAACAAAATTTATATTTACATTCAGTGGTTTTACAAAAGTGTTGAATGTATTTGCTTTCTCAAAACATTTGCCTTTTTTAAATATTTGAAATAATTTTGCTTGCTAGCAGTCTTCTTTCCTGCTTTTGTAGGCACACTTTTGTTGGTGCGTTACCGCTGCCAACTGTTGGACTGAATGGACTTACTTAAAGACATTAGGTGAGTTTGACTTAATGCGGCGCTGCGCAGCGCTAACTTAACATGATGCATGCTGGACTTAACATAAGGCATTCTGGTTAGAAATTGTGTCCGAGTTTTGCTGGCGCTACAAAACGTCACCATGTCACATGACATTAAAACCTCACGGGAGCAAGGCGGCTGCAGTTGCTTTTCCCCGACTGTACCAAGTTGGAACCACACTATTGCCCGTTCTCGCTGCATCTTTCTTTGCAAATGCCGCAAGATCAGTCATTGATCTGAGCTCACAGTAAGCTGCCGCAGGTAGAATGTGTCCGACTTGATGGCGCCGTTTTTATACCCGGCCCCTGCAGTCACCTGCAGCTCACGTTAGACTATCAAGTTGGCGAAAGTCAGCCGCCGTCATCTCAAATGCACCTATTGTGTCATGCACTAGCCATTGTAAATCCAAAATTTACTGACCATTTATCTCTGCTTTGGTCACCACCAAAACATCAGAATCTGGTGATAATCACCTGTGGGTTTGTCACTATGAGCGACTCCTTTCACATTACACTTGTCATTTTATTCACTTTTTATTCACTAATAATACAAAAACATTAACTAGCCTAGTTCAAGTTTAAGTCCTTAATAATTCTAACTAATAAAGCTGCAACTAAAATGTATTTTAATTGTCGCTTAATCCGTCGATTTTTAGATTAATCAATTGATTGTTTAATTTACAAAATGTCCTAGAATAGTACACAAAATGCTGACAAACTGATTCCGAAACCCAGATATAGTCAATTTAAAATTGTAAAGTCAATTTAAAGTTTTAAAGTAAAAAGTGAAACTGGAACGGCTTGATAATAATCATTTCAAAACTTATTACAAACAATTTTTTTTTGCAGTGTAAAAAAATACTATTGTGACTCCCACTCCCAACACAGGAGAGCTGGCAATCAGTCATGGCTGTGCAGAGTGTTACATTGGGCTCTCCTTCACACCAGACTTCACTTGCACCACACATGCAAGCACAAAGGCATGTATGCACATACAGTCCACAAGTCCACAAACCAACACACAGGGCCACACACTTTCGCCCTTTGCATCTTCTACCAAAACTCCCTCCTGACTCCTAACTGTGAGCCACTCAGATGGACAGTCCAACCAAAATAGTCAGACGTTTTAAATACTTCAATCCATCACGTCGCAGGCTGGCAGAAATGAGGAGAGTCATCCGAGTTTTCCTTTAGAATCACCCTGAGGGAGTTTCATAACTAACGTAGAAAAATCTCTTTCTGCAGTCTCTCTGACAGATCAAGGCAGATGGAGAGAAGAAAACGGGAATGGAGGGGGAGAAGAGTGAAGAGGAGTGTAAGAACCATTCATTAGCATCACTACAGCACATCATTAAAGAGAGAGAGAATAGTCCCAGTTTAAATGGCAAGATAAGTGACAGAAAATCATCAAAGCAATGGAATACAGAGAAAGCAGTGGATAATACAGAAGAGGGAGTATGGAGAAAGATCATTTAAAAATATTTCTCTTTGTTGTTTTGATTTCCAATTTACATGTTTTAAAGTAAAATCACAAAAGTGATCTCTGAGGATACTATATTTGCAATTTTCGAATCCCAGTATAGTCTGCAATGACTATAAATGGCTATGTGTGTAATGTTTCAGACAGGAAGGATATCATTTGTCTTTACTTTGAATTAACTAAGCGGTTCTCAAAATGAGGGGTGTGCACCCCTGGGGGGGTTAGAGCCACTTTGGGAAATGTGCATGTTGAAATGACCTAAAGTTGCATGAATATGATTTATGTGTTAAACAAAAGTCCTCCGATCCTAGCAAGGCTATTTTGCTTACCTGAATCTTGTTTATTTCAATCGCCTGTATTGTTAATGATTGATAAAAAGGGATTCCAATTTTGCTGGGGTTGGGGGGCATAACTTTTTTTGCTTCTGAAGGGTACGTGACAGAAAAAGTTTGAGAACCAATGAATTAACCAGATTAAAACAAATAGATTATATTGATAACTAAAAGGCCGAAAGGGCTGGTGTTCTATAAAAACACATGTTCACTGCAGATGTGTAGTATGTTCCTCCTCAGGATGACATCGTAGAGCTCAGTCTGTCCACAGGGCTGAGAATAGCGTAAGCACGGAGTCCTCATTTCATTATCTCACACCTGAGCTTTGTATGTGTCAAGGCGATGCCAAGTGCAGGGTGTGAGTGTGTGTGTGTTTATGTATGTGTGTGTGTGCTGGCATAATGTGGTCACTGTAACATAAATAGAAGCCCCCTTGTTTGTACTTGAGAGCAATGTGAATGAAGGCAAACACTGCTGGGGTGAATAACACATGAACACACAGCACATACTCATCATTTGAAAGGCTAAGACTGAAAGTTAACTCTTGACATTGGAAACAGCATAACATAGTTAAGTTAACACAGACGACAAATCCTAAATGCTAAATGTGAATTTTACCATTTTCATTCATAACTGAGGTCAACATCGATATGCTAGGAAAGATCATTTGATACAACAGAAAGCTCCAGAAAAGCTACTAAATAGACCTTGCAGTGAGAATGTTTTTACAGGAAATCGCAGGAAGCAATTTGTAGATATGATTTACTTGTTTTCGTAGGATTACATTAATGGGTTATTTTGATTATCAAATGTTGGTTACTGGTATTAAGTAAAGAAACCAACCATCCAGTAGCATGACTATTTAAATCAAAAATGTTTTAAAATCCTTTTTTCCCTCCAATATAACTTACCTGTTGAACCAACCTTGGCACATTTACATTTATGTTGTTTTAATTTAAAAAAAGGAAAATAATTTGCATTGTCACCTGTAAATTAAGAGCTAAAATCAATAAATAAACACATACATTTTCTTTTCTTTCTAATTCTGTATGGTTTTTAAAATACTGACTTATTGCTAGAATAGTCCTCAAACAACTGCAACTATACTGAAACAACTTGCAGATGCGTTTCACTTGTTTTTTAGAAAAACGACTGTACTGAGTACTGCAACTCAATAACTTGCTTCCTTTGCAGTGTGAGCCCGGAGCCAGTTGGAAGTGTTTGTGTGGTCTTGAAAATACCGCCTTGCACCCAAACACACAGATTTTACCCATATCCTAAAACTATTTCGCTCTCCCTGCCCTTAAATCTCACCCAAAACCACAACAAACACTGAGCACAGATGGGCTCAGGGATGGAGGGATGGAGGGTTGGGGCGGGGTGGGGGTGGTGGTGGTACTATGAATTTCAAATCTCCTGTATCTACACACACACACACACACACACTAGAAACATTCAAAAATAAACCACTCTGAGCAACATTCATATTCAAATACCAGCCATGTCTCAGAGGGTATATGTAATGGCCAACACTGTGCTGCATGGCTGACAGTGTAAAAAGAAGAGAAATGACTTCTGTAAAGTGAATGAAGATTTCAGTAGCGAAAAGCAGAGCTATAAAAGTGGATCAAGACTAGAAAGTTGAATAGAAGTCCATTAAAAGTGGCAGGAAATGCTTCAGTGCCTTCAGCCTTCAGAGAGAGAGCTCGACATGAAATACTGCCTCTTGGCTAAACAGAGGCTGCCCCAGCTCGATTCTCTCTCGCTCTCTCTCTGACTGTGAAAGAATAAGAGGTGTAAGACTGGTATGATAAGAACATCTGGGAACCATGGTTACTGCTGCCAGAGACCCCGATTGGACAAACATCTGTTCCACCTCAGCACAAGCATCATTCAAAGTCCCCTCAAACTTGTGGTAAAACACAAAGACCTGCCCTCGAGGACAACAGACCGCAGGTTGTTGGCTCATCCAGTTGCCAATAAAGCAGATTTTACAGCAAAGGTGACCGTCTAGCGGCTCCAAATCTACCCTTCATATACAGGTACACACACACACACACACACACACACACACACACACACACACACACACACAGAGATCTTGTCTCTCTTTGCTCACAAAGGGAAGGGAACTATTATGGATGTGTTTCACATTCAGGCTGTGAACAGACTCAGAGCCATCAGTCTGCCCCTCCTTTCACAATATAATTTGGAGTAAGATCTCACTCTGCGTCCTTCCTGCAACAGCCGGGTCCACTAAAGGAGCTGAAAACTCATATTAAACCTGGACACAATAATAGAGTGATGTATAGAAAGGAGGCTGACCATCATTTCAAGCCCTCTGTGATGCCAGTACTTGATTCATATACCTGCTAAAGCATGCAGGGATTTAAGCTGCTACTTGTATTACAGCCTGATACTGGATATTTTCTAATAATACTGATATTGATATTTGAGAAAAAAAAAACATTTAATTAAATTATTAAAAAATCAGGTAACAATATAATGGCTGATATTAATTCTTTTGACAAACATTTCTGATAAAGATCTCTGTGTTCAAGATGTGTACTGAGCCACGACCAGCAAATTACAGATAAATGTGTCTGAAAATCATCTGCCAGCTTACATGCGTCAGTGTGTTCCAAGAGTTACATAGTTTGTCCACCACAAAGCAGTGTAACAGCAATTCTTTTTCTAAATGACCTAAAATGTATCTTTTTTCCTACTTATAAACAGTCATATATGCAAATAGAGTTCTGCGATTAACTAAAATCTGCCAATAACATCTACCTGACCAATGCATCTGCATCACAGTAACATTGTTTTCCTTCTATATTCACCTGATAGCAGCAAGAAAATTGCTCTCACTTAAACACCAAAAAAAGCACAAAGGGTGCAGAGGCACTGATGCTGACACAACTCCAGCATGGCAGTAAATAACATTCAGACTTCCATCTCACTGCCTTCTTTTTAAACACATGCACATATACACACACATATACACATGCACACACACAGTTTAAATGCGGTATGAAATGTAATGCTAGCTGTTAAGCACTACAGCGCTGTAATTTCTTGGGTAATCATCTACATAGGTCTGAGTGCTAAGTAGAATTTCAGAGTATTTCAGAGGAATAGCCTTGTGCTATATGTGCATGAGCCAATATTTGTGTGTGTGTGTTGTGTGTGTGTGTGTTGTGTGTGTGTGTCAAAGACAGACAGAAAAAGTTATTACATTTGGCCTGTGTGCTCCACACGTCGCATGCCTGTCTCACAGAGCGGAGGGGTGGCAATTAGAATAACTCCAGCTGGCATAAATCAGCACGGGCCATAAACACCACAGTGAGGGGGAAAAGAGACTGATGGAAGTAAGAAAAAATGAAATCAGGAGGTGAGAGGAAGAGAGCAGGAGTGATAAAACCATTTTAGATGTTCACGCAGGTTAGAAGGGTGAGGGGAATGACAGGAAAAATGATAGAGAGAAAAAGAATGTGAATTGAGAAACACTTCCTACTGCAGATGTGCAAATTTCTTGTTGTGGGACTGTTTAAAATATACACAGTGGTTATGCTTACTGACATGTTCAAGCTAAAGGTATTTGCTTTTGTCATACGGCTTACTTGCAAGACATAATTACTTTTTTTCGCCTTTTCTTTTCTACAAAGCATTAATTTATTCTTTCCAACCTGAGAGGAGTAATGGTGACACCAGAAGGAGCCATGACTGACTGTAACAAGCACTGAGGTCAGGTCCAATTATACTGTCACTTTTTTTTTTAACCAAGCTTATTTCTAGATCTCCATTTTCCAATAAATGGTGTAGTGCACAGCAACATTTCAGACATGATTACAGTGGTAATACATGCTAGAACTGTACGATGGTGGTGTTTCCGTGTTGTGATCTCAGACAATGTGTTTGGATACTTCCTCATCCTCCACCATCCTTCAACAGCTACCAACAATGATCCATAATCCCACACCATTACTACTACAGCAAGAAAACAAATGATAATATAATAATAAATATTACACATTCCTATTACATTACCAGGAAAATATGACTTCCCACAACTCTCCTCTTCCAAGTCACCTTAGGAAAACTACAGGCTGTGATCATATTAGCTGAATGTGGGAGAAGTAAGTGGAGGATAGTCACCAAGTTGCAGGGTCAACATTTCCACTGCACGGATCTGCCTCTGTCTTTTAGACAGGCAAAATGCATTATTGATTGTTTAGTGCAAGCCAAGGCATTATATAGCAACAATGAGAGTCCTATCTGGCTTATTCATTCAACAGAATCAGTTGTGATTATATTATATTTTGTTCATTAGTGTAGAGCTGAAACGTAATCAACTTCAATAAACCGAAAAAAACATTTTAATCAATTAACTGTTGTAATTTTCCAGAAAAAATGCCCAAAATTTCATAGTTCCAAATTTGCAACTCTCCTTGTCTTAAATTATATTTCATTAAATACATTTTGGGTTTGAACTGGACAAAATAAGGAAGCCAAACGAGCAGCTAAATGATTGATCGAGGAATCCACAAACTACTGGATATTGGGCTCTAGCAAATGCACCCAAAGCTGTTCTGCATTTTTTTGACATTTTGTGTTTTTATAAGAATTAAACTTGGGGCTCTTATTCCATATTACCTTAATAACTTTCTAAAGCAGGTAAAAATCATCTTCAAGACAAGAAACTGCCTGAAGCCCAGCACTGTCGAAAAGTTATTTTAGATAAAAATTAATAAAATGTCTCCGCTATCTAGAGTCACAAACCAAGTAACACAAGCACATTCACATCATAACCCTCTCCCTAGTTTCAACTTTTCCCTTTTGACCCATTGTCATTGTATCATAAAGACAGATACCATTTTAATAAGTAAATCAGGTATGTATCGGCATCACAAACATCATTCATTAATGTCTTCAATTCAAAGCTTCACACACCAAAGCCATGGTGCCATTATTATCACTTTGCCTGTTTTACATTTATTGTCCACTTGATGGAACACTAGAGTAAGTAAGTAAGTAAGTAAGTAAGTAAGTAAGTAAAGTTTATTCATAAAGCGCTTTTCTCACATAAAATCACAAAGTGCTGTACAAAAGAGTAAGGAAAAACAAACAGTATAAATGTAAATAAATATATAAAATTAATGTGACCCTAGTGAAAACCCATCAACTAAAAGCCTTCTTAAATAGATCCCTTTTAAAAGAGATAACAGTGTCTGCCAGATGCATGGAAAGAGTGCGGTCAGGGGAATACGGCTTGCAAGGTCCAGGATGTAATGTGGGGCCTGACCGTTTAAGGCGCTGAAAGTCAGCACTAAAATCGTAAACTCAATTCTGAATTTTACAGGGAGCCAATGGAGGTCCAGTAAGACTGTTGTAATATGAGACCTCACCTGTTAAAAGTCTAGCAGCAGAATTTTGAACAATTTGCAATTTGTTGCAGAGCAGACTTATTCAGACAGGTAAAAACAGCGTTACAGTAGACAAGCTTGTCGATATGAAACCGTGAATTATCATTTTCAGATCCTTCTTTGACAACATTTTGTAAATTTTAGAGATGTTCCTAAGATGACAAAAGCAATTTCGAACGAGCTGCTTTGAGTGTGTCTCCAGGGACATGGCCTGGTCAAACACAATCCCCAGGTTTCTGAGGCTGGATTTGACAGAAGGGCCCAGAGAGCCATGGTGCTGTTTGATCAACGGGATCTTATGGTTTGGGGCAAAAAACAAAGACAGCGTTTCAGTCTTGTTTGAATTTATCTGCAAATAGTTTGTGGCTAGTCAGTCTTTGATGGAGGACACACACTCTAGAAACAGAGGAAAACGATGAAACTCAGCATCATTAAAAGAACAATACAACCGAACATCGTCAGCGTAGAGATGGTATGATGCATCCTTGAAACTGCCGATAATTTGACCAAGTGGCAAAATGTACAGTAAAAACAAAATAGGGCCCAAAACTAAACCCTGTGCCACTCCGCAGGACAAATTGGTCACATCAGACTGTACATTATTCATAACGGCATTAAAGGTTCTGTCATGACAGATCCTGATAGTCCCATCTCATTATGAAGCAGACTGATCAATATACCGTGATCCACAATGTCAAAAGCCGAAGTCAAATCAAGAAATACATGTACAGTGTAGCGGCCAGAGTCTGCTGCCATCATCACATCGCTAGAGACTTTGATAAGGGCAGTTTCAGTAGAGTGTGATTTTCGAAAGCCAGATTGAAAACTGTCAAACAAGTTATGCTGCTCCATAAAGGAGGTCAGCTGGGATGCTAATACTTTTTTCCAAAATGTTGGATATAAATGGAAGTTTAGATATGGGCCTGTAGTTTTTTGGTTCTGAAGGGTCAAGATTGGGCCACACAGGGGCCGACGATATCAAATATTTTTCATATTTCTTGTTATGGTCTTCACATCCTGTAAACTGACAGGAGTGAAGGACGACCAAGACGTCACCAGTGAGAATGTACGTTGTTCAAGAAAAACGTCAAAAAGTTGTTACAGTCCTCATGTGTGTACACAGTAGGGGTGGGAATCTCTGGGCACCTCACGATTCGATTACGATTCAGAGGGCTGCGATTCGATTATAAAACGATTATTGATGCATCTTGATGCATCATAGTTTTTTCTATACAGGATCCCTGGATAATTACTAAGCATTTAATTTTGTCCAAAGAAACATCTCCTAATTAGCTTAAAATGACTAGTTTGCATTCCTAATTTACTTCATCAACCTCAGCTCCATGGTCCCTCTTTTCTGTAACATCCAGCTGTCAGACTCCTCTGAACACTGAAATGGATGTGCAGTATGTGTACAGGACAGAGCTGCACACCAGTGTAGTCTCAGCTTGTGCCTGATGTTCTCAACCCTTGACTAGTAGGTTAGTTAGTAATGACCTACAGCTGATAATTAATATTACTTCATTACTAATTTTAGCTAACGTTACATAAATAAATAAATCTTCTTAGCTCCTTTAACGGGACCCAAGGACGCTTTACACATAGTTACAGAACAACAAAAAGTCATTCAGGACTGAATGCTGGGTAAAGAGCTGGGTTTTAGTAGATTTTTGAAAGTGTCCAGACAGGGAGAGTTTCGGATCTCTGAGTTCCAGAGGGTGGGGGCTGTGACGCTGAAGGCTGAGGCTCTGTCCTGGCTCTGTCCCCAAAAGTCCGGAGTCTGATGGGGGCAGTGGTGTAGTCTTACGTGATGCGCAGGTATACGCCGTATACCCACTAGGAATAGTCAAAGATTTCCGTATACCCACTTAAAATAGCGAGATGATACGTAATAACATAGTTTTGTGGCAGAACTTTTACATGTTCGTTTATAAATTCACCCCCGTCTGTGTTTCGAAGCTCTGAACTGACGTTTGCAGCTTCCGTGGCCTGGGAAAGGGGATGACGTCAGCTACCAAACAACAACACAGCTGCGTGGCGGTCACTCTGCGCACGTTTGAAATTAACTAATGTGAATCACTGAAGGAGATGTGAAACACGAGCAAACCCAAACTAAACTCTTTCACTGTTTTCGTAAGCCTGCTGCTGAAGCTGCTGCCGCTCCGAGTGACACAGCTGCAGCAGATGACAGGAACGTTAAAGTTACTGAAACACAGAAAACGAGCCCGATTAGGCTGATGTTATCGTAACGTTACCTGGTGAGTGAAAATAGCATATGCTATATAATAGCAAATAGTTAACTAACGTTAATGTGGTGGATCAGTGTGTGTGTGTGTGTGTGTATAGCAGTTCCTGAATGCTTGCTGATGCATTTAAGCTGATAAAGTACATAACTTACGTTTGACAATGGTTTTTGGAAGATAAGTGAGCTTGAGAGGATGTGGACCCCTTTTGGTGCTCAGTCCTAATATTCTGTAATGATTCTGTGAGTTTTGGTGATAGAACTGCACACAGGCCTGTGTTCACTGTTATTACTGCTACTGAAAAGCCTCAGCTTTCCATTATTGTTAATAATAGCTGCAACTTGCACTGTGCAATGTGCATTGCCAGACGATAAAACCAGATTCATATAACATCTAAGGCTAAATGTAGCTGAGTTAGATGATCAACACTAAACATTAGACATTTCCACCATAAATTGGTGCAGAAAATGTCTCCAGAATGCAGGAAATTAAATGTTTACTGCTCACAATCTTCTGGGGGGAGGACCCCCAGACCCCCCCAATCAGGTACTAACAATGATTATTTTTAAAATACTATTAAAATATCTTCTAGTCTTGATCTCGTGATCCAAATATTCTGGATTATCACATCTCATATGCTAAATGTTTTGTCGCAACTCTAATCTGAACACTAAACACGTCCCCACCACGTTTGAACACAAAGTGACACCCTTTCACACCTGTAACTGTCATTGGATGTTAAAGTCTTTGCGTAGTTGGTAACACACAGCCTAAGCAGTCCTTCAGAATGCTCTCTATTACATGTACATACTATTAGTGAGGGTAGTGGCGCTTATGGGACGTCACGCTGGGAGTATGAGGCAGGGAGGGAAAAATCACAGTATACTCACTAGAAAAAAATAGACTACACCACTGGATGGGGGGGACAGAGAGCAAGCACTTGTACAGGGGAGATGTTAGCTAGCGCTAACAGCCTTCACTTTTCTAGCTGTTGGGGAAACTAAAGACTTTTATTAATGGACACACAGCGACCTACGCTGCACGTTTAGTACCAGACTGAAACTTACTGTTAATTTCACCGTCACGTTCTGCCGCTCTCTCTCTCACTCGCTCAGCCTCACACACAGAGAGCTGCCGAAGCGTCACCATGCTCGCAGTGTGCGACTTAAAATAATTACTTACACATTGATATTATTCATTGATAGACACTTTGGGGTGGTTATTCATTCCGCAGCGGTGACGAATACAGGGGGACACTGGTCTCTCTGTTGTGTGCGCTCCACAGACGCTCGAGGTGTTGCGCTTCTGCGAGTTCCGCCTTTTGTTTTCCGTCAACATTACGTTATCAATTAACATTTAAATAATCGATTTTTAGACATTTGTTAATCGATTAATAATCTTCCACGTCTGCATCGCGATGCATCTTAAAATCGATTATTTCTCCCACCCCTAGTACACAGGCACAAGAGGAGCTGGAGCTCAGCCTTTTTGAAAGCATCAGTATTTGACGCCCTGAGATGAGAACAGACAACACCACACGAGTAATTATGAACAGGCACATTTGTGATAATCTTCTTTGACAGACAGGACCACTTTTGCGCATGTGCAGATAGGGATCCACCAGGCAGCAAGGACTTGTACAACTACCCCTGCCTCCTTCCTTTATACCGGAACCCCCTCCTACAAGACAGACCAAAGTTAATGGTAATCAATCAAACTAGGGCTGAATGATTAATTGCAATTGCTATATTTTTGCGATGTGATAAAACAAGATTTTCTAATCGCAAAGGCTGACATGACAAGAATCAACTTCGCACCTTCTCTGTACCGTGACTTGTTGTTGTACAATCCCCTTACGCTTGACAGAAGCTGACACTACAGAAACTTTAGTGTCACAAAGTGAATGAAAGTAGCATTGGTGGTGGTGATGGTGGGTGAAATCGTCGGGCCATCCACCGCTTTGACAGACAGGAAAAATGCAAAACAGAAAGACGTGTAGTAAGGTAAGTGTAATGTGGTGATCTGCACCTGCGTCACACACACAGCCACCAGCCAGCACAGGAAATAACTGTGAAACAGAGTTTCAAACCAGACCTACAAGTCCAAAAGAGGCCCAGTCTGTCCCGAGTTACAGCCAGAGTGCTGCTTACCAGCATTGGAGGCTGCTGGGGTGGGGAACTCCGGTGTTGTCGGAGAATTACTAAGATTGTCGATTAAAGGGGAATTATGGAGTTTTCAGTGGCCACTAGTGGTGCGGTTTTAAGATCGCTACCAGGCATGTGCTTTTACGCGTGCATGCTTGAACTCATGAGCGAGCATAATCCGAAACACAACCACATACTCATACAGAAATCCTGCAATAAACGCAGAAACTCAGCATGCAGGCTGTGGCTTTTCACTCAAACATGTTCAGGCTCTGTTACTTCAACGTTCCCATCTCAGAGGCAACTTAACACCGGCTCCGTAAAGTTACTTCATTCAGAAAAAAGGCAGTGACAGCTGTTATAGACAGGCAGGGAGACAGCTTCACACAATATACTGGAAACTCCGGTAAACCCCTACTGCAACGTTACAGTAATAGTTTTATCATCTGCAGGTTGAACAAATCCATACTCGTTACATGATCACGGTACATTTACTGCATTTAGCCAACGTGCTATAGCGTTAGCTTGCCTGCTGCTTTCAGGGCCTATCTTTACTATCTGTGTATCTTCACCGGAGGCTCAGCAATGTCAGCACAGCTAAATGTATTGGATGATAACCAAACAGTTAGTGAGCTGGACTGAATATTATAATGAGATTGTCTCATACTTTATAATAACAAGACCGCAGTAAGTAACTTTACTGTAGTGCAGGTCTGAGCTACTGTAGCGTTAGCTGGCTGCTCCTGGCTGCCACACTATAGGCTAACGTTAGTAAACAAATCGCTCCACATTAGCTTTTTACCGTTACATCCTTTCTTGCAAGCTAAATCAACAGTGGTACAAAGGATAGTAACATGGGTCGAGTTAGTTGATGAAGTAATGTGGATCGCAATATAACTTTGCACCGGATAACATTAGCAACTGCTCATTTTTAGCCGGCGAGCTAACGTGACTTGCTCTGTGTTTCTCTAGCTTTACTAATGCTCACTTTGTTCTTACTCGACATCATCTGAACCTGTTTGGTCTGATGGGCTTCAGTACATAAACCTTTATTGTTGTTTTGTATCCTTACATGGAGCCTGTTGTTTTATAGTGTAAGTGGACTGTATGTTGTTAGCTGCCATGTTGTCACTGTAGTACGAGAGAGGTTCGGGAGCGTGCACAGAGCTGAATCCAACCCGGAGTCCCCACGTAAAAAGCAAAATAGTGGCTGATGCAAGCAACGGAGAAAACAGGCATGTGTTTCATTTCTAAGTAAGTTTTGAGCCCACTGACAATAAGGCAATGAAAATTTGATTAATTTCATTGAAAAACGTACATATAGTTCCTTTAAACATGAGAGGTGGACTGTTAGGAGATTTGAACTAAGATATGGACTCATTAATTGGTGGTTGAGCTGTGGGTTTTGTATTGAGCGCTTACTGTATAATACACTGAAGTGAACTTAATTTTTCTTATGGTCTGTAGATAGGCCTACCTGATGATTATATCATATAAATTTAATGCCATGACTTGACTCTCAAATTTTCTCTCATATTATTAAAATCTGATACTTCTTCTCCACCACTGCTCATAATAATAATTCATGTAATTCATGCATCACCTAATTTCATCATAACACAGGCCTGACCCACAAGAAAGAACAGTGTATGTTTAATCTATCCAATATTGTGTTGGTCATACTACATTTTTTGAATAATACAGAGCATAAAGAGCTTAAAAATGAATCACATAATAAATTGCAATATTGGCTTAAAAAAAAATCGCAATTAGATTATTTTCCAAAATTGTTCAGCCCTAACATTCCCAATCATTTCTGGCTACATCAATGTTCAATATAGCAGCAATAAAACACATGTACTAAAATGAACTGAAATGAAATTACATGAAATGACAAGCCATTTGTCCATTGATCCTAGCCCACATGCTAATGGTAATGCCAACGCTAACAGTAATGCTTAGATCCATTTAATAGCTAACAGGCCTCTGCTAATGTTCATGCTAAGATTAGCTTGGCATTCTAATACCAATTCTACCTACTGTCTTAAATGAAGGCATGGGGTAGCCCCATGACATGGGGCTCGTGCAGACTACATGACTTTCAGCCTCGGCCGATGGCCGTGCCGTTCACACTACACACTTGCAGTCTTGTGACTGGAGTCTTGAAGTCGTTGTGGTGTTCATACTACGTGACTGATCGGTGACAGGAGGTCACAGACTATATGCGGTGTCACCCAGCAGCTGGTCTCCAAATCATGTTTTGTCAAGAAAACACGTGAAATGTCAAACCGGAAATGACGTAAACCTACATAGGAAACAGCTGTTTGGTATTATTAAAGATAGCAATTACAAAACATCTGGGTGAAAGAATAGATTAGCACACGCAGGTAGCAGGGATTGTCTGTGCTACAGAGAGAGCTGGAGGGGAGTAAAAACTGTTTTGTGGTGAAAAAGTAGCTGCCTGCTCTGCCAGCTGTCTGCTCTCATTAGCTGGATGTGGATGTTCGTTTTGATGCGTGAGTAGGTCACACATAACGACTGGTGACTGCAGATCAACCACTGATTTACTCCCGATCACAGCCTGACGGTTGCTGAGAGGCAAATCGGTCTAAAAATCGTGTAGTGTGAACTGTCCACACTACACGGTTTTTAGCCCGATTGATTTCATTCATAGTCATTAATCAAGCAAAGACTCAACACTTTTCTTTTGTTGGTCAGTGAAAAGAAGCAAAATGACAGCATCGATTTGTGCTTTAGGAAAATTGTGATGACACAGACCAAACAAATAATCAATTTATTGAGAATATATTCTCCATATTAAACTGACAATCTCAATAATCACTAGATTCAGCCCTACAATGCTGATTCTAGCCTCTGATTTGCTGCTTTTTTCTGGTTTATGTCATTCTAAATACTTTGAAGTTTTGAACAAAACAGCAATTTGAAGAATCACCTTGAGTTCTGGAAAATTATTGACATGTTTCTGTTTTTTATGAACAATAATTAGTCCAAAAAACATTGCATCAGCAGTCAAATCTATAATGAAAATAATTGTTTGCTGCAAAACTTTAAAATGTGAAAACATACTAACCAAAACTACAATGGTGGCAATCTATGTAAAGAGTCAATATGGACTTACATTATCAAGCAGATAGTTAATTGATAAAGTCTGAATAATGCCAAATCTATTTTTAAAAACTGTTTAGTTTGAGGCTTATCATACAGGATTGTCACAGGAAGCAGACAAAATTATTGCACATGTGCAATTTTCTTAAATGAACAGATGTAAGGCTAGAGTGATGACTGCTTCTGTTCAGGACCCAGAGGGTTTGGCTAAGCACTTCTCAGATATCCATCAGTTCACAGATGTCCTTGTGCTGAGGACATAGCCAGCACTATTAAAAGTGTCTTAAACACATTTGTACAAAACAATAGGTTCATACAAACTCTTTAGGGCTGCACATGTAAGGAAAGTGCTGATCTATAGCTCAAAGTAAGATAGAGAGGAGGAATAAGACACTAATCAAATATAGACACTTGGTGTCTCCATAGGCTTGTCCTTTAGCATCTATTAGAATTTCACTTGTTCTTCAGACCCCAGCACCTACCTATGGTCTATTTATATAGACACCTCTGCACGATTTCTGTGTGTGTGTGTGTGTGTGTGTGTGTGTGTGTGTGTGTGTGTGTGTGTGTGTGGAGTTGCTGACATTTACAGGCCATCATTCTCCCTTTTGCTTTGCACGAAGGAAAAACCTGAGGGAGTTTATTTATATTACACTAATCAGCAGCAATATTCTTTACATGCAGAGTTAAAATGCTGTCTTCTTGTTTTTGCAGTCTTCTGTTTTTCGGTTGTTATTGCCTCTAGGTTTTCTTACTTTGTTCCATCTTTTTGTGTTTACAGACAACCACTTGGTTGAAGCTGTATTAGCAGAAACCTTTAAAAAAACACATTCCCTGCAAGTAAAACTCATAATTCTTGTTTAGGGAACCTTGCCTCTTCTCTCCAGCTGAAAGGTCCAAGTGTACCTTGCTGAACAATAAGTCAATATTACCACTTATCGTCTCTCCAAATAATGGTATTGAAATAAAATCCCTGTCGCACAATTCTTTGCTCACATTTCTAATCTCAGAATAAATGATAAATGGATCTAAAAACTGCCACAGCATGAGCTTTTTCTTAACCAAAGAAACCATTCAGATGTCTTGAGCCAGGCTAGAGGAGTTTGGCTTCTTTTGTGATAATTTATCTAAAAAACATTATTGCTTTTGCTGCTGTACAGAAACCTAAGAACCATATTGCCACTAGTATCTATAAACATCAGGCAACACCCAGCACTAACTAACACAATCTAACCACTTAAATCTGATTTAAAGGCTAAATTCAAGTTGAATACACTCACATACTCATATATCCATTATATCCATTAAACAGTAACAAGTCTCTATAATAATTACTCCTGTCCATAATGGCTATGAAAAGATCCCTTCTTAATGCAATTTCAATGCAGGGAATGCGGGACAAAATCCACAGTCCTCACTGTATCCTAAGGGCTTAGTACACAATTACCTTTTTTAGCCCAGACCCCAATGTTTTCTTGCAGTAGAGAAGGGATTTTGTACAAAAAGGACAAACTTTTGAAGACAGCCACTTGAGTTTACGAGGAGTTTAGAATTTCTTTTCACAACCACACAGACAGTACAATTACAGCGACCAGTCATTCTTTCAGTGTACAGTACAGACGTGAAAAAAGTGAATTTATCCTTTAAATCACCTGATGTTTATTGATAACACTGACTGAACAGCTAGTTGACAGTTAGCATCTGTTTTTAAAAAAAGTTGTTATAACAGTGATGTTTCACAGTCTTTCATCTCTTGTTTTACTGTACTGTCACACATTTAGAGCTAATTTTAATCATGTGCTCTAAACACACAGCAGGATGTAATGTAATGACGACGGCTGACTTTTGAAGACAGCAGGCAAAAGTTAAAAAAACAAAAAAAACAGATTGAGTGTTCCTCTCCCTCATTTGAATGTGGGGCACAAAAAGCCTAGAGGAGAAGAGCTAAGTAAATGTCAGCTACGCCTTTCTTTCTCTCTCTGACACACACACACCTATCACAATCTTACACCCTCCCAATTGCTTATGCACTCCAGGGCCTATAATCTCCCTCTGTGCCCACACACAGATCACACACACATACACTCACTTGGCAAGTGTTCTTATTTGTATTCCTGCGATCTGGAGCCTGCGTTCTCTGGCAGACACTGATATATCAACTGCATGAATATTCATTCACTAGTCAGAGTGGCAAGCTTCACCAGCCCCTTCTCTTCTCGCAAATGTTATTACGCACACAAACACACACATATCGCATACTATGATGTTAAATTCCCAAACAATGCTAACTGTCTAAATGCATATACAGTATGTGAACACTTAACTGTTCTGCCACAGCAGGGTCTTTCACCACAAGCTAATGAACCATGTCAGTATTTGTCCGTCAACCCATGTGCACACACACACACACACACACAAAATGGATGTCTAAGAAGTGCATCTGTCTCTTTCCTGGTGTGATTGGAGCCACTTATCAATCATTTCCTGGTTGATTAATTGATGCGGCAGATCTCCTCATAGATTAATCACATGTCTGAAAGCTTTTTATGTTTGAGCATCTTAACTGAGGAGGCTGAAACCTGTAGATGTGCGTTTGTGTATGCGCACGCACACACACACGCACACACACACACACACACACTCCCGTATGAGTCAGTCTTTCTTTTCTAGCTCTTTTTAGCTAGAATTCAGTGTAATATATGGTAAAATGTATTAAGAAAGAATTATCAGTAAATAATTTACAAGACCACAGCTGAAGCTACGTTTCTCCACATTATAGGACCTTTTAGTTGGACGCTGACGTTGTCAACTTCATTAGAGTGGGAGTACAAATCTCCCTCACCATTTGTGGGTAGGAAGCTATTAAGGGGCTGGTGGTGGAGAGACAATTCAGGACCTAGGTCATTGTTCATTCGTCATCTTTGCTCACCAACTTTCTCTCCTACGTCTTCACGGCTCATTGCTCCCATGCTCCATCTCTTTCTCTCTCTCTCTCTCACACACACACACACACACACAGCAGCCATACACACTTACAGCTCCGCTGATCTGAAATATCAATTTGCATTTCTCTCCACTTCACTACAATGCACATCAATGCAGCGACACCATATCACTCACTCTTGGAGAAAACTTGTCCTTGTTCTTTTCAGTCTCGCCTTACCGTGCTTTTATTGAAGGTGTGATTATGCATGTGGCCTTCATAAAGCAGAATCTCAACTCAAAACTCTACGTTTCTCTCTCCCTTCCTCATCCTTTCTTCAGGTGAATACATCCTCTGCTTTCATCAAAGATAGAAAGGCAATGCAAGCATGGCAAGAAAATGAAAGTGAAATAAATAAAGACGGAGTACAAAGTGTGCGCTCACTGTTAGATCTACAGAGGATGGAGGAAACACAAAGATTTAGAGATGAAAGGAGGGAATGTGAGATAAGAGAATTTCAGTGTTAATACTGAAGCTTTAGTTTGAGAGGAAGTTTTCTGTTTACAGATTGCCACCTCTGTTGTGAAAGTGTTTTACCACATGACAATGCCTTCACTGTGGGCCAGGGGGAAACAGAGACACAGGAAGGAAGGCAGGAAGGCAGGAAGGCAAGAAGGCAGGAAGGAAGGAAGGAAGGAAGGAAGGAAGGAAGGAAGGAAGGAAAGATGGAGCTGTTTACAGATTGAAGTAAACACACACTGGCCTAATGTTCCTGCAGCTCCTCCTTTCCACAATATTACTTCTTTCTGCCAGAGGTGAACGTCTTCTACCAAGCAGGAGTCTAAGATCGAATTGTGATACAACTGCATAAAGCTGGGCAGACACTGTATGATTTTATTAATGTTAACTCTAACTTCACATTATAATCAAAAAAATAGGAAATCTACTTTGATCAACTGGTCTTGACGTGTGCTCACAATGAAAGTGAAACACTGGATTCCCCCTCAGTTTTGTCCATTGACAATTCCATAAAGGTTTTTATTCAAACAAGGTGTCCAGCATGACATTTGATGATTGCTTGGTTTATCTGCCCAACAGTCAGTTTAATATCAAATGTGACAAAGAAAAACATCAAATCCACCCATTTAAAAGCCAGTACCAGGAAATGTTTGCTTGAATTGCTAATTGCTTATAAAAAAAGTTTTTCTGTATATCGACTAATTGATCATTAAACGTATCATTTCAGCTACAAATATCACATCACCTTTATCAATACAAATGCCTGATGATTACTGAAATGCAGATTGAGTCGTCGCCATTCTGAATGACTCTTGCAACCACAAGGCACATTGCAGCACGCTCTGCCAAGTGCCGCTTCCACCATCCTGAGTCAACAGCTTCCTGGACTCCATTCATCCCTTCCTGTGTCCATCCATTCATGATTGCTCACATCTCCATACAGCTGGCTTCTTTGGCACAACAACTCTTTCAATTAAACAACATGGCACACATAAAAAACAACCAGACAGTGGGCATATGGTGCAAAGTAACCATTCCATATTTCACATGTAACTCATTTACATATACCCATATAACGTGTTGAGCAGCAGCAGACGGCAGGCCTATAACTGGGGCACCCATAAATAAGGAACAGAGTGACGCTTGGATTTCTGCTGATCTGTTTTGCAGGAGATACATGTGTGAATAAATTGATGGCTTTTCATTTTAATGACGCCACACTCTGCTGCTGTCATCTGGATTACTCCCTCCCCCTCACACTTTTACGTACACATCCTGCTCACAACTACGCCTTCTTTTACTTCTCATCATCTCCCTCTTATATATGATCATGCTCCAGCCCCTCCCTCCTCACTTCCCATGCTTCCAAGTATATCCTCCTTTTCTTAACCTAACCCGCTTTCTCTCGCTGTCATTCTGGAGACAGATGTTGGGTTCATCACGTTAATTACAAACTGCTTGCCTCTTTTCTCAGCCTGATTAGTGACATAGAAAAAAATACTTGCCACAAATACAAGTGCAATTCGAGTTCATCACAAGGTTACTCAACACAAATCCTAACCTCTGTCCTCTTGATGATTCATTGATATGCAATGCTGAAAATCTGACTTTTCTTCATTAGTCCAAACACTGGCCTCTTGGCATCTCCCCCACTCTGCATTCCCATTCAGAGTGAAGAAAAAGCACACTGTGATCAATGTAATGCTTGTTTGTGTGTGACAATGAGCAAAACCAAACTGTGCTGGCTGATAAACATACATTCATATAAAAAGAAAAATCAATACACATCTACTTTGTCCACTGCTGCAGACAAAAATTAGGAGTATAGACCTCTATCAATCACAACATTGATTGGATTTAATGTACTCTGCTTACAAGGTGGATTGTTAAGTGCATATGATGCACTTTCCATGATGAAGCTATGAATACGGTAAGCATACAGTAGAATAGGACTGGCAGATATGAGTAAACTAAAGAGAAGTAGCTACTTTCAGCATGTGAGTCATGCCAGATACAAAGGGCAGAGACAGAGGTAGATCCTGCATCACATCAGTCTGTGTGACAAGCTTGTGGGAGACATTCCTTCCCACACTCCGGTAGAGGAGATACTGCCTGAGAGTAACGGATGTCTCAGAGAAATAACAATCGTATCCAGGATCACTGCATCTTCTAACACTCGTCTTCTTCAGTCTGCAAATGAAAACAAGGCACTGACTGAGCCTAAAAATCAGTTACGGTCTGGAACCAACAACAAAAAATTCGCATTGGCTCTGTGACACTGCTGATGTTTATTTTCCTTCATTTATACCTTAAGCTTGACTTATTCCCTCTGGTCAAACTGATTTACGTGGTAAACAGTATAATGACAGATGAGGTGGTGACGATGACACATGCTCCATGATGGCTCGAATCATCAGCGCAGCCAAGTTCCCATACAACATAATGAGGACAGGATGTGTAGCCAAAGACCAAGCCCAGTGCCCACTTTCCAAAACAATCCCAAATGTTGCCCATTACAGCTCAAAACTACAGCGTGGGCATTTGGGCTGACCACGTTCAATAAACTTTACGCAGAGAGTGTCCAACAAATCGCCCTTCAGTAGGGTGCAGCTAATGAATTGAATCAACACTTGTATGCTGAACGCCCACGTAGGGAATCATTTTGGATTAAAAATGCTTCTAATCATTTGTGTTCACTTTTGGTTTGCAAGCTCTTGACAGCTTGTGCATGTGTTGTCTTGCCTGACCGGTGATGGGGGGGCCGCAGGCGTGGTGGCAGAGCCAGCGGGCGTCAGGCCACGGGTCTCCCAGGCAGCCCAGTTTCCAAAGCAGGTGCAGTACCATCACCACCATTCCACTTTAGCCTGCTCTCTATTTCCAGCCTTAGACACCACTGCCCCCCTCAATAGAGTTCCTGCTATGAATAAAATTAGGATAGGTTGGTTTTCTGCATCAATATTTATCATATCATTTTGGTTTTAAAATTTTTTTAAATCTAAAACGGAAGGTCCATGAATAGAGGTTGTTGTACACCATACAGGTTGGAAAGCAATGGAAAATTTGTGATTTATGGTTTTGGGCTATATACATAAAACTGACTTGACTTATCTGACTGTAAAAAAAAGAAAAAAAAACACTTGAGGATTTTTTAGGACTTTAGTATATCTTACCAATACATGTTATTTTAAAACACTAAGACCTGCAACAAGTGGTGAAATTAGCTTTTGAGATGCTAATGCTTTGTGGAATGATATACTGACTGAGAAAAGATTTTCTCACAATCATTTCACTCAAGTCTTGAGTTTTAATGAAGCCACCATCTAGCAGCTATGAGCTATTAGAGTGAATGCTGGGCTGCCAGTGGCCCAGGAGAGCCAGGACAATGACGGCAACTAACAATTCTTTTCATAATCTGCTGATTTTTTCTCAATTAATCAACAGTCCACTGTAACAGTGAAAATCAGCAAATCCCAACACTGGAAGCTAGACCCAGACAAGTTTTGACATTCTTGTTTGAAAAATGATTGGAAATGTTTACTTAATTAGTAGAATAGAGGAAAAGTCATTGACAGTAATTGATATATCGACTAATCCCGTCAGCTCTAGTCAGAATGCTGTTGTTTTGCAACACCGACTAATATCAAACAGTAACTGGCAAGGGCAGACTGACAAGTCACTCAGGCATACATGCCAACAGTACACATGCATCTACAGGTTCTTTGTCTGTTCAGTATGTCAATCTGTAAGAACCAAGGGGAGACTTCAAAACAGCAAGACAACAAGTTTGTGCACAGTGTCATGCCGCAAAGCATATGCCATCTTCAGGAGACATTATCATATAGGTTGTGTGTGCATGTGTTTCCATGTGTGAATGTGTGTGTGTGTCATGGACTCCCCTCAGGACTGGAGGCAGCAGCCTCTTTAATATTTCAGAGCAGCGATAAATAAGTCAGACAGACTGCAGAGAGATAAGGTGACTCTGCGGGTAGGGGTGAAGAGGGGAGGGAGGAGGGAGACAGTGGGAGAAATGGGGGAAATGGATACAGTGAGGTGGAGAGAGATATATGAGGTAATAGAGCGAAAGGTCACAGAAGACATGACGAAAAGGAATGGGGGAAAACAAAAAGTCTTATACTGTAAAACGTACTACAGCAAGATTTTGATTTCTGCAGACAAAAGAGATCAGATGGGAATCAGAAGGAGAGAAAGAAGAGAAGATATAAGCAGGTAAGGCGGAAGGAAGGGGAGTGGATGAAAAGGTGGAGGGGGAGAAGAAGCGAGAGAGAGAAAACAGTGACAGTTGCTGTAGGGAAAGGTCAACAGAGACAGAGAGCAAGTGTGAGAGAGAAGATGAAAAACTAAAGAAAGGAGATGGAAAAGCAGGTCATGTTTTCTCGGGGGAGGAACTGGCCCACGGTGCCGTGGCCTTTAGTCTGACAGACTTATGATCAAAAGATGATAAAGCTCCACTGGCACTTATACACAATCTAACTCAAAGCTTGCTGTACAGTTACAGTATGTTTAGCCTCTATCTGTCAACTCTTTGCTTCACACGTACTCTTTAAGCCACTAAATCACACAAACTTTCTGACTAACAAAAGTTATGCTGCAAGCCTGAAAAATCTTTGGGTCATGGGCATCCATGTTTTGCTCCCCGTATCCTCTGAAAGAAATAACATCTTCCCTGCCTTTTCTCTACCTCCAAACAGCAGTTTTAAGCTCCCTTTTCCACTTTCTTCACTTATGCTTCTGTAAGCCTGTAGCATTTTTATTTCTCGGCTGCTTTGTCCCTCCTCTTTTTCCTCTATGCTTCTTTCTCCCTCCTGTCCTGACCCACACTTATCACCCATACCATCATTTTCCTCTCATCTCACCCTCAATAAGGCATCTACCCTCCTCTGAGCATTTGTATAGCTGCCAGCTCTGGTGCTGGATAAGCTCATTAAATCAACTCAAGAACAGGGCAACACATGCAGGTACTGGATGTGTGAAAGCATGCACAAGAAGGAAGGGGAAATCTAAAAATATCAAAAAAAGTCCAACAGGAGGGGAATTAGGAATTAATTGGGGAAATAAATAAATACATACATACGAGTGGGGTGGATGGTGGGAAAAAAAAGAAACCGAATCCATGGAGAGAACGTATAGTCCCAATCTCCCCAGTGGGATTAGCGTAAATCTAATCTGCCCTGCTGTCTCTTCTACTCCTTTTAGCCTCGGCTTAGAGACGCTCTCAGGAAGAGAGCAGGGATCCTAAGAGCCTTGAGCTGTTAGCATTAGCTCACATCACAGTAAGCTCCCTCTGCACCACACTAATCAATTACCAACCCTGCTTATCTGCCTCTAAACTTCCAATCCACTCCGAGCCATCACCAGCCCGTGACCTCAGTGAATACACACACACACACACACACACACACACACACACACACACACACACACACACACACACACACACACACACACACACACACACACACACACACACACACACACACACACACACACACACACACACACACACACACACTCTCATTTAACTGAGACCAATTTACCAACACAATGGATCAATGGATCTGATGTCTACTGTATATTTTGTCCTGATGGGTAGCGCATCAATGTCTTTGGAAAGTTATGGCATCAGTTTGGTTTACAATATTTCAATAACCATATTTAAGGCAATAACCTGCCATGGCCATATGGGGAAAAGCATAGATGGAGAAGACCAAGACTGTATATTTTCCGTAAACATATCAGAAAGAGCGGACACAATTAGTCGATTGATGTATGAATTATTTATCACTGATTATTTGCTAAGGTCATTTTTCAAGCAAACACACAAAACATTCTCTCATTTCAAGCTTCTCCAATTCTCCAATGATCTTCTTTTATATGAATAATATGAATATTTTCAGGTTTTGGACTGTTGGTCTAATAAATTAAGCTAACTGGCACATTAATCAATCATGAAAACGATTTGCTGTAGCCCTAGTATGAGATAAAATGCTTTTTGTTTCATTGCAAAGGATATGCTCTCTCCTAACAGAAAATCTGGTTATATAAAATTGCATGTGATTGTTAGAATTAGTAGTGTTTCCCAAATATTTGCATTTACTTGTGAGTGGGATGTATGGTATTGGGTTAAAACATTTACATTTTACAATAAAATCTTTATTATTTTTAGTAATATTTTTTGTGATTCATCTTGCCAGCCATATATGTACTGTATGTTTTACCCTAGCGCCAAAGAAAAAAACAAGTTTAGATGTTAAGAGGAAGAATGTGTGGGAGAGCAGTTATGTCAATGGGGTCAGAGCATGTGAACAACCCATTTCTGATTTTCTGAATGAGGCCAACAATACCTCTGGAGGCCTCAAATATTAAGCTCTTGCAGCCAGCAGATAGCCTATCTCTTTACTGGGATGTAGCTGGGTTACTCTCAGCTTGCTAGTTGTGGCATTTAGCCACTGTTGACTTAATTTGGGATTACAAACAAAAGGTCAAACAAATCCAGATTGGAACAAACTTTAAATCCCACTGGAAGATTAAGTAAATTTATTGCAGTTAACTCTGATGACCATGTGGGCTTCAATCTGTCTGCAAATAACTCTCAATCTGCTTCTTTTCCCCTCTTCTGTTTTCTCTTTCGGACTAAGAACTTTATCGACCTCTTACTCAGCAGATGGTTCACCCGAAAGCCTTACCAGTGTTAGACTGACCCTGCACCACCCTTTTCAGTAAGTGCCCTGAAAAAAGAGAGGGAACCACAGAGAAAAACAGGGTGCAAAAAACTCTTAGGGGTCATAAATCTCAAAGGACCATAATCAACAGTACATGGCAGCCAGTAAGACCCTGGTATACAAACAATTTGTGTGCTCATAAGATCCCTCTCCCTCCCAATTTTAATCACAAGCACAAATTAATGACAAGCTGTGGAGTCAGATCCTCTCTCCTATCCCGTGAGCCTTCGTTACAGCGTAAATTAAAGACAACCTGGCTCAGGGTTGGTTCACCACAGTGTACTATTTGATAGTTAGTAGCATGGTGAATAAAAACCATGTGCAAATATAAAACATTCATATCAGCTGCATTCCTCCTGTCTGGATGGATCGATGTCTGGAAGGCTTTGCAGCACATGTGTGCGGCAGACCGGCTCAAGCACGCAAACATACACACAAATGTTTGGGCAGTGGAGACATACATTCAGACGAAGTTACATTAAAGAAAACTAACAGTGAAATGTTTCATTTTCATCTGAGAGAACTTGCAGTGTGTAATGATGAGAAGAGAAGGTGACAGACAAACACAACCAGGATGCCTGTTTCGATTTACCCGGATGCACCTGCCCTACCCCGCAGGCCCATCTGGCCAGCGAGAAGAGACGAAGAGTCACAACTGTGAGCGTTAGAAAAATCATGGCCCAGTCTGTTTGCGCATACAATCGCGCCAATGTCGCTAACTCTGCACAGCTGCGACTTGCTACCTTCCCTGAGCCAACATTCTTCTGTCGCTGCCCTTCACTGCCAAGACAGCGAGCAGGCAAACTCCAACTGACTCATCTATTTTCTCGATCACAGAGACACACAAACAAACAAACAATTGTGGAGCCCAGCGCTGGCACTCAGACTCCGACTCCTATAGTTGGATGATTCAAATTGTAGATGATCCTCAAAAGAAAAACAACAAAACCTCACAAGCATTCTTTCATTTCAGCATTTTATATAACTGCCTTCTACGTGAAGAATGTCCCCCTTTCAAAACACAGTGTAGATAAGACCAAGCAGCCCAGTCAATTCCAGTCATGTGATTAGATTTAGAGACTGCTAATCAGCTGCACACCAAAACACACACACACACTGTACAATCTAATAACATTGCTTTGGACAAGTATAGTACTGCTGTAGGCAAGCATTATGTATTCAGAGCCAGACTTGTAGCTTCGCAACGAATTGGATTCTAAACCTACACTTCAAACACAATCAGCATGCTTGGCATTTAAAACAGGGAACACATCACATGGGGTAGTACGCTGGTGCACCACATCGATTCTGTGTGGCATGCAGCAGAGGCAAGTGTGGGCGCAGTGGGGTCGGGGGAGATTCTATAATACGGGGACAGCAGGTTGACGTGGCCTTGGAGATGGAGCTTTTGTGGCTCATTCATTCACTGCCAAATCCCTGGGAGAGAGAAGGGGGATATAGGTGATGCGGAGGGGGCTGGAGCAGGACAAAGAGAAGCTAAATGCCATGAAGCTCGCAAACAACTTTCCAGACAAGACCTCCTCCCAAAAACCTCAACATACACAATGATGTGTTATGTGATGCACGTGTGTGTGTATCTGTGTGAACAATGACCTTGTGGCTTCCTCTGCTTGGATGTGCATGTATATTTAGTCAAGGGGTTTTAGCAGAGGTGTTTGACAGAGAGGGTGTTAAATTATTGAGCAACCACTGCCAGCAGGGAAGGACGGTACACTGCGTCTGAAGAAGGCACCCTTATCTGGTGCTACATGCTGTTGGCAAACACACACACACACATACACACACACACACCTATCAAACCACTGGAGCACATGTTCTTTTTAACCTACTAAATTTCTTATCTTAAGAGAAGAGAAGATTTTTTTTACACACTAAGACATACTGAGGCAAAAATATTATTAAAATGAGTGGATTTGTGAATGAGCCTGACATTTATTGTATGTAAAAGGATGGCAGTGGAAAAGAAGAGATTACAGATGTTTACTTCAGGGCTAAACATTTTGGTTGCTTGACAGGCAACAGCCCCATTCATCCATTTATTTGGTGTGTTTCACTCCGTGACTCCACTACTCAGCCAGTCCCTGACAGTCTTCTCGCTACAAGGAAAACAAACCTCACCACAGGGGGAAAATTACCAAAAGGTCAGAAGACTTTTCAGCAGAACCCTCCAGCTCTCTGGTCTCTTCTCTGCTGCACAAGTATTTTCCAGCAGAACATGACCTCCTGTGGGCTTTCCACTTTCCGCTTCACTTGACATCAAGGACGGGCTGAAATGTTGAGCGTCAGCTTTCGCCACAAATGACAGAAGTGGGTACAGGAAGATAACAGCAGTAATGAGCAACTTTACTCACCCTCATCTGATTATTTCTGCTTTTTTGTCCTGTACAGTCAATGTAGTGAGTGTAGAGTAAACTGCTGGAGCTGCCAGGAATTCAGTCCTACTTGAGGACACTTAAGTGTGTGAGACTAGGGACCTGATGTTAATGCTACAGCCTGAGCCTGGTGGTCAATGGACAGTAGGGGTGTGACAACATCTTGTGCGCCATGATATTAAAACATGACGATTTTTCTCGAGTTGAGGTGAAAAGCTGTCTGAAGATATCAGCATGACGGAGGGTGAGGGTGAAATTACAATAGAAGATGCCCCCGCCACTTTGTTTGTGTGTAAGCATTTTGTGTACCCAGTGGAAACACTACACAGAGACAAAGTGACAGACAAAACGCAAACAATATGTAAGTAACATTTCAAAGTTCACCTGCATTGTTTTGCATTTTGTAGCCGAATAAAAGACAGTCAAATATTTCATCATCGCAGATTTCTTAATGGGTACCCTCCCTATTTACTGTACCGTCCTAGAGAGCAAATGTGCCAGTCACAGTCATGTCATAGTTATACAAGGGAATGAGCTGGTTGGCAAAATCACATTCACAGAGGGAATCTATGTCATTACAGAGGTCATATTATGCTTTTTGGCCTTTTGTCTTTCTTTTAGCACGTTTTATATATTTTTTGTGCATGTAATAGGTTTGCAAAGTGAAAAAGCCCAAATTTCACCTTAAAGGGAGTTACCATTTCCCACAGAAAACACTGTTCTGAACTACCTGAAAACAGCTTGATTGTAGTGCAGCATTTACTTCCATAACCTATCAGCGCCACTGTGTAAGAGATGTCAAAATGCTCGCCTAGCGGCTAGTCTGGCACACCCTCAAACCAAGCTAGTTAAATATGTAATTATAATAACGCTAGATACCCTTCAGGGAGTCAATGGAGATAAAGTTGTTACTGTGATGTAGAGACAGTGGCAGTTAAAACATTAAGTCCATCCATCCATCCATCGTCAACCGCTTATCCTGAGTAAAGAGTCGCAGGGGAAGGGAGTCAATCCCAGTCAACATCGGGCGAAACACGGGGTACTGGACAAGCAGCCAATACTTTGCAGGGCCACACATAGACAACCAGTCAGACTCACACTCACACTTAAGGACAATTTAGGGTCACCAATCAAACTAGTCCGCATATCTTTGGACGGTGGGAGGAAACCAGAGCACCCGCATAGAACCCACGCAGAAAATTAATTAATTTGTTACAAATTAATAACGTACCACTCTGAAAGTCTTGCTCCAGTCTAGGTTGAGAAGCTAGTTCAGGTTGTTCTGCCTTTGTTTCGGGATCAGACTTGGGCTTGAACATGCACGGTTGACCTGAAGACAGGGTTACCAGCTGAAGAAGCTATGTTTTGGATAACACGACCTTGCTCGTCTGGACTGGCCCTACCATGCTTCTGATTAGCTAGTAGTCCTTACCTAGGTTCTGCGAATGTGCAACTACCAACAAAGAACAGAAGTGAAATGCCTCACTCCATAGCAAACTGAGCGTTCAACGTACAAAAGGCGCTGCAGCAATGTGCAGAAACACAAAAATATGGTGTTTTTTGAAAATTAAACCGTGTAAACCTATTCTGTTACAACCCCTAAATAAAATTATGAACTTGAAAATTAGCATAATGTGACCTCTTTAAACTGGCAATAACTGATTTATTGGCCTCATGAGGGCAGCAGAAACTAGCAGTAAAAATACAATTTGAGATGACTGCGGCTGACTTGATAGTCTAACATGAGCTGCAGGTGACTGCAAGCGCAGCGTATAAAAACTGTGCCGTCAAGTCGGACACATTCTACCTGCATGAGCTACTGTGAGCTGAGAGTAATGACTGATCGCGCAGCATTTGCAAGAAAATGCCACGAGATCAGGCAGTAGTGTGGTTCCAACTTGGTGCAGCTGGAGAAAAGCAAATGCGGCCACTGGACTCGGCGCCTACAGCCACATTGCTCCCACGAGGTTTCAATGTGACATGGAAACATTTTGCAGCGCCGGCGAAAGTTGGACACAATTTCTAACCAGCATGCCTTAAGTCCACCATGCATCATGTTAAGTCAGCACTGCGCAGTCGAATGCTATTGATATATTTATCACCTTTAAAGTTGATATGGCAAAACAGTGAATTATTTCCCATTTACACATCCAGTAGTTTGGAGTGGTGCTTGTGACCACCTATCCAATATTCCCTCTCTTTTATTTTTATTTGTGGTATCCACCAGCTCTTGGGGGAAATATCTGTCTCTTTAGCTGCTAAATGCTCCCCTACACGCTAACTCTGTCTATCTGCCATTTGGTGTTGTGAAGGTAGTGTACAGACATATTTTGCTGAAACTGCCTGCCTGATGTGGCAGAAAACTAACCACAACAGCAAAGTTGCAGGCCATAAAACCAAACAATGAGCCAAAAGATGCTATAAAGCTCTGTAGAGCTGAGGGTAACTGCAGATCCGTGTGATAGTTTTCTGTAGGTCCATCACTTTGGGCAAGCCCTTTCACATGAAGCCACGTGATGCACTGTCAGTATAAAAATACTGAATATAGCTGCTTTACCTTTTATACAATCGACCATCTTAATTAATTTAGTTGATGTCATTTATTTCAAAATAAGTGCCTGTTAAGTCTATTTTATAAAATTGCTGGGGGGCACAGATTGATGATCTGGTGTATAATAGTGTGACGCAGGTGTCTGGTCCTGATAGGCCTTTGGCATTTCACTCTCTCACAGTGAAGTATAGACTCTCCCTGGAAGACCAGATAAAACCAAACTGCCCCTCTCATCTCCGTCTGAATCCTCAACATCCATGAAGGAGAGGGGGTGTACCTTCTTGTGCAAGCTTGCAACCCACACATAAATATTCATATTCTTCTCAGACGCACACACACAGACTCAGACTCAGACACACACACATGCACCCCCACCTGTCCTTGGTCGCCTTCACGCACTGCTCTTCGTTTGCTTTCTCTCAAATCCTGTAATGCCAACAGTGCAATTAGTCACATGCCGGCTCTTTCTTTCATCTCTCTTGTGACAGAAAACTGAGGGGAATTCAAACTGCTTAGCATCTAAACTACAGAAACCACCCCATCCTGGAGTAAAACACAAACATGCACATAAGCATATTAAAATACATTAAATTCAAACACCAGCCTTTCTGATGATAAATGTCCTTCACCGTGAAGTGCCAAAGAAGATGAGCTATGCTTCAATTGCTCTCAAAAGTAGTGTCTACTTTGCAATTCAAGAAATAAATAATGAATCTGAAAATAAAATGGCCATTCAGCCTGAATGTGAAGCAAAGCTTAACAGCGGACAAGCAAAGAGCTAAAAAAAAAGACAGAGCATCCCTCTAAAAATGGTCATTGTCCCTGGGGTCTTGCCGTTTTCCCCATTGCTTTATTCTCCGCTCTCGCATCGCCTCCTCCACATTTAAGAGGCCATATCTACCACAACCCACTCACAGACACCAGTGATCGAAAAATACATGACTGAGCCGTGATAGAAAAAGAAATCAACAGAACAAAAGCTAAAAGGATGGCAAAACAGAAAGAGAAAAGCTGCTCCGCACTCAAGTTAAACTTTCCTCTACAGTTCAGGTAATATGCAGCGCCTGAAGCCACAACCTGACACTGAGGCAGGAAGGAGCAGAGTACTGGCTGACGCTCTACATGCCAGTAAGGAACAAATGGCTCATGTTGCCTTTAAATGGATGGAGAGCCAAGGGTTATCACTTTTCAAGCAGGTTATTCCCATAAGTCAGCTAAAAATCAATCTCCATTTTAACAGACAAATCCCCTCCCTGAGCCAATAATATGACTTAGACCGCCAATGGATATGTTCCCATTAAACACTGATTTTTAACACTTTGAAAATTTAATTTTAGTTGAGGTGTGTGTGTGTGTGTGGCGAGATAGAGAAAGAAAAAAGGGCATTTCTAGATGTTATTTAGCACTGACTGATGATTTATCTGGTAGTCAAACTTCCTATCCTCCAATATGCTGGACTCATATCACAGGATTCAAATCACCCAGGACCACGACAGTAATGCCGATTGGCACTATTAGGTATATGTTGACATTTTGGGAAATAAGCGTTCTTGAAGAGAGACAGATGAGAAGCTCGATACCACTCATGTTTGCAAGACAGGTATGCAGCTATAGACCCAAGTGGAGATTAGCTTAGTTTACTGACTTGAACCAGGGTGAAATAGCTGGCCTGTCTCTGTCAAAAGTGACAAGTACATCCACCACCTACTAATCTACATATACCATGTTTGTTTAACCCATACACAACCAGAATGTAAAATGACAATTTGTGTTTATACCAAGATTTGCATGTTCAGCCTCACCGACAAATGAATCAATAATAAAAGTAATCATTAGCTGCAGACCTAATTACAATTGGATCCACTACCTTGTGCCTGGATGCTTTTGTGGAGTCTGTGTTCTTTTTAGTTGGCACACTCGCTTCCCAGTGAAAATGTATTTCTGTCCCTTACAGTGTCCAAGACCAGTTGATGTTGACGCAAAGTATTCTATGCTATATAGATGTTGACACAAGTCCGACATTGCTTTAATGAGTGTGTATGCGGTTTGGATGAGTGTGTGTGCAAAGACATGGAAGTGGCTGACACCTCACTAACTAGCCAGCTGAGGCAGCCAGTATTCCTGAGGTTGCCTTGGGCCACACAGCATCCCTCTGCTTTATTCAATGCCCTACAAAAAATAATCTAGAAGGAAGTTGTTTCAGAAGGCTGCTGTCTGGCAATCATTTCACACGTACTTCAAAAGAGGGCGTGGGAATGAAGACAGACCAAATTGTTGCCCATGGACATGCAGTGATAAAACAGCATCTTGCCTACATGGGCAAATCTGAACATTCTCTCACCATTTATGCTCTCCCACTCGTTTTCTTCTTTTTCTGTCACAAACATATTTATCTTCTATTCACTATTTCTCCTAATCTCTTAACCATGTGTGTGGTAGCTGTAGCAGGACTCACAGGTTAGGTCACCAGCCTCTAAAAAGGAACTCCACAGAGGGAAGAAGGCCGCAGGGAAAAACAATCCAATGACCACTTTTGGTCAAAAGCTGCAGCAGTCAGCACCGCGGACTAAAATTTAATTTCCCCTAAAAGAACAGCTATCCTCTATGCCTTTGGCTGCCTATTTTTAGCATGTTATCGTTCAGCCTCAATCAGACCACAGTCAAACTCAGATTGAAGACAGCCACTGTCAGGCCCAAAACAGCATGGGGCTCCTCTGCTACCAGTACTGGCTGATCAAAAACTGTATGTCTAATTTACAAGCTTCTGGAAGGGAAGAGAAGTTGAGAGACAGAGTAAAATGGGATACCTTGTCACTTACAGTTTTCTATGTGGCTCTGTTGCATCAATACTGTCAGCTGAGGTCATGGGCGAAGTCCTAAGAGACAATGCCAGTTTTCAAGCATGCCATGACCTCATGATATCAGTGTTTTCATGTTCACGTCTAACTGTGGCATCATCTCAAATGCTCTTTGTCCCTTTAACTGACAACTTTTTTTAAGAGTCTCAGTGTGAGCTGCTTTGTAAAGCAGTTCCCTTGCTGCCCTGAATGCACTGCCACGTACATGCACTTGTGTCGACAACATTAGTTTGCACCAAGGAAGCAGAAAGAAGGGAGATTTCTTAGCTGCCAACGAGTATCGACGGGGGGTGGACGTGGCCAGCAAATCAGTGATCTAATGACCAACTCCAGATATGCTTTGCTCATAATACTGAGCTCAGCTAGCTGTACTTATGCCTCTGAAGCATGCTGATTTGAGTTCATCCTCCTCCTTCCAGCTATAATCATGTTAGACCATGGGGCCTATGCTGTCTGCATCCTAAAAATGTTGTTTTGGCAAACAAATATGAAAGATGGATATTTCTGGCATGATTTTTAAGCTGTGAATAGACATGATGCAGTTGCCTTGCCATTTGGAAGAGAACAGAGTAAGTGTGGGTGCATGTGTGTACAGGGCTGTAGCAAGGAATTATGGGCTCCTATGTACAGTAGGGGTCCCGGTTCCACTTATTCACAAATACTCAATGCTCAAGGGTGGATTACCAATTGCCCCAGAGGGGCCCCAATAGCTACAGATTTGCTGTGCGTCACCTTGTTTGTCCTAATTTAAGAGAAAACTTGCATGTAAATATGCAGCACTACCGCACACATTTCAACTGATATGAAAAGGGCCTTAAAGTGGGTCCTGCTTTCTTACCTGACCTTGAGGCCCTGTCTTAAAGAGGGTCTTTGTGTGAAAATGTAGTTTAAAAGTCCTTCAGTATTTCAGTTTTGTGCTTATACATTGCATATTCCTCAATTAATGTGCGTTCATTACAATTGCCATCCAGCAAAACTGGGACTGGGTAGTAAAAAATATACACAGAGCTTAAAACAGTGGTAGGAATGTGGAATATGTGCGTATTAATGGCCCAGCAGCTCATTTTTCCCCCCTGGTAGGTTAATCCAGGCCTGCAAATACCCACAACTTGATCACACATCCACACACTGATCTTATGTAACTAATTTAATGTAATAAATCAATTATCATATACATCACTTGATCAGCTGACACAAACAGCTTGATCTGAAAATATGAAACTGTGACAGCTCATCAGAAGAACAGGCTAAGCAACAGTAACTCAACTCTGACCACTTCTGATGGGCATTTGACATGATTTTCATAAAGCTGCTTATTAATTTAATAATTGAAAAATGCATTAATTGTTAGTTGCAGTAATAATGAAGATAATTTAATCTTAAAAATTCCCTTTCCAACATCTAAGATGCAGGGATTGGTTTGCTACACACATATGCAGATTTAAAACTTTTGACAGCAGCTTTGAAAGAAGTTTTTAAACAACACCAGACAGAACAGACCAAAAACACAGATAAATACACCCTTGCAGATCACTTAGTGCATCTTAATCCAGACACTTTAGGGCCCCTGGGTACCCCCACATATGTACATGTGTTGGAGAGACAGAGTGAGGAGTAATGTGGACTGGATGCCACAAGGAGACACCTTGCCTGTCCCTCCACATCGCACTCACCTCTCCTCCATGGCCATCAAAAACCCCAAATATGGACGGGTGACTCTTGTTGACGATGTCGGTGAGCACCTCGAACCGGTCCTCCATGTGGTCTCGCCGGCCTTGGATGGAGTACACGGCCACGTTGTTGCTCTTTAACTCCCAGGTCTTGGAGAACTCGGCGTCCAGGACGTCCAGCCCACCGAACCGCTCGTTTTGCATCATCTCGGCCACTTTCCCCTTGACCATCTTGACCGCATCCCGGCTGGACTTGACGATGGTCTTCACTTCGTCCGTATGGAAGAAGTAACTCCACAGAGCCAGGCTGATACACAGCAGGAACAAGGTCTCCGGTCTGAGCAGAAAATAACGCATGATCCGACCTAACAGAGACAGCAGGGTCATTGTATCCTCTATCATTTATTTATTCACATGCAGGAAATCGCGGCAGGTTGTGTGTCGCTCGCCCCCGCCGCAGGTTTCAGTCCATAGTCGTTGGCGTGAGTGGTTTGGTAGCGGTGAAACAGGCACATTTAACCGAGCGTTTCACACCGGGACACATCAAAGATTGTACTGACTAAACGCGTGACACTTCACTGCATTCCTTACCGGACACGCCAAGCAGGAGGTAAGGTGTTGGCGTACGTGTACAGACCGGGGGGAACTAACGCGGTGCTCCGGCTTGTTCTCTCTAAAGTGCAGCCCCGCAGTGAGCCACCAACGGCTGTCCGTTGACCATCGGATGCGGTCCGAGAGCGCCGACACCCCTGACAGAAAGCGCAGGTCGCCCGCTGGGACTTCAAATTAAGCGAGTGTGCCGGATAGAATCGAACCGTGGGCAGAAGCCCGGCTGCTACTGTTCCCTGTCCTGAAAATAGCGGTCTGTATTGAAGGTTGAAACCCTCACATTCCCAGCTGCCACACTGGCTGCGACTCTCTGCTGCTGCCTGACCAAACAGTGGTGTTGCATTCAGAGGCAGCTCGAAAGCCTGAGAGACTAAAGAGTCATTTAACTGTCAAATTAAAGAGTCTGGAATATGTTGTCTGCCCCCCCCCCACCCCCATTTTAAAATAGAATAAAATGTGATTTTAAAAAAGGAGATCAAGACATGTTGAATAATATGATATGATATAAATGATGATAGGCTGTTGAATTATCCCTCAGCTGTACCCACAAACATCAAACATCACTGGCAGTTACAATGGATAAGACTTCAGCTGTAGCAGTAGGCTAACAGAGCTCTAGCACAATTCAGTTCAGATAGTTTCTATTTAGTTCTAAAAAAAACATTAAAAAGCTAAAAAATGTAATATCCATTTTTACACAATATTTAAACAAAATGCCCGTAAAAAGACCATAACAGTAACACGTTTACCATTAATTTTCGACACGGCCTCTATGCATATTGTCCAATAGTAGTAAACCTAAACTTAGCCTAGCAGTAAGAATTCACACGTTTCCTGTCATTTTGCACTTATTATTAAGGCACAATTGTTAATGCTAGATATTTCCGATACCATGTGAAGGCGTCCAGAGAGCCTCCATACTGTAGGAGCGCAGGTGTGCACAAAGACCGTTGATTGATTATTAATAAATAACCTGGCCCTATAGCTTTGTCAATTTCATTATAACAATTGAGTCTGACAATTCTGTCTGTCTGAAAAAATCCCACACTTGAGTGCTAATATTTGCTAACATTAACTGGAATTTTTGACTAAAGCCAAACGTCAACTAACAGGGCCAACTGACAGGCTGGCGCATTGAGGGTCCTTGTTTCAAAATCTAGTCTTAAGATCCTCATTAGTTTGGTGCTTACATGGGGCATATTCCAAGATAATAATCAAAACACCACAAAGCAAACTTTAGGTCATGTCATATTCCATATTATATAATTTCCTTATCAATTGCATCTGTAATCTGTATGCTATAAAGGTTGTATATGCTAGCCTTTATAGTGTACAACTCATATTATTTTTCTATTTCTATTAGAGCTTATCTAATATTTTTCTATTCTATTTTTATTTCATGTGTATTTTCATATCTGTTGTGTTGTATCTGGAGCAGCTTTAACAAGTGAATTTCTCCAGTGTGGAATCAATAAAGTCTATCTTATCTTCTCTTATTCCAGCATAAGAGAATGATGACTGGATCTGAGAGAGAGGGAGGGGTTAATGGGTGCCAGCGTCTCATTTTGCCCCAGGCCCTCCAGGCTAGTTAATCTGGCCATAGCTAGAGGGAAAATAAATGCAGGTTTTGGTTATGAATGTTGAGGTTCAGTTCTGTATTTTAAATTGTGAGGGGTCATAAAAGTTCAAGTGCTATAAATGGTTTTACATTTACTAAGTGACACTTACCTCAAACAGATACAGTCAAATAAATAGGCTATGACTCTCCCTACTATAAAATCATTGCTAAAATGATTTGCAAATAGGTCCAGGTAGCGTATTTCATTTGAAACAAATCTACATGCACAGAAGGAATGCTTTTTAAGCAGGGATGTACTGTGAGTGAAATTTAGCCCTGGACTTTGAGACCGAAAGGCCCTTTATACGAGCACTGTGTGGGGGGTGCAGAAAAACTTTTTTGTAGTTAATTTAAGATATAATGTTGTACTCGTGTACAGTCAATTTCATTTTGATGAAGACCTTCAAGAAACTTTTTATGACACCTGCCTCTTAAGTTTGTATAAGCAAGGCACCACTGCACTGAACAAAACCAGGTCAGTCAGTCAGAATGCTAAAATAGTTAAATATAATCAAAAACTTCAATTAGGTCCCATACAATAGAGCATTGTCTGTATGTGTGTGCATAAAAATAAAATCCCTCAGCTTCAGCTCTGAGTAGGCGATTTTTTGCTGTCCAAGTTAAGGTCTTATAATATAATGTGGGATACATTTCTTGAAAATATTTTCCTTTTAAATTATTCATTCACTTTGCTGACTATACATTAGACTAATTTTGGACCTAAATAATAAAGTTGTAAACTTTTACTTTATTTTATTTTTTCTTGAACTTTCTTCTTTTCTTTTCTTGTTTATTGACCTTTTTCAATTAAAGTTGTGTGTTTTTTAGGAAGGAAATTTATTCAGGCACTCAAAGACACTCTCGGGGTCCTTGAGTCCTGCACGACGTCATCAAGCCTCCCTCGGTCCTCGGTGGAGAAAACGTGGAGGACTTTGCTTCACGGTGTGTTGTGGATTTACCATCAAAATAACTACAGTAAGTTTTGTCATCGCTTGCTTGTACCAATTGTAGTTATCGAATACTTTCGGTTGACATTGTGTGCTTGTTTCTTCACGAATATCGGCTAGAATCACTCATGAAAACTAGCAAGTTAGCATCTAATGCTAACTGTTTGATACTTATTTTAGTGCATAGAGTATCCACTGCAACTTCTCAATGATCTAGCAGTCTTTATAACTGCCTATCTATTTCTGAGTGTAAACTTGTTAACAATGAGACCATATATAACCATATATAATTGAACTGCTGTGAAACAAGCTAGTAGTTGGTAGACTGTGATGGCTCCCAGCTACCGTTAGCTAACGTTATTCCCGAGCACTATCAGTCTTGCTGCTGTCAAAACTGTGCTTTATCTTTGACGGTCCAGTTTAATCTGTTGTTTTCTGTCCACAGAGATTAGGGGCTACACAAAGATCCACTGACATACACTGAACTGTCAAGGTGACAAGAATGGAGTACATGCAAGCTCCTGCCACAAGCAGCCAGGGGAATATGTAAGTGAAAATCATAAAAGTGTCTTTAATACATTTTAAGTATTTGATTTGATATCTTTATTTTGAACATGTAAATAAAAAAAATCAATGAAACAAAGAATAATGGTAAAGACAAATGAACAACAAAGTAAAATCCATACTTTCCGGTACTTAAAGAAAAGAAGAAAAAAACCCTCTATTTACATGTGCAAAAAGGAGTAGGACGAAGTAAAACTTATGTACTCCTACCCCTTTATACCCTTACTACCATATTTATGCAAATCACTCAAAATAATAAGCCTAAAAAGATAATAAATCTATAATCAATGAGAATATTTATTCAAGGTTCTATACGCATAAGGATATTACCCATACATGACAATATTTATACATACTACAGATTTATTAGATATAAGCTCAGGTTAGCACTGTGTTTCTCTGTACCTCTGGAATATCATTTCTTTGAATATCTTTTTAAAATGGATTATGTTTGGACATTGCTATAATTCATCATTTAGTTTATTCCACAACTTAACACCACAGACAGACAAACAGAAACTTTTCCGAGCAGTTCGATATTAAGTATTGTGTGTGTTGGTCTTGACACATTATAGAACTTTTATCAAGACTGACTTTGTTTGCCTTATTGACAGATGTATTAAACCTAGGGCTGGGAGATGTGGCCAAAAAAGTTATCACGATAAAAAAATATTCATATGATTTGATATTGATTGAATTATCATGATAAATGTCAAATCATTATTTCTTTCAAGTTTACAGGCTGATTTTTGCTCCTGAGTGAAAGTTAAAGAAACCAGATGGTAAAATGTGGTTTTAAACTATTCTTTATGGCTAGAACATGACACTTGCCAAACTGTGGATCGCTTAACCTATCTAAGGTAGAACATTGAAAACAATTATGATAAAATCTTTTTTTCTGCAAATATACCTGACTGAAATTAAGTAAAATCTATTTTCAGACCCTTTTTCTCAACAAAATAAATATCTTAATAAGTACTAATTTGTTCATCATTCAAATGAATTAAATTTAACATTTGTTATCATGTTCTTGAGAAAATTATATTGCGATGAGTATCATTATTGTTTTATGGCCCAGCCCTAATTAAAGCAGACACGTTTTCCTGTGTAGTAGTTTTGAAGAAAGACAAACATGCAGTTTCAGTGCAGAGTAATCTACTTGTATGGAGATCTGATAATCTGTCAAAGTAATCATTAGACCATTGTATTATAGTTGAAAGCATAATTGGAAAATGTTGATTGCTGCAAAGCAGTGCATTCACAAGATATACAGCACCAACTTTTGCTACAAAAGTTCCTAGCTAAGCTGCTGAGAGCAACCTTTACGAAATTGAATAGAAATTATTGTGTTGAGCCACTCCCCATCCAGATCACCAATACTCTGGGTGAATGTATCAAGATAGTTGCTAAATGTGTGCTAGTTCTTATTAAGTCTCAAATGTCCAAGTTTCCCTCTTGCACTGTAACACAGCAACTAGGAGGGATTTTCTAAACACTACGTTATTTCATCAACGATAATGTAGTTTTGTCAAAACCATAGACATCTAAATGTTCATTGTGATGGTTCATGATTCCATGTAAAAATGAACTGTTTGACTTGCATAGCATGTTAAAGTGAACAGAAACAAATGGGGAAAGGTGGGAAAAACACAATAGAGAGATGTAAAATGAGATGTGTCACTCCTCCCCAGCCTGTGCTGTACCTGTGGCGTCCCCATTCCTCCCAACCCGGCCAACATGTGTGTAGCCTGCCTGCGTACTCAGGTAGACATCTCAGAGGGGATTCCCAAGCAAGTCACAGTGCACTTCTGCAAGCAGTGTGAAAGGTTAGTTAGTTTAATACATTTTTATTACAGTGTTATTCACAGATTATTTCTCTGTTTCCCTCTAGAAAACATTTTCAAGTAAAAATGTTCTTGATAAAATTTATTGGGAAAGTTGAGTCTTAAATGTAAATCATCCTCTTTTATGCAGGTACTTACAGCCTCCAGCCAGCTGGGTGCAGTGTGCCCTGGAGTCCAGGGAACTGCTGGCCCTTTGCCTGAAAAAGATTAAGAGCTCTATGACCAAAGTAAGTGGGACTCTTTCTAAACATCACAAAAGTCGCATAAAATCGCATACTTGCACTCAGATGAAAGTGTACATCTACATATCACAGGTATAAATTCCCTGTCTCCTCCTACTCTTTGGGTTCAATGATTTTGATTTTGAGGATAAACTGCTTGTTTAAGTCCCATTTTGTTGTTGTTATTTATACTTATGTTTATTATATACTTATTTTATTCTTTTAAAAAAATCTGGTTAATTGGAAAAAGAAGTCATATTAGTTAAAAAAAAAAAATATATATATATATATTTGGAGCTTCTTTGATTGAATACTGTCTAATATAAAATAACCATAAAGTTGAATTTAAAGTTGAATTTACACCTAAAATAAACATTGTTGTTCATATTTATAGTCTTCTTTGCAGGATGTTTGTCATGAATTGCATTATCATATGATTGCATTAATGTGTCTGACTTGTTTTGACAATGTTCATCACAATACTATGAGAATGAGTATTCAGTCTGGGCTCATGCTGCTTCATGGATTCAACAACGCTTCACTCCTCACAGGTGCGTCTCATTGATGCTGGCTTCCTGTGGACAGAGCCACACTCCAAAAGGATTAAGATGAAAGTGACCATCCAGAAAGAGGTAAGAAAACAAAGCGCAAGCGATAAGTGTGGGAGTGTGACCTTTAAACTGTCAGATTAAAAAAAGACAATTTAGGGACCTGAGACAGGCAATGTGCTATCTAAAGTTTATCTGGGTTATTTGTTCAGGTGGTAATTGGAAGAAGCACAGTTTATGTTTGAATTTAAACCTTTTGGTTAACAGATGTGTGAAAATAAAAATGTCAAGGTGTAACACATAAAGCTGCTGTAAGTGGCATATGTGCAACAGACTTCAAGATGAACTCTTAAAATGGAGTCGTCTGTTCTTGACTGAGTTATGTGTGTTTGAGGGATGTGAGTTTTGCCAGTGGCTGTCATCTCATCTCCTTGACCTTTAGTTGAGAACCTGAGCCCTCTGCTCAGGGCCAACTACTTAGTGTTTGTCTTTGGGGGGGGGTCGGTATGATTCCAGATCCCACTGGTCAGATATTTCTAAAAAACTCAGAAATGGCAACATGAATGAGTAAGCGCAGAGTTTTTGTCGTGGTGTTTGTCTCGCTGTTTGAGCATATGTTGTAAGTTGTTGCTGTCTTTGCCTCTCCAGGTGATGAATGGCGCTATCCTACAGCAGGTGTTTGTGGTCGAGTTTGTCATCCAGTACCAGATGTGTGACGACTGCCACCGTGTGGAAGCCAAGGACTTCTGGAAGGCCGTGGTTCAAGTTAGGCAGAAGGTAGGAGTGTGGTGTCATAAAATATCGTATAAACAAATATTTCTTCCTCATTTAGGTCATCTATTTTACCTGAACTCTATGCACAATTTGAACCTTTTAAAAACAGGTTTAGGAAGTATTTGATTAGTTGAAACATTCTTTATTGTCAATGCTATATTCTGTGAATTTGGTTGTGCAGGCAGCAAAAACACTTGAAAAACTGCTCATGTTCTGGGCTGGAAACATATAGATGAAATGATACTGAAGGGCTGCAAAGGGACACATAAATACATATTGGCCAGTGGCATTTTTGCTTTGGCACCCCTCAATTGCGACCTGATATTTTACTCTTGTACTTTGTTGTTTACCCTTTTTTTTCCACAATCCTGTTGTTTTGTGTTTTTATTTTGCAATTGCATGTTAAAACCTGAACATGTGTCTGCAGGTTTTATGTAAAACAATCTTAGAGCACAGGGTATGTGTCAGGAAATACAACACTAGGGTAGACTTTTTTATTTTTTTTTCCAAATAGATTTTTTTTGAGCTACTGGGGTGCCCGCACTTTTTTTTTTTTAATCACTGATGTGTGGAGGTAAACCAAGCTTAGCTGCTATGCTACAGAGACAACAGATATGAGAAGATTCCTCAGAAACAGGCGAATTCAGTGCAGTTGTCGATTAAACTCATCACCCTCTTTTACCGCTCAACTAAACTCAAATATGATAATGCCTTCAGGAATTATATGGCTTAACAACTTCTGCAGCTGCCTCTTTATAAAAGCCAAAGTCAATTGTCTTCACTGTAAAGCAGCAAAACAGGAAATTTGTGTAAACAGCATACTAAAATCATGAATGGCCTACTTGTTCTTACTTGTTTCCCAGCAGTGCGAATTCCAAACAACACTTTTAGTGGAAGTAAAAATATCTGTACAGCCTTGGAGGCTAAAGGTGCACTGATGTGTTTTCCTGAAAGGTCTAAGGAGGCGACAGGTTGTTGCAGACAGTAAGCATTTCACCCGAGTTTCATAAAACTAAATGTTTAAATATGCTGAAAATCTTTTTCTTTTACAGACTGTTCATAAAAAGACATTCTATTACCTAGAGCAGCTGATCCTCAAGCATAAACTCCACCAGAATGCCCTCAACATCAAAGAAATCCATGGTAGGACTATAATATATGATTTTATATATTTCAGTTCTTCATGTATTATGCTGTACTTATCATTAAAGGGAGGGGCCTGCACTCTTCTGTAGAGCCTCTAACCAAATTACACTGAAAAGTGGGAAACTTGTCTCATTTGTCACCAGCGAAACTAATGTGGATTAAAACTAAGCAGAACATAATTATGTGTTGAGTGTTAATTATCCCTCCCCCGTACCAGACAGCAAGCCATGCATGCATATCCCTGGCGCCAATCAGTCCATACAGCTGTCCTCGTGGGCCTCAGAGGGGGATGTGTTGGGCATCTAATCAGTGTACTGTAATCAGAACAGGCATGCCATACCTGATTCATACCCTATTTCGAGATGCTAACTGCTACACACACATAAAGGCAACCAGACACATAGGCACACATGCTGTGCATTGAGTGGCAGCTTAGCAGCAGCTCTCCATGCTCTTGGACGGGACTGTGAAGTGGAGTTTTGGCTGAGAGTGTAATTCAAATCATCTCGGCAAGACTTAAAAGCCTTATGAGAAGGGTACATGTGGCCACCATATTTTATGCATCTATCTTTGTCTGCTCTTTTATGTGTGTTGTTTGCATGCAGCAAAGCGCGCATGTGTTGAATTTACTGGTGGAGCATTTGATGGTATCGCTCTTTTCTCTTAGATGGGATTGATTTCTACTATGGCACCAAGCAGCATGCTCAGAAGATGGTCGACTTCCTCCAGTGCACCGTTCCCTGCAGGTGAGCAACGCTTCAAGTCCGCTCAGATGAAAACATTGTGCTCAGTATTAGAACAACACACCCCATTTTATTTAAATGCAAATCATAAGAAGATTCAAAGTGATGTCTGTCCTGCTGTCAGCAGTTCTCTTCATCCAACAATCCAGAATTGTATGGGCAAATGTGGCAGTGAAAAGGAAAAATAATTTGCTAGAAGGTGTGGAGTACGCATTCATCTAGCTCATCTGGCAGAAGCACCATGCACAAGTCCTTACCGCAGCGGGTTCAATTCCAGTCCACAGCCCTTTGCTGCATGTCATCCTCTCTCTCTCCTACATTTTCTGTCCATCACTTCAGCTGTTTTATCAAATAAAGCCAGCTACTCCCTCTGCTTGACTTTTCTTTTTTTCCTGTCCCCTCCCACTTCTGTGATGAATAGTGAAATTGACTCCCAGCCCGCGGGAATCCCACAGGAATCCCATGACCCACAGGATTCCTGAAAAAATGTCAGCCTCTGCTGAACAGTATACTTTTCTTTTCCATGTGAACGGAATATCTTATTGTGTTAAGGCCCCTTTTGTTGTTCTGATTTGTCCAACAGGGACAGTGTGAACTCTGCTCTGCTGTGTCTCTGCATAAGGTCTCTGATGATGATTATGATAATAATAAACACTTTCTTTTCCATTTTAAAGGGCAAAGACATCCCAGCGCCTCATCTCTCATGACATCCATTCAAACACATACAACTATAAGAGCACCTTCTCTATGGAGATTGTACCTGTCTGCAAGGTACGTGAAAATGTGATTTATTTGCTTTTAATTTAAGTGGGATTTTGAGACACACCCATATCTGCTGAACACCTCAGAAAAGCCAGAACTGTCATATTTCTTTAAACATCGCATCAAGCCTTTACTTTGTTAGTTTGGTAAAAACGTTTCGTTACAGAGCTGTCTGCCTCAAGCTGAAATGTAGTGATAAGTTAGATTTTTGGCAGGTGTGTATTTTGTTCTTTCTTATTCCCATTTGACATGTAGCTTTAAGTTCAGTGTTTGAGTAACACGGGTCACACGGGGTATTTTCAATAAATGAAAACAAGAATCTGAATAGTTCTTTGTTTTGCCATCCACTGATATCATCATCTTAACTGGATTAGATTCAAAATCTTAGCAGCCAACTTATTCTTACAGTTTAGAGCAGGAAATTTTAATCCCCACAGAGCCTTTATCTCAGCTGTAGGATAACAAGGGCTTTCATTTGGGAAACAAGCTGTTGGACTCATTGTGACCTTTTTCTGTAGCAGGATAAACTAACTGCTTTTCCCTTTGACCTCGGTGTGACCCCACGTTGTCTGTTTTTTGTCTGGTTTCCAGGACAACGTAGTATGCCTTTCACCACGGCTGGCGCAGAGCCTGGGGAACATGGGTCAAGTGTGTGTGTGCGTCCGTGTCACCAGCACCATCCACCTCATCGATCCAAACACCCTGCAGAGTGAGCATTTCTACTGCCAGAGGACTGTTGAGTTTTAACAGGTCCACCCGACCCCGTTTTCCAGTTTAACTACGTCTCATCCTGTAGTGGTTTTAATGGAGGTGTATCTGATTGTTGGCACTTGTTTTGTAGTTGAATCATTACATGCATTTATTCAGTAATGTGAGCTCTATGTGTAGGCATTGTGAAAGACAAAGGTTTTCATGGTCTCTATCTTGGAATTTAACTCCGTTTTAAATCATTGTAAACTGAATAACTGTTTTTGACTGTTGCTTGGGGAACATGCAATTTCAAGAAGTTCCCTTGTGATCACAGAAACGATTTGACATTTGCCCATGAAAATAATTGTAATTAAGCCCTAGATTAAACCGCACGCTTCATCAGTGCGGCAACCAACATTATTGATTTATTCTTTTAATTGTTTTGTCAGAAAGTAGAAAAAAAATGCCAAAGGGGATGTCTTTAGTACAAAACTAAACATGTTCGGTTTACTGTTACATAAGACTGGAACCAGCACATTTTTGACTTGAACATTTAAATGATCATCAAACTAGTTGCTTATTGATGTTCTGTTGATTTTCTAATTGTTTCCCCTCTTTTGTGCATGAAAACCTTCAGTGCTGCTTTAAACGAACCCCAGTCTGCTGACCACATGTTCATAAAAGCTGTCTTAACTCAACAAAGCAAGGCGACACAAACGTCACACAGCGACAAAGAAAAATTGGGGGGGGGGGGGGTTGCGTTTTGCATGCTGTCATAGCAAAGGCAGCTTGTTTAGATGTATTTATATTCACTACAAGTATGGGGACAATTTGCGATGATGTGTTCCTTTGTATCTGCTGTAATCACTCATTGTGTGAGAGGCTGAGAGGCTACTCAACAGAATTCTGACATTATGGAAGCGGCACACACGTTTTTAATTACTCTTCAAAGTGCAGGCTATTTTTGTTACATAAGGTTTTTTTTTAACAAACTGAAACGCAGAAACGGCCTTGAGGCAGACCTCTGTTCAGCAGATTTGGGCGGCAGTAGGAAATTAACTCCAGTATTAAAAATATTTGCGTTGCTGTTTGTCTGCTTGTGTTTAATTTAATTGGAAGACACAGAAAAACGTCATTCTGTCTGGTTTATTTGGAATATGTACAGATGGAAAAACACACTGACACATAAATCAGATTCACATTTTTAGTTACCCATATGGCTTTTAGATAAAGGAGCTGAGAATATGTTGAAGTTTGACTTTTCAGAAATACCTGAAACAATCAAATGTACCAAGAGTGACTCATCTCTTGAGAAGCTTTCTGCAAAATGACGGCAGATGAAACGCACAAGATTTATTTCATGCTCACGTTTTGCTCTAAAGACTGGTCTTATCAGTGGAGAACTGTCACTAATAAATGCATAAATCTCTTACTCACTAGTTGCCGAGGTGGATGGGAACACATACTGGCGTAACCCCTTCAACAGTCTATGTAACCCACGGCAGCTGGAGGAGTTCATTGTTATGGACATCGACATCATCAGAGACCAGAAGCTGGGTGCTGGAGCTGGCATGAAGTCCAATAAGGTGAGGGTGTGTGTGTGTGTGTGTTTGTGTGTATTGTTGCAGAACAGATTGCATTATGGTGGAACATTGCTTTTCTCCTGGAAGCAAAATCAATAGCGAACCATTACATTATCCTTGAACTCCTCGTATATACGGGATTAAAGCCAAAATGACAGAAACACACAGGAGTGTTTGTTTTGATGGCACAGGGAATGAGGCATGTATGGACCCTGTTCGCTATCTCTTTCCTCTCTAAATGTTGCATTAGTATCGACGAAACTGTCGAAACAATTGGAGGAAAAGAGCAAGAGTAATGTTTCAATGGCTTGGAACTAATTTATATTCCGTGTGTGTGTGTGTGTGTGTGTGTGTGTGTGTGTGTGTGTGTGTGTGCGTGTTACAGCACACCCTGGCTGAGGTGTGGGTTCAGAAAACATCAGAGATGGACACCAGTCAGCAGTATCACTGCCGTACATTCCTCGGCCATCTGCTCAACATCGGAGACCTGGTGATGGGGTGAGTGTGAGGTTATTGAAGAGAATTTCAGATGTTTGTCAGGTTGGCAGTAAAGATTGTCAGCGGGCTGTGAGCTTTACTTTCAGTAAGGTATTTGACATGAAGTCCATTCTGCATTTATGTTACAATTTATTTATGAAAATGTTGTCATTCCCAATACTGTCATTTTATTATGTTGGTTTATTCTGCACACGTGACATCTTTTGCATGTCTGTCCATACTGGAAGTGAGATCTTTTTCCCAATAGAAGGGTTTTTTTGTGGAGTTGTCATTTGAATCCAAGGTCTAATGGCAGAGTGTCTTATGCTGTACACATTATAAAGCTCCTTGACACAAAATTGCGATTTGTGATATTGGGCTATATCGCTGGTTCCCAAACATTTTCAGCTCAAGACCAGAAAGAGAAAACCCAAACCCAAATGTGCATTTACAAACTACAGGTTACGGGCAAAACAAACATGTATATAAAATTTATTTATGTATTGGTTTTTCAGGTATGCTAGAGTTGGAAAGCCAGATTTACACAAGTATGATATGCTAAATTGAATCAACACATTTTAAAGGATTATTTGGACTTTCCCAGATACAGCGAATATTTTGTTTGGAGATACCTGTCCAGTTAATTCATTTTAAAACCAAACCCTCAATCCTGAGCACTTCTCCACAAATTACACATTGAAGCACCTATGACCTCCTTGTACTTTAGTTATGACTTCATAGGATCAACAATGACAGATCAAAGACTACAGACATAAGAATTTTGTATGAATGTGGACGGAAGATCAGTTTATGGAGAAGAGAGAGAGAGAAAACTTCACATAGCATCTGAGCTGAACCCATAGCTGAACATACATGTGTAGCAAAAACAATGCTCATTCCTTCAGACCCTAAGTTTGGGAAACATGGGGCTATATAAATAAACATGACTTCTCACTCTACAGGTTTGACTTTGCCAATTCCAACATCAATGATGAGTACCTGAATAAGATGAACCCTCACCACATTCCTGATGTGGTAAGACAGACCTGCACTCCACTGAACATCCTCAGCAAATGAACCTGGGCTTCGGTGGCTGTTGCCTTTAGTGGCTGTTGTTGACTTGATTAACACTGACCCCTGGTGGCAACATGAAATACTGGCCGTAGAGTTGATCACATTCTTGGAACAATACTACATTCCTGTATAGCATGACATAAGAAAAGTGTGTGTACCGTATGTTGTAGCGTTTTAATTTGTTTAACCTGAATGTGGACTCTCTAAGGTGCTGATCAAGAAGAGCTACGACCGCACCAGGAGGGTGAAGCGCAGGAACTGGAAACTGCAGGAGATGCCTAGAGACCGTGAGGGCATGGACTCAGATGATGAGAGGTAGGAGAGTAATGCAGATTTAGTGAATTCTTTTGATGTGAATGCATTAAAGCTTGAAGAGTGTATTTTTGCACAGACAATTTTTTAAATCGCTGTCTCGTATGCGTCTAGGTATGACGTTAAGTCATTTTTAAATGATAAGGCTAGCGATAGTCTATATTTTTCTTATTCAAAAAGACCAGAAGCTGCCTGACTATCTCTCAATTCCCTACCCTGTCACTCATGAGTCAGGAATATATACCTTCATTCATTTGTCAAAAAGACAAAATAAATTCATGAAACAGCAGGACATTGTTGTTTTTAGCAAATGTTACTCAAAGTAAAAATAGGGGTAAATAGTGCATTATTTTCATACATAGAGTAATACATACTGTATTTGGTCCTTTTAGTGAGTATTTACAGTAGCAGAACTGTTTGTTGAATTGACAAATTAAATTACAGTACCTGTGGTCATTGTGGTGAAAACACGTCACTCATTGCAACAGTGTGGCTCATGCATGTGTTTTTGGACAAAGGAATAAGCTATATCGGCTACATCGTATCTGGCTACACAGGCAATATGTGTTTGTAAGATGAATTCATGTTGGTTTTAGTCTTTTGTGGAACATGTTGACAAGAAAAATGTAGAATGTCTCTAAACTTATCTCTAAATGCGAGAGTGCTTGAAATTTCCTGTATCCAGTTGCAAAAAAATTAGGTGCATAAATTTAGACAACTCTGTTCTTTCGAAAATACCTACCTAAATAAACACGTTTTATCCTAGTGCATTTTAAGGCTATGAGTTTGTTTTCTCTACAAATGTCTGTAGCACAGAAAATAAGGAAAAACACTTAGCATAACTGAAATGGTTGCTTAAGACACGACATTGTTTTGATTAGTTAGTGAATAGTTTGAAAGTGTGCCAAGAAGGCCAAGTATCCTGTGACTATATTTTTTTTTTCATCGTACCACATGGGTTTTCCTTTTAACTTGCTTTTCTGTCTTCAGACAATACCAGGACTTCCTGGAGGACCTGGAGGAAGATGAGGCTCTGAGGAAAAATGTTAACATCTACAGAGGTGAGCAGCCTTTTCACTGCGCTTGTATCCCCAGAGACTTCAGCCCTTCTGTTGACATGTTTTATGTTTCCATTGTTTCAGCTTAAATAGTTAAGACACGGCTCATTTCCTTTCAATGGCTGCTTAAGTTTGCTGATAGATCTAATGATACACCGTTTATTAGGAGATGTACTGGATAGTTGAATGAATGGAGGTTGATTTTTGAATTTTAGACGCGTCAAAGATCCCAGTGGAGAGCGACACTGATGATGATGGAGCACCACGGATCTCCCTGATGGAGATGCTGGAGGAGCTCAGCCTAACAGATGCCACAGGAGAAGAGGGTGCTGATATGATGACAGAATAGCCAATTGCCATCCTGCCTCCGGGACAAAGACCAGTTGATCTGTGAAATACAGATCTGCTGATGTTACAGTGATGCAATTACACACAGAGCTGAGGTCTCTGATTTTGACCTGACAGCAGATTGAGGAGTGATTGAACCACTGACAAATAATGTTTCATACTAAAAAGATCCACAGCTCACAGTCAGACTGTGGTGTAATGACTCAATACAGTTAAACCCCATAAACTGTGGGTTAATAATGGTCACAAATAAGTTTCTGCTGAGAAACTGGACTTTCAGTTGTTTCAACTGATCATTAATCAATTCCACCTCATCTCAGTGGATATCTATCACACTGGGGCTAGAAAATTAACATTTTTTGGCTATTTTTAAAGTATCGTTTTTCCCCTTGACATGTAAAATTTTGAAGTGATGGAGTGGAAATGGAGTGCTTCTAGTTCACTATATCAAAATAAATATATGTACCAATGCACACTTTTTATGAATATTTTCTGTCCCATATCCATACTAACTCTAAACAGTATGTACTAATCGACATAGAGATTATACAAAACACGTGATGTCAAATGTCAGTCAGTGGGCAACTTTGGAAAGCTACTGCCAGTTAAACTTCGCTAAAAGACATCAAAATGTTTTTTTTTTTATGAAGTGTGCATACTGTCGTGCTTCGAATCAGTGTGTAGAAATTGGGGCATGGCGACTTCATCATCATTACATCTTGGCTGTACATATCCACTAGAGGGTGCTTTGGGCCACTAAGAAAAGGGTGGTAATGAATTCAAATAGCCACACTTATAGTTACCCCAGCCAAGCCTGTTAATGGCATCATTTGGCTAACATGGGCAATATTCAAATACTCACCTAGCTGAACCAGCCCATGAAAGAGCTGTCTGTGCCGTGATATGTGCTTATGAGGTTTGAATCAAGGCTCCTATTAACGGCACCAATGTCCTCATACAATCTGAAGTGATATGTGGAACTGATTGGAGCCATGGCTCATGTGTAAACAGTTTTCAACTCCAACCTGTCACAATTTATACTTCATAGGTACACTCATTGACAAATCCAAACTTAATCAATGCTGGATTCCACTCTATATTGACAAAATGACTCAATTTGCTCCAATGATTGCATTGATAAGCTAAATACATTTAAATGTTAGGTAGGTATTGTGTGATATTCTGGTAGTGGTCTAGTATGTAATATTACCACTTGATATTTTGTGCTCACAAAAGCATGAAAAACAAAACACAATGTAAAAATAGAAACCGCAACATAAAATTATGTATGTTAGAAAAAGGAAATTTGCATCACATTTTTTAGGGCAAAAACAAGTGATCAATTAATGATTTTTATTGGTATATATTTATTGGGAACCGATAGTAGCTGTATATAGCCGCTTCTACATCTGTAGAAACCCAGGGTAGAATGTGCCTGTAGCATAGACTATATATAAAAAGGCCTATAGTCATATGGTTGCAGTATAATGCATAATATGCTAATTATGAGAAAACCCTTTAAAATGGCTTGAAAGGGCTGCATTTATATCACAAACATTTTTGAAAATCCCTGACCATTTTGGGAAGGTAAAACCATGACATTTGTGCACACAGCCTAATCTGCTGCATTAAAATCAAACCATTATTTAATGTAGAATTAAAGAGTTTGTTTTTATTTTATTTTGTCACCAGCTTTATTGCATAGCTGTGCAGAGACCTACAGATATAAAGCTTTATGTAATCTAAGCTACCGGAGGAATGTGTGTACCACAGTGTGTATTAGTCTGTTACATGTCTTGCGTTCTAACTTGAAGAGGGAGGAAATGGCCCAGTCTTGTTTTTTTACAAACCTGAACTGGTTGTTAATGGTAATTAGATCTACTTGGGAAAGTGAATGAGGTGAATCCCCTCTGGGTGTGTGTGTGTGTGTGGGGTTGGTTTTGGGAGGGGGGGCAACAACCGTGAGGAGCTCCCTCATGTTGGCTTGGTTTCCTCAGCGTCTTTACATGTGCACAAACTGACCCCTTATGACCCCAATGTTTTGCCTCTAGTCCCCTTAACCTAATTCCTAGTATTACAGACTCACATTCGAAGTATAAAAAGACTAGTGAGATCTTGTTGAGCATTGAGTCTCAACAACATCGGAGCTATTAACGTCTAAGGAGGCTTACTGTCTGATTTGAATAATGATTTCCTAAGTACTTTTAGCAGAGCAGGTCAGGCCAGTTCATGTAAAGACTGTCTACAGTCTGATACGACAACGAGATATTAAATCTGCAAGTGGAAAATGCTCATGCAATATGTGTGGCATTTTAAACCAGACCTCATTCTTGTGACAATGTAAGTTTTCCTAACTGTATGTGGGATTGCATCAAAACAAAGAAACGGCTTCTCAGGTTGTACTTGGATTTCTCTGTTGTTGTGTTTTCCTGTTGTTGTCCTTTTTTGAAGGAACCCTTCAGGACAGTTTTATTTAGCCTCTCTTTAGGTGGTGACTTTGAAGAGAAGAGATACTAACTGAATGCTTTTCTGAATATATTTTGTCTATCTGAGCGTGCATACTTGGCTTTTGAGCCCCAGCTGCCGCTTCAGTTAGTAAAGTCTGCCTGATATGTTTATGGATTCAGCACCTGCAATCACAAGCATCAGTCAGTTCTCTGGCCCTGAGTTTTTTGGTTTCAATATAGCATTATCAGTCATAATCATGTATCTTCCACTAAAATGCATAAAAGCATAGACAGATATACAAAAGAGCAATTGTTTCAAAATTGCTGATAACATTAATATCCAGAACCCAGGCCCTGTACATGCTGCATGCACTGAAAAGGCTGTGAAAAAACCTGAAACATATTCTAATGTAAATATGTCCTGTTTGTTTCTTATTTAGTCCTTACCTATAACAGAGGGGAGAGAAGCAGGAATGTTAGTGAATGGTTAAGCTAGGCTACGTTTCTGAACTATGCAAAGACTGTATTTACATTACCTATAATGCCTAATATAAACTACAACATCCCTACGCTGCAGTATAAGTGCATAACAGTGGCGGCAGTGCTGCCTCGGCTTGTTTTCCCCATGCTGTTATCCTGGCTGCTGCCGCTGCTGCCCTACACGTCAGAGAAGATACTGCGGCGCGGCGTCGGGCTGCAGCATGGTGGGACAGATGCGCAGAAGGATGCGACACAGACTGAAGAAAGTTTAAAGATGCTGCACGAAGCAGCAGGCTTTACACGGCTGAAGGAGAACTACAACCAACATATCGGCTCCTCCCTCTGATCCAAGAAGTGTTTTTTTGGGGGCTGCGTAAACACACGTTATAGTCACTCCATAATCTGTGAGCCAGGTGAGTGGTAAAAGCACGAGTAGGCTTGTGGGTGTGGTGTTATTCTCATAGTCTGCATATAGGCCGGTGGAAAACTAGTGAGGCAGCATTTCATTTACACAAAGCAGCGGATCAGAAGGACGCGGGCCGTTGTCTGTAGCTCGTCCTCTAGTTTTCTCGTTAGATATCCAGGGATCTAACGTCGGCTACTAAGGTGAGTCAATATATGGATTCGATTACAGCCTACACAAAGACTACTGTGAGCGCTCAGGAGCTGATATATCCCCTCAAATATTGTCTATTAAAAAAACATTGAATCATAGAAAGGAATAGTGATGTAGAAAATGTAGCCTATCATATGTGCAGATCATTAATCATATCCTATCATCTGGACGGGACATAACTTCTTCTGCAGTTTTCTCGGCCAATCTTGTTAACTGAGTGATTTAGGAAGACATTTTAATTAAGGTCCCATCCTAATTCTGACTGAAGAATGTTGATCATAACGGAAGGCGACCTAAATGCGCTTTAACTGTAAATTTAACTGTAAAGCAGTCTTACTGCAGTAAGCTAGCTATTTACATTAGGGAAGTTCATTTGGTTGCATCCTAGACAGTAATTAAAAGGGCGGGATCTTGTTTTCCCCCTATCTTCCCCATTTAAAGTATGTTATAGAAAGCCAGGTGAGTACACCTGCGCTTGTAGCGCACCTGTTGGCCCCGCCCCCTACCCGTGTATTACATTACCAGATCCGCTTGCAGTAATGTAAGCCTTACCTCTGCCAAACACATTGATTTTTTTAATGAAACATTTGGAAAACGTTAAAGTAACTAATTCTGATTGATTCAACCAATGTCAACCATGACAGCTTTACATCTTTCAAAGTGCCTGGTTTGGCTTGTGCTGTATCTGTTGCTCATTACCCTGCTTCCAGTGCATAAACTTATTTGTGTCCCTTGTGTGGAGAACACACATATGTGTGGGAATAAGTGTGCCAAAAAAGTAGGGGGGGACAGTCTTATACATGTGGAAGCCCTGGGTTGCATTTCATTGGCGTTGCCCTACCCACACAAGTGAGTTCTATAAGTGCCTCAGTTCTCGTGAGGCCAGCTTAATGGCCCCTCAGGGCCTTCTAATTAATAAACATAGCCACAATTACTGTAAAACAAAGATTATTTTCCACTGTGGTTACACAGTGCAGAAAATATATTAATCAGTTTAAGGAGTATTCCTGTCTAAAAATATAAATACTGGGCTATTAGGACATAATGTCTAACTTTGAAGGTTGCTCACATTTATAATATATAATCAGCTCAGTATATATGATGCACTGTTATAGATTGAACTACAGTAGCTTTACTTTGATCAACATAAAATAATGGTTACACAGTAATGCAAGAGTAATGATAATGCTATAATATTATAAAAGACTGACGGGGGCCATTCTTGTGCTTTATGCTTATGTAGATTTTTAATACTTTGGGTACGTTTTGCTGTTATAACTTCTACACCTCTAGTAACATTTTGAATTCAAGACTTATAGTGCAGAATTTTACATTAAGGTACTGCCTCTGTGTCCTCAAAAGCGTGTACCATTTAAATTCTTGTAATTGCTCTCTTCCTCGCTCACCTTCACTGTGTTTTTATCCTCCTTCCACATCTTCCAACACACCATCTCTTTCTTACGGCTTGAACAATCCACCTCCATTTCCCTTCCGTCCAGCTTGCAAGATGAGCTTCAAGAACTTTAGGGACTACCTGGCCTGGCTGTACTACCAGTACCTGCTAATCACCGGCATCTATGTCCTGGAGCCCTGGGAAAAGTCCATCTTCAACTCCATCCTCTTCTCGGCCATCGCCATGGTGATCTACACCTCATATGTCTTCGTGCCCATCCACGTGCGACTTGCACTGGTGTTTTTCTCTGGGATCTTTGGAGGCCAGCCTGAGAGCACCATGGCACTCATGACCTAAATGAAGTAGAAAATATTGGGGGAAAGATGCAGCGAATGTGTGGATTCCCCAAATATTTCCCATAACTCACCTCCTTAGCTCATGGAGCGTTTTGAGCACCTCTTTACACTACGTTCATCCTGAACCATGGCAGTCAGTCACCTCAGCTAATCAAGACTGAAATCATGAAGATCTTAATGGAATCATTTGGAAATCACAGCATTACAATCCTCCTTATCCCAAACCCACTGGCTTTTACCTATGGTATTAAACACACAACAGTACATTACTTTCACTCCTTTGCTGTGAAACATCTTGTGAAATGTTGTTTGTCATATTTGTTTTGGTTTTTCTCGCCATATGTCCTGTGTGAGTGCATACGACCTCTGGGTTTTTGCATGATAGGGTCATATGTGGTTAGTACATTTGCATGCTCGTCTCACTACAAAATACAACTAGACTTGTTTCTTTCCATCAAGACTTCTCAGCTACAGACTTTAAATGGGCATCTCAGCGAATTACTTTAAAATCTGGGGACTCATTAGAGGCGGATTAAAAAGAAAGTGATCAGCAGCAGAGGCCGAGATATCTTTACTTTCAGTCAAAATCCTCAAACACTGGATCGTACATTTCCCACAATACAACTCAATTGGATCTTTTGGAAGACCACATGTTTTAAACCCAACACCCGGAGTTGGCCTCTGTTAAAAATGTGTAGTCTCCAAACACAAACCAAAGCAACCCTTATTGACATTATCTAGGTTATTTTTCATAATTTGACTGTGTCTGAAATCACAATTTACTATATAATTCACTATATTAACCCTCTGCCATTTCATAGTGTCGGAATTTGGAGTGTGAAATTTATGCATCATATAGTGCCATCAAAAGTTCAAAATACTGGAATGAAAAAGTAGTATTCATGGCACGAAAATTACCATTGTGCGATTTAACACCTGTCAGTGATGACACAAAGTGACAATGACACTTTGACACCAGTGCGTGTTTGTTATGTAGAGACTGGGAAATGAGTGAATGAGGGGGTGATTTCAGACACAGCCATAGGAAAGCAACCTTCAGAGCCACAGAAGAAATTATTCAACTGTTTCACAGTCTAAGTAGGACTCTGTGATGAGTAAACTAAACATGTTGTGTTAAATCAGCGAGGTACCCCTTTAAGTATGTGTATGTATGTGTCCATCTGCTGCATCTGTGATGCCATCTGTGACATGCACTTAATGTTTATGGTTGATATATGGTTTTGTATCAGAACCACATCACCTTCTTTAGTTGCCATTATGCACTGTAATGCAAACTGGCAGGGTACATTGCACACATTTCAAGCCACTGTGTAGTTGATTTACTGGTGACAATCTAACGGCATACATGTGTGCCAAGCCCTCTTTTAATCTCCTGTTTTTTAACTGTTGGTATGTCAGGAAGGCGTGCTTAGCACTGAGCATGAGCAAATATTGATATAACGCAACTTTGCATTTTGGGCTTGGCTTTGTTAATGACGTAACTTTACTAAATGGGCAGCCTTTGAACACAAAGCAGAACAGTTTGCTGTCACATGGAAAATGCAAAGACACTGCAGTCAAACTGGCCTGACTGAAAAGTAAAGCCTGCCTGGCCAACCAATACTGCTGTTTTTCTTACCTATAGTTGATCTATAGAGAATGAAACTGTAAGAGAGAACGAGTCGTAGTGTATCTGGTAGTTGTTTTGAGCATTGTATTTATTTGTGTGCTTAAGATGATCTCTGATTATTTGTGCTTTGGTTCAAGGGCTCGCTGATTACAGTCTAATCATGATCTCGAAGTTAACTTTATTTATTTGGAATTATATATTTATATACACTGGTAAATGCTTGGCTGGTCACAATGTCAATTACCGAACTTCTTTGATTATTTATATCTGTGTTCTCTTGTTGTTATAAATAACACATAATTTGTTCTTTACTTGGTATCCCTACCTGAAAGTGCTTTTATATTGTTCCCAGTTTGTGTGATTTGCAGTAGTTCCAGACATTTCCTGTACTGAGAATGAAAAGATCTCTGAAAAGTTTTTTTTCCACCATTCATCAATATTAATGTTATATTTATACATAATAGCAACACATCATTGCAATATTCAAAAAATAAAGATCTCTGGAGATTTATCTGTTCTCATTCTAGTTTGGTCTTTGATATAACATCTAATTGTGTATTTGTGCAGCCTTCCGTTTCTGCTTTGAAATATAAGAACAAGAAAAACAAAGGTTTATGTTTACGCACATTCCTGGCACAACTGACTGTACCACATAAAGTGAAATCACACAATAACAGGCAGAGTCACCAAACCTAGGTAGCACAATCGTGACACAATTGACTGTACCACATAAAGTGAAATCACACAATAACAGGTACAGCCAAACCAGTTCTCACTAGATAGTGCAGGAATGAATACCCAGGGGCTTTGCTTTCCCTACTGTAGATACTAGCGACCTGTCTATGCCCACAAAGCTATGTTTACCTGAAGTCTACCATATCCACCCTCTTTGTTGGAACAGACACAATTGATGTAAAGGATGATAAGGTGAAACCTGTTTTAAAGGCTTGCTTGTTGAATGGTGCTAAAATTAATTTGTGCTGCACATGCAGATTTCCTCCAGATGAGAAAGCAGGAAATCTTTGGTTATCAGTTTAGCAGCACTTGAGGGACTGGACAGGTAACTATTTTTAAGCCTTGTAAGTGGACACCTCCATCTTGTTTTTTTCTCCCCAGAAACACAATAACCAAATCTTTCATTCTCAACCACATCCAAGCTCATCCCAAAACAGTTCTGAAGCCCTGTCCTCTTCATTCCCTTTGTTTCCATTTTTTCCCTTTCTTCTCTTTTCATTTCAGTTTATTTCCTCTTCTTTCCTTTTCTTTACTGTCATCTCCCTTATTCCTGTGCTTTCCATATTTCTTTTTTCCTTTCATTTCCCTTTCTTTCCTGTCTTCTATCCTCTTTTTATCTCACTTCCTTTCCTCTCCCTTTCTTTGATTTCCTTTCTATTCTTCTATTTTTCATCCCTTTCCCCTCTCCTCTCCCTTCCTTTCCTTTCCTTTCCTTTATCCTCCTATCATTTCCTCTTCTCTCCAGTCACTTAAAAAAGCTGAATTTTCCATGACATTGAACGTAGTGCACTTTATTTTGTTAACATCTTTCTCAGGGTCTTTGAAGAACTGTCTTCTGTTTCCCTTTTTTACATGTTAATTTGTGTTTCATGAAGGACAAGGCTAGAGGTTATCTCCATGATGACAAAGTGTAAACAAAGCTATGTGCAGACTTAAACGCTCTCAAAACACTCAGAGGGGTGGTGTATTGTTTCTGTTGTGTTTACATGTGACCTGCTGTGACTGATTCTCCCAAATCAAACTAGTGGGGGTGGGTTACTCCCAGCAACCGTCGGGTTCACAGACAGAGGTATGTGACACGTGCACACCAACACAGCTACTGCAATCGCACGCACACACACACAGACACACACACACAGACACACACACACACAGCTCTACAACTAAACCAAACAGCTTCCTGCCAGGTGCTATTGTTCAGCTATACCTTTCTACAGGTGTGAGCCATTAAAATGAATGTGTCCAAGGTGATAACCTTAAACTGTAAAGTATGATAATAGACAAATTTGGACACACGCTTGCACATATGGCATTACATCTTGCACATGTTTTGTTTTTTTTTAACTAACTTTGTGATGATTTTCCCTGATTAACACTTGGCTGGTTATTTTTATAATTATTACACATAATGTTATATTTTGGTCACTAACAAAACAGACAGCACTTTTATATCCCATTTTTCCTTTTATAAGAAAATAGACTTCTAAAGAAGTTTTGAGAAAGTCACCAAACATCTGCTTTATGTACTGTACCTTACCATACTATATAACAACAATCTGTCACTGGAAAGTTTAAAATATATGCAGTGACTTGCAAATTTTGTTTTTGTTTTATTCTACTGCAGCCTATGGCTTAATAAAGAGTTTGCCACAAATCAGTGCATTTTAAGTTATTCATTATTATTTTATATGACCAACTAATCTGAATGTTTTCCACATGACTGTATGACTCAGTGTTGTGATTCGTTGTGAAACCAAATAAATTTAGCAACAATTGGTAAGTTTGTGAGTCACCTGTGTAGAGATCTGTCACATAAAAATGTATTATAGTGTAATTTAATGGGTTTGTTTTGAGGGAACATTCTTTGCACTGTTGGGTGTGTGTCTCTGTGTCTGTTGTTACATAGTGTTTTGGGTGGGTAAAACACACTCTTTTCACTGTGTTTTTCTTTGTAATGATAAGACAAGGCAGTTTCTAAAAAATCCCATTGTTACCAACTACATATTTTGTATGGTTGTTTAAATCAGTTTTCCCATTACACCATAAACCCGGGTCTACTTTTTAGCCAAGCCATATATTTGTACATTTCCGCCAGTCATTTTGCTTCTTTAATGGTTGGACTTTGCATTTTGAATTGAAACACTTCATATACCAACAATAACAAATCTCTGAACACACGATTGGCAAATCACCCACTGAGCAAACAATAAGCTCATAGATTAGATTAGACACAATGGCCCAAGTAACACTATGATTTGTGAATATAATCACATCTGCAACAGAGATCAGGAGCGCATTATCATGGTCTGTGCATAAATGAATATATTGTTTTATGTCTACTGCATGTCAAAACCACGATTTATTTCTTGGCAGATCTCTGAGCAATCAGACAAGGTTTGTGCTGCGGCCCTTAGAATGATTGTGCAATTATTGCAATTCTTTGTTGATCAAAGATGGAGGAAGAATTCAACCTTATGAAACCACAGTATATCTTGTGACTTGTGAATCAGTCAATATGAGTCTAGGAGTGGTTGGCCTGATAAAAACCTGAGCCCAGCAAGGCATGAAACACAGTTGACGGCAAAAATCCTGACATGGTCCATGGGCACTACAAAAGACATCATGTTGTGCTGCATTTCGCTTATAGTGAAAGTTGGCAAAATGCATAGTATCTCAATAACTAGACTAACAGATAACGGATTGTTGCCCTAAATATTTCACCATCTGGATTTTGTGAATTGTAAAGGCTCAACTAAGGTGTAAAATGTGCTGATATATATTTTTGTACATACCTCAAATATATTGTGGATCTTTGTTTGAGTCTGATCAGGAATCTTTCTATGGAAATAATTCAAGTTCAGTAACTGTAAGGATCCCTGCGGTTAAACCTAAACACAAGCAAGTCTGCCACCAAGTGGCCAAGTAGAGAAGAAATATTTTACTAAATGAGGCACAATAATGTCATTCTTGCATGTGTAAAATTATCACAAGTCCCAGTCCACACAGAAAAGTACTCTAGTACTAATAGTTAGCAGTCAATTGAGACTATCTGGTTTACATTATCTGGTACATTTTAGAGTATGCTGGTGTATATTCATGGAAATGAGGGACATTTCATCAATGTGTGCAAGCTGCTGTGAAGGAATGTTTGACAGAGTACTAAGAGACAGAGTTTTGTAATGTAATTTCACCCACTATATATAAAACCTGCTTGATCTTCACAGGGTCATGGAGTCTGTTAGGTGACCTGCACCTAATCACTTTTGAGGAAAGAGTGCAAATAATCATCTTAGAACAACAGTTGACTGGTGTGAAGCTTTTTAGGGTTTTTTGTTAATTTAGGGGCATATGAGGGCAGTTGGTGTACTAGGTATGGGATCTTTTGATATTGGTATAACGTAGGAGAGATACAATACAACTGCAGTTGGTGAAATGATGGCATAGGAGGAGTAAAGAAAAAGAGGGGAAACAAGAGGTGGGATTTGGTATTACCTTCTTATAGTGTTTCAAAATTGTGTAGGGGAGACACAAATTGTTCTCTGGAGACACAACCCATGACCTCAAAACACTCTAGCACAGGTGTTAGCTAATTAGCTTTACTAATCACACACATAATTTTTGCAACACATCTCTGTAGGTATACCCGCAAAACACATTTAAGCCATACAACGATAATTTCTCGCTGCAGATCAAGCAAAAGTTACAGGTATTGTGCCATTGTGCCTGCCAATGAAGGCTAGGCTGTTGGCCAGGCTGTACTAGGCTACAAACTGCCAGACATTGTAAGAATTTCTATGGCAAAGTATTATTTAAAAATGATATAATATTCTTTGTGGAGTTCATCAATGGTGATAAATGATTGAAACTTGTCCTAAAATCATTTAAATGCAGAAAAATAAATCTCAGTTGGTAAATTAACTCAGTGCCATCAGAGTCCTATCACAGTTTAATTTCAAGTAGGCGTACTGAGTGTTAAGGGGCAGCCTATAGTTTAGGCTAAATGCATGATTAGGTATAGGCTAACTGCATCATCTGGTATTTCAGCTTGGGTTGGTATTAAATGTAGCCTATGAAATTCACACTGTCAAGCCAAAGCAGTCAAAAATATGTAGTGCTAACCACATTTGATCAAAGAGCACACCAAAGTGTATCAGAAGGGTGGCGCTTCAATCCCTGGCTCCCCCAGGCTGCATGTCGAAGTGTCTTTGGGCAAGATACTGAACCCCGACTGTGTTTCTGAATTAGTTTCTGTTTGAGCACTAGGCTCAGTGTATGAATGTGGGTGAATGGTATATGCAAATGTAGTGTAAAAGTGCTTTGAGTGGTCGGAAAGACTAGAAAAGTGCTAAAGTACGGAGTACAAATACGGAGCATTTACATTATTTGGCAGAACAGATGTTGTAGGCCAACATGTCAAGGTTCGCATCCACCAGTTCCCCTTCGAGGGGAACTCGAACTGCGTCGGTGACGACACTATGGGAACGCCTTTAGGCGAGGCAGGGCTGAATGTGAATGAAATCACTCCAATCCTATTGGCTTAGGGAGAACGGTAGCATGTGACGGCGTAACCGCATGTATATAAGCACGCCGCACATAGATACGCTAGCTTTTTTCTATTCAGCAGGCACTTTGGCTGAATGTTGTTACTGAAAGCTCCCACATCCGAGAAGAAATGGCTTGTAATACTCACCTGGAAGTCGCAGCATGTCCTCTGAGTCGAACCAGTTCCGCAGATGTGTGCATTCCTGCAGAAGGCTTCTCACGGTAGGAGATTCTCACGAACTGTGTGTTGTTTGACTAGGTCTGCCGCACGCTACAGCAGCTCTCGAGGGAGCTGGCTGTGGTCATTGCACGGCCTATCTCATGTGGGTACTGAGGTCCCGCATGGCACTCTTCTCAGAGGACGGCAGGATACGCTCTCCCCGTGGCTTAGAGCCCCGCGGTTGCCGAGGCAGACCGACAGCTTCGGTCATGGGGATTGTAGCAGGACCTGCTGAAGGATCTTGAGACGGCTGATGCCCTTCTCTGCCTTCATCTGCTGATTCCGACTCTCATTTCCGTTCGGCTTTCCCCGTTCGGCGAGACAAATGCACTCTAAGCTCTGAGGAGTTAGATGTGTTTAGCGTCATGGCGGAGGAGAATGACTTCCGGGTGTCGGGCCGACGTCATCAGAAGAGCGCCGCGGCCGACTATGATAAGCTGCTGGAAGTGGTGACGCGGACTGTGGCTCAGCTCATCCCTGATTGGCCACAGGCTGTGAGGAAGCTTAATGCCGGTACACTGTAAAAATTATCAGTGTAGTAAATGGATGATTGCTTCCTGAGGAACCACTCGCCATCCCCATGCTGTCTTTTTCCAGACTGAAATGCATAATGAGTTATGTAAATCTTGGGATAACATTCTCCGCCCAGCTACCCCCCCCCCAGCTGCTGGAGGACAGCGAGCGGCGGGGATCAAGGACCGCGGCTGCGGGAGAAACGATGCCGCGGGTAGAGGACGTTCGGGGACTAGCGCTGTTCCCGCCGCTGAGGCGCTCGGGACACGCTAGCCTTCACCATTCTGCTGGCCCTGAGGGGCGGCAGTCAGCCAGAAGGTCGGCTCCCAGGCTGCAGTTCATCGGCGGCTTTTTCCTGGCAGCCGCTTCAGGAGACTGTCCGAGATCGTCTAGGAATACCGGCTACCAGCCCCGAGGGGTTGGTTCCGCCGGCGATGTCACAGAGGCGCGACGGAGCATGATGGCCGACCTAGGTCCCCTCCGTCATGGCAACGGGTGACATTATCCCGCCGTTTACACGTTCGGGACGCACCTGCCACCATTGAGTCCACACTATACTGCCTGCCCCGAGGGTCTGCAGTCAGGTGGCATCCAGACTCACTCACCGTGGATCTTCGGTGGCTCTCCCCTGCCGTTCGGGCGCTTCAGGGGTCCACCAAGGAATCACACAAGATACCGACCACTAGCCCCGAGGGGCTGGTTCCGTTGGCAGACTTGCAAGCAGAGTGTGGTTTCTCGCGTCCCCTCGAAAGCAGCTTGGGACGCTGAGGCGACGCCTCTGCGCACCCTCACTCGCAGGGGCCAAGCAAGGAGGTCCTGACTCTGTGTTTCAGCCCCGGAGGCCGACTGAGGTCCCTCCAGAGTGGCCACTAGCGCAGTTTTCCGCCGCCAAGCGCCGGGACGCGCTAACCACCACCGAACCTTCGCCATTCGGCTGGCCCCGAGGGCGGCTGTCGGCCAAAGGTTTTGGCTCCCAGACCGCGGGTCCTCGGGTTCCTTTCCTGCCAGTTTGCTTCAGGAGACCTTCCGAGACCAGCACGAGGTCCTCGCCACCAACCCCGAGGGTTGGTCCCGCTGGCTGAGCATGTCAGACATATCTCCCGGGTCCCACGCGATCGTCATCGAGGGATACGGACTGCAGTTCCGGTCCGCCTCCCCAGGTTCAATGGGATGGTCCAGACCGAGGTTCGCCCGAACAACGCTCGGTGCTGGGACAGGAAGTACGCGACGCTACTGGAGGAAGGGGCTGTGGAGATTGTTCCCCGCTGGAAAGCATGTCGGGTTTTACAGCCGCTACTTCATCGTCCCCAGAAAGGACGGAGGCCTGCGCCTGATCCTGGATCTCGCGGGTCCTGAACCGATCTCTGAGGAGATACAGGTTCAAGATGCTCACCATCCCCGCCATCGTGAGTCACATCCGTCCGAGGACTGGTTTGTCACCATAGATCTTAAGGATGCGTACTTCCATATCCCCATCCATACATCCCACAGGAAGTTCCCAAGGTTCGCCTTCAGGGGCGTGGCATACCAGTGTCGGGTCCTTCCTTCGGACTAGCACTCTCTCCTCGCACCTTCACCAAATGCATGGATGCAGCACTAACCCCTGAGACTCCAGGGCGCCAGAGTGCTCAATTATATCGACGACTGGCTAATCCTGGCGCAGTCTCGAAGTTGGCGGTTCGGCATCGAGATGTCGTTCTCGCCATCTTCAACGCTTAGGTCTGAGGCTCAACGTGAAGAAAAGTGTGTTGGTGCCCACCCAAAGAACTGTGTTCGTAGGGGTGGTATGGGACTCAGGAACGATGCAGGCACAGCTGTCTCCAGCACGCATCCAGTCCATCGTGACCACTGTGAAGAGAGTGAAATTGGACCTTGCCATCACAAGGAAACACTTCCAGAGGATATTGGGCCTCATGGCAGCAGCTTCCAGCGTAATACCTTCTGGTCTACTGCACATGAGGGCCCTGCAGTGATGGCTGAAGACCAAGGGATTCTCCCGAGGGAAATCCGCTCCGCCTGATAATGCGTCACGCACAGATGTCTTCGTGCACTATCAGTGTGGAAGAAGCCTTGGTTCTGTCCCAGGGACCCAAGTTAGGGGCATCTTGTCGCTCGTAATCGCTTCGACAGACGCTTCCTCACTGGGTGGGCGCGGTCATGGGAGACCGCCGGCGCACGGGGTCTGGCAGGAGCATCTTTCATCATGGCACATCAACTGCCTCGAGATGCTGGCAGGGTTCCGGCTCTGAGGAGCTTCCTGCCCGAACTCCAGGGTCACCACGCTCTTGTCAGGTCCGGCAATACAGCAGTGGTGGCCTATCTGAATCACCAGGGGGTCTGTGTTCACGCTCTCTTTGCAGACTGGCGCACCAGATCCTCCTGTGGTCCCGGACGGAAGCTACTGTCCATCAGAGCGATGTTCATTCCGGGACTTCAGAATCAGGGAGCAGACTTGCTGTCGAGACAGGGGCTGAGGTCCGGGAATGGAGACTCCACCCGGAGGTGGTGGAATCATTGTGCGGAAGGTTCGGGCCCATAGACGGGATTTGTTTATGCCTCAAGAGACTACGCACTGTCCTCTATGGTTTTCCCTGACACCCCGGTCCCACTAGGGCCGGTCGCCATAGTACACTCGCGGGTCGAGGCTACGCTCTGTACGCATTTCCCCAGTTGCTCTGCTCCCGGGGATCCTGGAGAGGGTCCGCCAGGACGGTATTCAACTACTGCTAGTAGCACCGCTTCTAGCCGATCCGAGTGTGGTTCTCGGACTTACTGGAGCTCCTGGAAGGTTCACTCATGGCAGGTCCCTCTGAGGAGAGACCTGTTGTCCCGGAAGGGGGCCGGGTTCTTCACCCTTGCCCCGCCTCTGTGGCGGCTGTGGGTCTGGCCCTTGAGGGGGCACAGTACCTACAGGTGGGCTCTAACGACAGGAGCAGTCGAGACACTCCTTAGCTCCAGGGCCCCATCCACACGGAGGATGTACGGCATCAAATGGAAGGTTTTCTCCACATGGTGCAGAGAACGCATGCTGGACCCAGTTACCTGCCCGGTGGTTCAGGTGCTGGAGTTTTTGCAGGACCGCTTCTCTGCGGGCCTTTCCCCATCCACCCTCAAGGTGTATGTGGCAGCTATATCGGCTTTCCACACCCTTTGTAGGGATGGGTCCTGGGAAAGCTCCCGCTGGTCGCATCGAATCCTCCGTGGGACCCGGCGATGAGACCTGCGACTCGCCTCTAGAGTTCCCACCTGGGACCTGGCAGTGGTGCTCGAAGCTCTGGCTGAGGCCCCTTCGAGCCCCTTTGAGTCGGCTGAGGCCAAGTACCTGACCCTTAAGATGGCCTTTCTCCTCGCTATCACTTCTCTGAGGAGGGTGGGGACCTCCAGGCTTTATCAGTTGCTCCGCAATGCCTGGAGTTTGCCCCGGGAATAGGAGTGCCATCCTGCACACTTTTCCAGGATACATTCCTAAGGTGCAGTCCAGTGTAATGGGTCACGTGGTACTGGCAGACGCTTTCATCCTCCACCTCATGTGACGGGCGGAAGATGAGAGACTTCATGTGCTCTGCCCTGTCAGAGCATTGAGTACATATACTCAGAGGTCCTCTCAATGGAGGAAGGCAGACCAACTGTGGGTATGTTGCGGGTCCCCAAGGCTGGGCTCCCCGCCCAAACATAACGATCAGCAATTGGATTGTTCAGACTATCTCCCTGGCTTATCAGGTGCGCAACTTGCCTTCACCTATGGCTGTAAGGGCTCACTCCACGAGAGGCATGGCAGCCTCCACGGCTCTCCTCTCTGGAGCATCTCTTCAGGAGATCTGTGATGCAGCTGGCTGGGCCACCCTCACACCTTCATCCGGTTTTATAGTCTGGACCTTCCTCCGCACCCGCACCAGAGCCTCTCTCTAGTCGTGCCCACAGGGTGCCTGCACGCTAGGGCAGGCGGGGCTTCGGCGCCGCATAGTGGGTATCTCGCTCCCATAGTGTCGCCACCGACGCAGTTCGAAGTTCCCTCGGAGGAACGCCTCGGTTACGAGGTAACCCTTGTTCCCCGAGAAAGGGGAACGAGACACTGCGCCGGTTCGCCGCACCTCTCCCCGCCTGGAGTGCCTTTGCTTCATAGTAAAGAGCTAACGTATCTATGTGCCGGCGTGCTTATATACCACGGTTACCGCCACATGCTACCGCTCTC